>OX380337.1:37818298-38171889 GCA_947425015.1 Pterostichus niger
ATCTACCCTAATTGCCTCACACCTATGCTTCTAACAACATTCTTTTCAATTTTACATTCATCATACATTAACTTATTCCTAACACAATCCTTTTTCGTGTATTTTACACACACACCGCAAATATCTCATCGTCACAACAGTTGTACACCGTCAAATAATTATATTCAATGTATTCAAATTAGAAATTCGTATTTTAATTTAAATTCATTTCTTTATTTAAAAGAAATTATGCTACGATAATTTTCTTTACAATGTCTGCTAGTATAGACGTCGATTAAGGGTGACTAACTTTATTTTTCTGTTGTCAAGTGAGCCTAAATTGTTTTATAATTGAAAGCTTCAAATAAATGTGATACAAAATTTAATTATCAGTATTTAAATGGTCAGTAAATATTCAGGGTGCATTTATCATTGGAGAACATCAGATATAGGATAACAGGATTTATTAATTTGGGTGGGGGAGGGGTGTTAGTCGTTGCAGATCATCACCGTAGATTAGAAAGTTTTAAAAGCACATTGTAGCAATTTAGCTATGTTTATATATTCGCTTTGCATGATTGCATGTTAGTTTTAAGTCTTAGTGTTTAAGTTATGCGAATAAAGTATTCAACTAGGCAGGGCCGTCTTTATTCGGGGGTTCAAGGGGTGCGAGTGCACCCGGGCGCAGAGTCCTAGGGGCGCACACAGCCGAGCGCTAGAAATTTCGATATTTCATTAAACCCTAACTCATTCAATATCAACATCATTGCAGCGTTTTGTACACTTTGTTAGCTCAAATGTATACACAAAATAAAAATATAGGCACCAATATTAAATTATTTGATTAAACACACCTCATACCGCTTACAAGTGCCTTGTTACACCGCTCACAATGTGCAAGTTAAAATAGCTCTTATTACTACACACCTAACAATTACCGAAACTGCTCGTCCACGTCCCCGAAAAACACATTTTAATTACGAGGCTACAGATGAGCCCATTTTAGACCCAATGAAAAAATTTATAATAAAATTTTATTTTATTTACTTGACACGGCTATCTCGAATTTAAATGAGAGATTCAAGTTGCTAATGGATCAGAATAATAATAATAATAATCAGAATAAATTGGTACCTATTAAATAATAATATAAAATGAAACATTACTGATGTATTTTTTCCGGGCTTTTAAATTGAAAAAAAATGTGTTGATTTTTAATTTGTATAATTTAAGAATTTTAAGAAATAAATAAATGAAACATTAAAAATTACATTGCGTTTTTTTGGTTGACAAGAGCCGGAGCGTAGGCTCACCACCCGCACCCCGGCGCAGAATATGCTTAAGACGGCCCTGCAACTAGGGTCATAGGTTTGCGACAGATAATATGTAACCCTGAATATCTCTAATAACACTTGCAATTTTTATTTATCTTTGGTATTTTTATTTAAAAGTATATGAAATTTACTTGTCTTAATATTGTCAATAAAATAATTTAGTTACGAGTACTTTTGACAGTAGAACAGTGAAGTTAGCCTCCCTTAACCGGCGTCCATATTATCAGCCATTGTGTGTAAAATTGTCGTGCTATAATAATTATTCAATACGGTATTATTTAAAATGTTTAAACTCAATCTAAATTTAGAATCTATAATCCACTGAATAAATTATTTGACAACGTATAGCTAATGTGTTGATCAAATGTTTGCGGGGTGTGTTTTGGGTACAGGAGACGAGATCCTGTCCGGAATACTTTGGTGAATGATGAGTGTGAGATTGAGAAGAATGTTGTTAGAGGAGCTGAGGTGACGCATTTAGGGTAGTTTGACAATGTTGAGCGTGTCAGAAGAATGATTAGCGAGAAAGGTATATGTAGGTGAGACTGAGAGGAATGATTGTTATTCAAAATTTAATGCGATATTTTTTCGGTTAAACGTAATTTAATTTTTTTAATAATAATTTTGAATAATGAGTCCTTTCATATCTCTGTTACAAGCACCCCTAAAATACACCACAAACAAAAACAATAATTATAACTTTTGAAATTCAAAAATATTGTTAGCATTGTTCTGTACTTTTATGTAAATGTTCTGTAAAATTTTGTAAGTTATTATTTATATTATTGTTGTACTGTTTTAATTATTTTCGGTACGTAATTATTTTGCTAAATGAAATAAATATTATTTCAATTTGTATTATTTTTCAGGGTTCCTTTGCCGAAGATGATCATTAGTTATAAGAAATTATATGTGAAAGTAAAATGATTGTGAAATATAAAAATATACAGGAACGATAAATAATTAAAATATTGCCTCGGGAAACTACTAAATCAATAAGAAAAAAATTGGAAAATAAACATCTTTCCATAGTCAATATCTTAAAAACTAAACAAGAAAAGAAGATGTAAAATATAAACATTGTATGGATGACAATTAATTTTGTCTTTGTTGTTAATTAAAAGAAGATGTACTCAACAGCTAATTTGAAGCTCATTGGATTTCTTCGATTTAATTCCAATTTCAGACCGTTTCTCTAAAACTCTTTCTCGGATGAATATTTACATACATATGTATTTTGACCCTCTGAATCCAGTGGTAAAATCAAAATCAAAATCAAGTGCATATGTTTTCTAGTTTTTACGATAATGTTAAACCGTTTGTTGACAAGTTTGCGGAAACTTTAAAAATGGTTCAAACTTTGTTTATATGTTAACTGAAGCATGAAAAATGCAATGTCGTTCAGCTCATATTCATATCGCGTTTAGTTTTTGAAATATAGTTTCGGGAAAGTATAAAATCTGAAGAATAAGAAGAATTTCACTTTTCCGGAGGCTATATCTTAAAAACTAAACAAGATATGAAAATGCGCTCAACGGCATTGAATTCCCCGGGTTAGAATTGACCTATATGCAAATTTTTATCCAATTTTAAGCAATTTTATATTTTTAATTATTTCCCAAGGGGTACCCCTTTCGTTTTTTCAGATTTTAGGCCAATTTTCTCTAAAATTCTTAATCATAGGAACATTCCAACGAAAATATACAAACATATGTATTTTGACCCACTGAATCCAGTGGTAAAATCCTTTAGGGCATATGTCTTCCTGTTTTTGAGATAATGTTGAAAACCCGATTTTTCACAATTTTTTTGCGAAAGTTTTAAAAATTTAGAAATGGCTGAAAATTTGTTTATAAGTTAACTGAAGCACGAGAAATTCAATGCCGTTGAGCGCATTTTCATATCGCGTTTAATTTTTGAGATATAGCCTCGGAAAAGTACAAAATCTGAAGAATAAGAAGAATTTCACTTTTCCGGAGGCTATATCTTAAAAACTAAACAAGATATGAAAATGCGCTCAACGGCATTGAATTCCCCGGGTTCGAATTGACCTATATGCAAATTTTTATCCAATTTTAAGCAATTTTATATTTTTAATTATTTCCCAAGGGGTACCCCTTTGGTTTTTTCAGATTTTAGGCCAATTTTCTCTAAAATTCTTAATCATAGGAACATTCCAACGAAAATATACAAACATATGTATTTTGACCCACTGAATCCAGTGGTAAAATCCTTTAGGGCATATGTCTTCCTGTTTTTGAGATAATGTTAAAAAAACGATTTTTCACAATTTTTTTGCGAAAATTTTCAAAAAATTAAAAATGGTTGAAACTTTGTTTATAAGTTAACTAAAGAGCGAGAAATTCAATGCCGTTGAGCGCATTTTCATATCGCGTTTAGTTTTTGAGATATAGCCTCGGAAAAGTACAAAATCTGAAGAATAAGAAGGATTGAACTTTTCCGGAGGCTATATCTTAAAAACTAAACAAGATATGAAAATGCGCTCAACGGCATTGAATTCCCCGGGTTAGAATTGACCTATATGCAAATTTTTATCCAATTTTAAGCAATTTAATATTTTTAATTATTTCCCAAGGGTTTTTTCAGATTTTAGGCCAATTTTCTCTAAAATTCTTAATCATAGGAATATTGTAACAAAAATATACATGCATCTGTATTTTGACCCACTGAATTCAGTGGTAAAATCCTTTAGGACATATGTCTTCCTGTTTTTGAGATAATGTTAAAATACCGAATTTTCACAATTTTTTGCGAAAATTTAATTATTTTCATATTTTGTGTATCTTCTAAATTAATTCGAGTTTCTTTGACAGTAGAACCTTAATCGGCGTTCATATTAACAGTTATTGTGTGTAAAATTGTCGTGATTACGAAATTATTTAAAATGTTTAAACTCTAAATCTAAATTTAGAATTTTCAATACAGTGAATAAATTATTTGACATTTAACTTCACATTGTTTTTCTTTATTTAAACCAAGATTAAAATTAACTTATGGCGGTACAATTGGTTATTTTACATTTATTTCATTATTTAATAAAGTAAACAAAAAATATATGTAAGAAACCCTTCAAAATATTCACCCTTACGAAAACAACGCTAAATACCCCTCACAACTTGCTTAAAGGCTCCCAACTAAGAACTTTACTTCCTAATCCCGTTTATCCTGTTGTCCTGCGAAAAGTCCTGACCTTCAACCCCAAAACAACATCCCTCTGAGCCCAACGGAGGAGGGGGAACATAGCACACAGCTTTCTTTTATTAATTTCGGCATTCCTTTCGCGTTTTGCCGCAATATCTGACCTTTATAAAATGTCAACTTTTCACGGGAGCAGCGAAAAACGAACAGCGAACAAGTCCTGAAATACTAGCCAGAGACACGAAACGTTTCACGACCACGAAGGAAAATGAAATGTTATATGTTTGACGTTTGCGCACGAAGAAGAAGAAGAAGCTAATTGATTATGTAATTCTAGAACGAACAGTTTTCAGTATAATTGGAACTAGGTTCGCGCTTTATTCATTACTTATAGCCAAAACTAACAGGAAATGAGCCTTGGGGAAAAAGTGAACTCGTTTCTAATTGCATTATCCTTTTTGATCAGCGGTTCTCAAACTTTCGTAGTACCGAACCTACTATTTCAAATTTTCGCGATCCATCCCTTGTTCGATCCTCACAGCCGACAAACTATTTTCACCAATTTAAATCTACCCCTGTGGTTCCTCCTCCACTAATATCTTTGAGGGCCGTGATTGGACGGCAGTTAACCGCACTTCACGCGAAAAAATATATCACTTACCGAGATCTGCTATTGCAGAGTACCCAATAATGGGTAAAAGCTGTGATGATATATTTATTTATATTTATATTAAGTTATAATTATAAACACTATAATAGTCACGCTGTACAACAGAAACTGAATCTCAATTATAGTATATTTTTGGCTTGAGTGGGATTCGAACGTCACCTTATTATTTGGCATTTGGCCAAAGCTTTGATTGAATTTTTTGTTAAAAAAAACTGAAATTTACCCCATTTTGACCGTTTTTAAGGTTTAAAAAACCCTGACAGAGCTACTCTGACGTCAGAACCGAATTTAGAGCGTCAAAATACACTGTAATTAATAATTGTAATTTCTAATTATAATTACTAATTCGACAGCTTTGACTGCAGCTTATCTCATTTCATGTTTATTTTTACCTTTCAAAAATATTTATTTTCATATTTATATTGCTTTGAATTTTCATCCTTCACCCCCAAACGTTTGTCGGTAATATAACGATCGATAATAGCAATTTACGATAACAATCTGTCATGTCATTTAACAAAAATCTATAACTATTGCCTACTGCAGTGTTATTAATTTATTACATACAAATTATCACAATTACCATTGTTTTCATATTTTCCTAGTTATATCTAGCTAATTATTAATTATTACTTGTATGAAAATTACTAACAAACTATATTTTGAACTATTATAATTTTATAACACCGCAAATTTAACTAGTAGCTTTTGCACGAATATAATACTGTTGAAATTACTAATTCCACTGAAAAGCTTAATCTTCCTACCTGCATAATTTAATACTATTTATGTTATTTTAATGTTTATCCGTGTAAATAATACTACACTAAATATTAATAATATCACAATTACGTTCACATGCAGGTTCAGATTTTGGAATGAAAATAAACGAATATGATTTTGTGTCGTTAACATGCAAAGATATTCAATCCGATTTCTAAATAAGCGATTTATAACATTTGTCAAATGAGATCTTTTACTGCATTATTTTTCCTTTTCGAGGCCTATTTTAAGAGGATCATTTCTTTTGAGCTGTCTTCAACCAATCGTAATGCAAAACATTTGAAAATTCAACCAATAAGCACTAATAATACTGAGAATTCACCACACGTCACTGTCAACCAATAGGATCACGAATTTGTTTGAAAATGAACCAATGAAATGTACATTTCGTCGGAAATTCATCACTAGTGAAATTGATATCGGAAATACCACTGTTAATATCCTTGGTTACCTCGTTGGTTACGAATAAAATAAATGATATTTTCAATATTTTCGTAAATGTCAATTTTGAATATTAAATGTACACTGAAAAAATGTAGAATTTTCATGACTGTATAAACTCCCTAGTAAAATAATGAGCACATTACTCGTATTTCCAGAGAGATAATAGTATGTTATGCATCAAGGGAGGGAAACAAGCGATTAATCCCTTCGGCCCTCGCTTACGTCTCGGTTTGTCAACTTCACACAAGGGATAATCGCGCCCTCCCGTGAAGCATATTATACTTTTCGTAATAAGTGCACATAAATTACCGTCTTATCAGGACAAATGTCAAATAAGGGTTGCGTAACTAGTTCATTGTCCGCTCAGCTAGATGGCGCGTTCGACGCCGCAAACAGGGAATAATCGTAGTCTCTAGGGAGATAAACATTCTCACGAGAGACAGAAACATCCTACCTAGGGAGAGAAACACAATGCTACTCTCCCTAGGGGAGAAAAGCAGTGTTTCTCTCTCTCTAAAATTAGAAAATAATAAGAACGTGTTTCTTGTATACGTGTTATAAAAACTGTTTTACTTCTGTCCCGTTTCTTGTTTCCCAGAAACAGTCAAATATTTCCGATCGTGAGAAAACATTATTTTTCTACTTCCAATAGGAAATAGACGTTTTATTTCCCTTATTTGAGTTAGGTAATGAACTGCATTATTTAACTAGTGAAATAATGAGGTAACATAGCAACATATATCTTGGTAGACGAATTCTGATCTGTTATTCTTTTATTTTTTGAATTTATAACTGTCATTAATATGTCAAAATTTCATAATTTCAAAAACGCTCTTTCGTATTTATTAGAACGGAAGTATAAAAAATATTGTATGAAACTAGTAAGGAAATAGGTTATTACCTTACTTATGTGTTTACATAACTCGGCTATTTCACATGCGTAAGGTAATAACTTTCATTTCCTTACTAGTTTCATAAATAGCTATTATCTTTCTCTTAGCAATCCAATAAAAACTAATGTTTTATGCTGTCAGTTTGACATAATATTTTATTTTTTGTCTCGAGAAATTTTCTTACCAAATAAATAACGTACGACCTCTAGATAATTATTTATTACTCGAATAAACAACGCGGGATTTACTAAAAGTTTGCTTTCTTGCCTATTGTTACGCAAAGATTTTTGAGCTAAATAAAAATTTATCGATAAAATCAGAAGGTCTTTATACTATTACTTGCTCCTAAATCTATATGTTTAGTAACCGAGTACTGAAACAGGAAAACCTCGATCTTTACTATTTACATAAAATTTAAATATCAAAATTGATTCAAACAGGAATCAATTCATCATATAAACGTAGTAAATGACCTAATTTTTAAATTAATGTGATACATTTGCTAAGCTACAATTAACAAATGAAATTCAACAAAAATCTGCTAGTATTATGCACCTAAATAATGACTAAAATCCTCTAAAAGTTAGTAAATTCCATTAACCAGATATTTGTAATTAATTAATGAACAAACAATTGAAATACTATATATTGTAAAACTGATGTGAACACGAATTAGAAAATTCATTAATAAGAACTTGACAAGGATTTAGCGTGGAAAATGTCAAGTTTCTCTTAAGAATTGATAGCAAATCTTGCTTTGATTACATTCCTTCATCAGCAGGATGTGGAAAGCAGGAAATCAATTCAGAAGACGTTAGGGAACGAATTTTGGTGGAGGCGAAAGCACGAATTTATTTTATAATTTGTTACAATGTTTTACACTGTTATATTTTCATTTAATAGTATTTGTGGGTGTCGTGATTTAACGGCTGGTACTTTATACTTAAAATTAAATAATTTTTAAGTTTTTGTTTATACAAATATAGGGTGTTTTTAAACGGCCAAACGGTCAGTTTTGATAATCAAGTTCCATATGATTTTCATCTTTTTAGTTTTTAAAATAAAATAAAATAAATAAATATATCGTCACGCCTTTTACCCATTACTGGGTGTGGTACTCTGTCTCAGCAGATCTCGATAAGTAATATATTTTTTCGCGTTACCATCATGGCCTACAAGGATGTTATTGGAGGGGAAGGCCGAATTGATGCCACTGAGCCACCTACCTAATTTTTGGGTTTTAACGTCTTAAATTTAAAAGCCCATATCTCAAAAACTCAAAGAGATATTGAAATTTTGTTTGAAACAGAGTATTTATCGCACTCCAATTAGCTTTGGAAAATATTGATAATATTAATATTTTCTTCAAAATATTTTAAATAAATAAATAAATATATCATCACGCCTTTTACACATTACTGGGTGTGGCAATTTAAGTGATATGAAGTGCGGTTACCAACTGTCAAATCACGGCCCCCAACGATGTCAGTGGAGAGGGAGCCACACGGGTAGATTTAAATTGGTGAAAATTGTTTGTCGGCTGTGGGGATCGAACCAGGGTTCTCAAGATCCACAGGCCGACTCGATATCCCATAATATAAAATATTTTCTAGTCGGTATTTGAAAATGTTGATAAGATAATGAAAATCTGTGAACTTCAGTAAATTTGACGGTTGGTAACCGCACTTCACGCGCATACATATATCACTTACCGAGATCTCCTACGGCAGAATGCCACACTCAGTCATTGCTAAACGGCGTGATGATATATTTATTGTTATTTTATTTAAATTCGTAAGTTAATAAATAAACAAAATATTTGCTGGTTCTCATAAAATACAACACTCTGTATATGTATATTTTATGAACGATATGTGAAGTAATTTTCTCCACTAAAACGTTTTTAACATGTTCTTAATGCGCTTGAATATCAGTTTAAAAGCAAATAGAACGTTAAAGTTTAACAAATAGTGTTGTCAACCTTTTCTAAACCATAGCAAGTTCATAAATATAGGAATTTTATTATGAAATAGCTGTTCTTGTCCGCCATTCCACAGTTTATTGACATTCTGGCAAAGATAGACTGCACCGTGTAACATATATGTCATGTTAGTTCAACTCACCAGAGAGTTGAATCGAAATATAGCTTTTTCAAACGAACATTTTCCGCTCACTGTTTTGTAGGAAAGCTGCTCTAAACGTTTCCAATATAGCACATTATTTTTCACATATTTTTTAATATGTTTTTAGATTTAAAATATGCTAAATAAACATAATAAATGCTACATAGAAATAAAGAAATACATAAAGCAACAAAGACAAAATTAATTGTCTTTGAATGCTCACTTGGTGAAACTAGCTTTAATAATAAAATATAAACTCAAGTCTCACGAAATTCAGCCTCCAAGTCACCTTATGAGGGCATCGTCAGAGGCTGGTCAGCACAGTCAGTAACCATAGACGCGTTTCGCTCTTATTAGAATTCATCAGCATGGTATAACACACTCCTTCACCTAGAACAAAGTTCACATGAAGGAAATAAATACATACACCTTGATTGCATTCACAGCTATCGATTAGCAATTACAATTATTAATTAATTGAAGCGTCTTAAAAGTCGCACTATAAGTGAATTAGTGGGAAATGACATTTGTCAGGGTGGCGATTCAAGTAACATTAATAAATTCCCTGACTTTTCCCTGACTTTTCCCTGATTAAGTAAAAAAATTCCCTGTCTTCTAGAATATTGACTTATTTATGAATTTATGGTTACGTTTCATATATTATATCATATGTAATATAATTGTTTCTTTTAAATTAAATTTATAGTAAAAGCAAAATCAATTTGTGTTTCTAAACAGGCAAAGACACAACCTTAAATATTGCATACAGAAAAAACATAGCGCGGTAGAAACGTTAGACAAAACAAAACAGTTTTCAATTAGTAAACATCCTTCGGTTATATTTTCATAGATGGCGGTTCTCACTCTTAAGAAGCAATAAAGGGTATTTGTTGCCAATAAAGGTATACTATCTATCTAATAAAGGGTATTCTGCCAATAAAATCTTTTTTCCCTGGCATGGAATAAAATTCCCTGACTTCCCGGTTTTCCAGGTTAGTCGCCACCCTGTTTGTACTTTAAAACATAAATAAATAAATAAATATATCATCACGCCTTTTACCCATTACTGGCTGTGGCACTCTGTCTCAGCAGATCTCGGTAAGTAATATATTTCTTCGCGTTACCAGCCGTCAAATCATGGCCTCCAAGAGTGTTAATGAAAGGAAAGGTACGTGGTAGTTTTTAATGTGATGAAAATTGTTTGTCGGCTGTGGAAATCAAATCCGGGTTGCTAAATCCATAAAGATCTCCTACTGCTGAAAATCTTCGTATAAAATGTGGTTACCAGCCGTCATATCAAGGCCCCCAAAGATGTTATTAGTGAGGAAACAACAGGGGGTAATATTAATTTGGTGAAAAATTGGTTGTCGAGTGTGGGAATCGAACCCATGTTTTCAATTCATTTATGGTAAAGTGTGAAATGCAAAATCATACAAATTTTGCCAAAATTATTATTTTTATTAACTGTAAATAAGAATTTCGCAAAAATAATATACACATTTTTCGACAACTGTCAAAGAATAATAAATAAATAAATATATCCTCACGCCTTTTACCCATAACTGCGTGTAGAACGCTGCCGTAGCAGATCTCTATAAGTGATATATTTATGCGCGTGAAGTGCAGGTACCCGCCGTCAAATCACGGCCCTCAAAGATGTTAGTGTAGGGTGGTGAAAATAGTTTGTAGGCTGTGGGATCGAACTCGGGTTCTAAAATACACAGTCCGGCTCGATACCACTGATCCACCCACACCATTGTAAAACATGGCTTTACTTATCTCTGTCATGGATCAATGAACGACAAATCACGTGCTTGAAACATGAGAATATGCTTGATTGCTATTGGTTGGAAATAAGCCCTGAAATATTATATTACTGTAATATGAGCAGCTTTTTGTTAATTAAATATACATATAATAAAATAAATATATCATCACACTTTTTATCCATTACTGAGTGTGACACTCTGCCGAAGCAGATCTTGATAACTGATATATTTATACACGTAAAGTGCGATTACCAGCCGTCAAATTATGGCTTTCAATGATGTTATTGAGAAGGGAGATAATTTTATATGATAAAAATTATTCGTATGGGGTATGTAGCTTAGTGGCATCGAGTCGGCCTATTAATTTGAGAACCCGAGTTCGATTCCCATAGCTGACAAACAATTTTCACCACTTTAAAACTACCCTTGTGTCTCCCCCTCCACTAACATTTTTGAAGGTGATTTAACAGTTGGTAACCTGGAGGTCGTGATTTGAGGGCTTGCAGTCATCGAGATCTGCTACGGCAGAGTGCCACATCCAGTAATGGGTAAAAGGCGTGATGATATATTTATTTATTTATTTCAAATTGTTTGTGATATATTTCTTAGCGTGAAGTACGGTTACCAGCCGTCAAGTCACGGTCCTCAAAGATGTTAGTGGAGGGGGAGACACAGGGATAAATTTAATTCGACTGTATGGATCGAAATATATCACTTACCGAAATCTGCGACGGCAGAGTGTCACACCCAGTAATTGGTAAAAGGCGTGATGATATTTATTTATTTATTTATAAATTGTTTGTCGGTTGTGGGAATCGAACTCGTGTTCTCAAATACACAGTCCGACTCGTAAAAATATAATGATTTGTCGATTTTGATGCTGATATATCGTATCAAATGTGATAAAATCGAGTTTTGCCAGAAATATATTGTACTATTTTAGAGAGAATACTAAAATAATTGTTAATTTTTATAATTTCGTGTCTGGAATACAGCCCAAAAAATAGACTCACCCTGTATATACACTGCCTTACAAATATACGTATGAACCACATCTACTGGGATTTTCTCAACTAAAACGTTTGTAATGTCTTCTTAATGCTCTTGTATATCAAAGTAAAACCAAATAAAACCTTAAAACAAATGTGTTGCCTGCCACTAACGGATTTATTCTGTATTTACATCGAGTTATAATTTGTATTTTTACTTCCTTGTA
Organism: Pterostichus niger; assembly: GCA_947425015.1. NCBI lineage: Eukaryota > Metazoa > Arthropoda > Insecta > Coleoptera > Carabidae > Pterostichus > Pterostichus niger. The sequence continues at coordinate 37,830,669 of OX380337.1, forward strand.
CGAAGTAAAGGAAGTATTGTAATCGCGAAAATTTTCGGTTCTCATATTTCAACAGAAATAGGTATTTTGGCCTTCCCTGAATCCATTTTGACTAATTTCATCGTGCCGTCTGTACGTATGCATGTATCTCGCATAACTCAAAAACGGTAATCCGTAGAAAATTGAAATTTTATATTTAGGACTGTTATAACATCTAGTTGTGCACCTCCCTTTTTGGTCATTATACAACTACCGGAACTGGTACTTTACTTGAAGCCTATAACAGATTTTCATGAAAAACTATATTCAAATATAATTTAAAACTTTTCAAATTTGGTATATAACACTACTATATCAATGGAAATAACATAATAGATTTTGGTTAAAATAGACTAACCGGAAGTGGCACATTACATGAAGCTGCTAACAGTTTTCCTTGAAAAAAATGGTATTATTTTAATTTTAGAAATAATTTCTGCAAATAAAAGTTTTAGAGAATTAAATTCTGCGTCTAGCACATTCAGAATTTTTAAATTAGCTCTTTGCATAAACGAGATATCTAAATTTAAATATTATATATTTTAAGATTTAAAAAAAATAATTAAGTTTGCTATGGATTAGAACAAAAAATAAAAGATTTAATGTCAAATATGTGCAATTAAACAAATATCTATAGTTTAATACGCGTACAAGGAAGTCATGTGGTGTCCACATCAGATATTTTATTTTATATCAGTGGGATCGAATAAATGTTGTCATAGTTGCTGAGAACAATAGATTTACATAGAGAATACTAGTAGAATCCCAGTTGGGACATATTGAACAATAGATCTTAACTTAAAGATAAATAACACATATATTCTGTTATTTCAGCATCTCTGAAATATATACATAGCGATATTGCTCCATAAATTTAACTATATACTTGAAACTTGCGAATAAAAGGAATTATTTTCAATAGTATTTGTTTGAAAACAGATTTTACTTTTCAAGTTTACGATTTATTTGTCATGAAACTTATGAACTCTGTAGAAACTACAAAAGATATGGAACGTCTTTATTTGTCGTGTAACCGCAATATACGATCCACTGCGTGTGAAACTTCACAAACTTCACGCCACACATCACACTGTGAAGTTAGACGAGCTATCTGTTGCAAACTGCCAATTTACAAGTTCCGTAAACTGATCCTGCCGCGTAATAAAGACGGGGCTAAAATAGTGTTTATAGCATCAAACGTAGCGGCATGAATGCTCGTAAATCACGGGAATTCTCTCAGCGCAAACAACTTATATTACAAGTCATAATGACTTATGAATTGAGTAGCCTGGGTGCTGGCTGTGCTGTCGAGATTCTTGTAATCAAACATGAAATTCTGTATTGATTCTTAGCTGTATGTTATAATGTAGGGCAGTGGTTGCCAAACTGTTTCTCTCAGCGGCTCCTTTTTTCCATAAAAAATTGTCGCGGCCCCCTCATTTTTTATAACAGCCTAACTTCAAAAATCGTAATAATTTATTTTATGTTCGACTGCATCATATTACACTGTTTACTGTCCATAATCGGGTACTTTATTGGACTAGTACGATAAAAATGCAAAATTGGACTGCTGTCAATGTCACATTAAAACAAAATTAAAAAGAAATATTTAAACACCATTTTCTGTATGTATTATATGTGTCTTCATACAATTGTTAGATATTCTCTTGCATTACATGCAAGATCTTTTTTCTTTTATTTCTTTTGGAACGTCTTCAATGTCTTCATCCATCTCAACACTTTTTTCACTTTGACAATTTGATAAATAAAGCAACAAATGCATAACAACGAAGCACACTTTGAGATGCAATTAAATGTTTTAAATATAGGTATTGACATAATCATATTTTAAGAGAAAATATTCTCCATGCAGTCGAACATAAAACGTTGTATGCAACTCGTACATAATCGGACTTTATAGACTCGCCTTATTTATTAGCCTCGCTCGCTGCGCTCGCTCTGCCATAAAATTCGGCTCGTCCAATAAAGACCTAAATTATGTACTTGTTACATAAACTACTATTATAGAACACAAAAAAATTAGTACTATAAACAAATATTGTTATTATATAAGATATTTGTTATAACAAATCTTTTTCTTAACCTAAAATTATGTTTATTACAACATAATAATAGAACAAAATAATGTAACAACATTTATAAACATAAAATTGTAATAAGATTGGAAATTATATTTAATTTAAATTAACAGGCGCGGTGGCCGAGCGTGTTAAGGCACATCTCTTAACATACTGTGACGTCACCCGAACCAAGGTTCGTCAGTTCGAATCCGCCTGTCGACAATGTGTGATTTGTCGTAAAATATAAAATACAGCTACATGTATTTATCGCACTCGGGCGCTATTAGCTAGTCACTTATACGCCTTAAATAATGTAGCATTCGACTACGAAAACCGGCAGTACGGCAGTGTAAAAACTGCGGCTCGGTGTGTCCGGTAGGCCCAGGCCCGATTTGGGCTGTAGCGCCACAGATGATGATTTAATTTAAATTAGGTATATTTAATACAATATAATCATAATTTTTGAGTGTGCTGAATGGGCGCTTGTTCTTCAGTTTCTCGAACCTGGTAGTCAATGAAGATATCGCCACTCGCAATTCTTTTTCAATGAATAATCGAGTTCGATATTTTGTCTTTAAAACAGCTACAGCGGAAAAGCCTATTTCACACAAATAAGATGGTATGAAACGTAATAAAATTTCTAAGGCTTTGTTTGTTAAACTAGGGATATTTTACTGCGAGCGCGAGTTAGAAACACGTATGTGCTATGATGTAAATGGAGAATGTGTTCATAAGCCTCAATTATATTTTTATATAGCGCGCCCCCCTCGAAACAATCTCGCGCCCCACAGTTTGGAAACCACTGATGTAGGGTATTCAATTGTAATGGGCTCTTCCATCTTCAAATTTATTATCTTTAATGAATGGATTCGATTGTTTACTTTGAACGTCTCAATTAATACTAGATAAAAGGATTGTTGTGTAGAGTTTCTGCTTTGAAAAGCCACTAGATTTTACGGTCTTTGTCTCGTTCCAGTTTATTTATACGGAGAAATAAAAATCACCTACCATCTTGGAATGATCCTCGAACAAAATGGAGTCATCTACTATAGTCACTTACAAGTAAATTGAGTCTACACCCAAAAACATCGTACTAGAGACATTAATTCTGACATCAGAACATTGCAATCTTTCTAGTCTATTTAGAGTTCGTTATACTATGCATATCTTATGTCTTCGAATAACTGACAATTAATTTTGAGGTTGTTGTTATGTTTTACGTTATTGTATCTATACAGAATTGATAACTATATTTTAAACATATATTTAATATATTATTATTTCTTAATGGGATAGGTGGCTCAGTGGTATCGAATCGGCCTGTGGATCTTGAGAACCCTGGTTCTATCCCCACAGCCGACAAATAATTTTCACCAATTTAAATCTACCCCTGTGGCTCCTCCATCACTAATATCTTTAGGGGCCGTGATTTGACGGATGGTAACCACACTTCATGCTAAAACGTATATATCACTTACCGAGATCTGCTTAGGCAGAGTGCCACACCCAGTGATGGGTAAAAGGCATGATGATATATTTATTTTAATTATTTATATTATTTCTTAATTAATGATTATGTTACTTAGTAAAAATGGTTGAAATACTGCCTAATTTGAAACTTTGTTTAGGTAAGTCAAACTGAATAATGTAGGTTAGAAAATCGTACCAGTAGTAATGAAATAATCTAAAAGTTTATTTATTTAATTACTGATAGCAATTATTGCATATTTTTAATTATGTACTACGAATGATTTCATTTAAGCATATGTCTTAAAGTTTTTGTAATAAAAACGGTTTTTGGCAAATTTTGCGAAAATTTTAAAAATTTAGAAATGGTTTTAAATTTGTTGTTGCTGAGCGCATCTTCATATCGCGTGTAGTTTTTGAGATATAGCCTAGCCTCGGAAAAGTAAAAAATCTCAAGAATAAGAGGAATTTCACTTTTCCGGCGGCTATATCTTAAAAACTAAACGCGATGTGAAAATGCGCTCAACGGCTTTGAATTCCTCAGGTTCGAATTGACCTATATGCAAATTTTTATCCAATTTTAAGCAATTTAAAATTTTTAATTATTTCCCAAGGGGTACCCCTTTGGTTTTTTTAGATTTTAGACGAATTTTCTCTAAAATTCTTAATCATAGGAATATTGTAACGAAAATATACATACATATGTATTTTGACCGACTGAATCCAGTGGTCAAATCTTTAAGTGCATATATCTTCTAGTTTTTGAGATAATGTTAAAAAACCATTTTTTGGGAAAATTTTGGCGGAAATATGAAAAAAATAAAAATTGCTGAAACTTTATTTATAAGTTAACTGAAGCGCGAGAAATTCAATGCCGTTGAGTGCATTTTCATATCGCGTTTAGTTTTTGAGATATAGCCTCGGAAAAGTACAAAATCTGTAGAATAAGAAGAATTTCACTTTTCCGGCGGCTATATCTTAAAAACTAAACAAGATATAAAAAATGCGCTCAACGGTATTGAATTCCCCAGGTTCGAATTGACTTATATGCAAATTTTTATCCAATTTTAAGCAATTTAATATTTTTAATTATTTCCTAAGGGGTACCCCTTTGGTTTTTTTCAGATTTTAGGCCAATTTTCTCTAAAATTCTTAATCATAAGAATATTCCAACGAAAATACACAAACATATGTATTTTGACCCACTGAATCCAGTGGTAAAATCCTTTAGAACATACGTCTCCCTGTTTTTGAGTTAATGTTAAAAAACCGATTTTTCATATTTTTTTTGCGAAAATTTTAAAAATTTAAAAATGGCTGAAAATTTGTTGATAAGTTAACTAAAGCAGGAGAAATTCAATGCAGTTCAGCGTATCTTCATATCGCGTTTAGTTTTTGAGATATAGCCTCGGAAAAGTACAAAATCTGTAGAATAAGAAGAATTTCACTTTTCCGGCGGCTATATCTTAAAAACTAAACAAGATATAAAAAATGCGCTCAACGGTATTGAATTCCCCAGGTTCGAATTGACTTATATGCAAATTTTTATCCAATTTTAAGCAATTTAATATTTTTAATTATTTCCTAAGGGGTACCCCTTTGGTTTTTTTCAGATTTTAGGCCAATTTTCTCTAAAATTCTTAATCATAAGAATATTCCAACGAAAATACACAAACATATGTATTTTGACCCACTGAATCCAGTGGTAAAATCCTTTAGAACATACGTCTCCCTGTTTTTGAGTTAATGTTAAAAAACCGATTTTTCATATTTTTTTTGCGAAAATTTTAAAAATTTAAAAATGGCTGAAAATTTGTTGATAAGTTAACTAAAGCAGGAGAAATTCAATGCAGTTCAGCGTATCTTCATATCGCGTTTAGTTTTTGAGATATAGCCTCGGAAAAGTACAAAATCTGAAGAATAAGAAGAATTGCACTTTTCCGGCGGCTATATCTTAAAAACTAAACAAGATATGTAAATGCGCTCAACGGCATTGAATTCCCCGGGTTCGAATTGACCTATATGCAAATATTTATCCAATTTTTAACATATATGGTGCTATTCTGTAATTTTCTATAACGCTACGGTTCTGTAAATTTGTACAAAATCGAATATATTTTTATTGACAAATACATTCAATGCCATTTGACAATAAAATATGATACATTTTTGTTCAGAATTACAGATCTGTAGCGTTATAGAAAATTACAGAATAGCATCATTAAATTAAGCACCGTACTATATCTCATAATATACTAATCTATTATATATTTATTCATTCGAACAGGCAATCACCCTTTAATACAATTTGTGCGTATAAGTAGTACGACTTAACATATTTCATTCCACATATAACATAGGATACAGGTCATTTCTCAGGAGAAATGATACGATAATACGATTGCGCCTGGTTCGATTTCCACTATAGGCTACTGTAATTAGTATTAAGTTCCTGTTGTGCAGAGTAACAAATAACTAAAACAAATAAATGTATATGCATATTTTTGGTCTATAAATCGGGTTAACGTGGTTGAAATGAAGTCGCTGTTGACATCATTAATATTAAAATTTAAACTATTAAAGCTCCGACATTGTGTTTGAGAAATATTAATTTACATATTTATATTACTCTTTATGTAGGAACATTATATTTTAAAAGTCAATTCAATATCGTTAAATTTAAATATTCACTATAAACATTTGTAACACTCAATAAAATTTTAATTGCAAAATACTGGTAAATTGAATTTTAACGACAAATTCATGAATTTTAAACGAGATAAAAGTCGACAATGTGTCATATCTGACAGCTCAAGTTGTCAATAATACGAAAATATCTGTGCTATATTTTATCGCTGATTTTACAAATCCTGTAGACGGTAAAGAGTAACTGCAACCTATAAAAATGCCCTGATTTTGCCAATTTCTCAAGATGATTTATTCTTTCAGTTTTAACTCACTTATGACAAGAATAACTATACCTTTACCAAGAATATACTAAAGGGTCATTCACATAATACGTCACGTATTTTTTGTACTTTTTGTAACCTCTTCCTTCTCCTTGTTAAAATATGTCACACATCCAATTTTCAAAGCATATAAATAAATATAAATATATCATCACGCCTTTTACTTACTCATTACTGGGTGTGGCTCTCTGCCGTAGCAAATCTCGGTAAGTGATATATTTCTTTACAAGAAGTGCGATTACCAGCCGTCAAATCATAACCCCTCATATGTTAGTAAAAAGGAGCCAAGGGGTAGTTATAATGTGATGAAATTTGTTTATCGGTTATGAGAATCGAACCAAGGTTCTTATATTTACAGGCCGACTGGATACCACTGAGCCATCTACCCCATTTATTTATATATATACAATATTATTAGGTTAGGTTAGGTTAGGTTAGTTACGACTTAATTCGCCAGAGGCGCTAGTTGATGTGCCCACTGTGTAAATTTGAAACTAGAAATTTTAATGACATTGAAACGGCCATAATAAGCGTAACGCAATTCAATGAAATCTGAACTTTTTCGTTGACAATTGAGACATAATTTATTTATTATTGTAACATTTAAACGGTATAGTTTTCACCGACACCAAAATAATTATATTTGAATCAATTGCATTTATTTCATTTTAAAAAATCCTTCTTTAATTAAACAATCGATAATATATTTTTTCTACGATTGCTATGAAAAGTTGACAATTATGCTCTCATTTGTCGTCGTAAAGTTGATGTTTCCTGTGGAACAATCGAAAAATATCTTTTTTGCGCGTCTCCAATGGCAACGCGCAAAAAAGATATTAAATGCTCGCGTATTTCAATAGTTACCAGGGATACAAACAAAACAGAAACTTGTCATATTAACAGTTGACAGAACTAATTTATTTTCAATACGTTTTTAAATAATTTTAAGATGCAATTTTAGAAAAAATGATGTGTGTATCACGAGCGTAAAGTGTCTTTGTTCCTCTTACACTATTGCAAGCTCTTTCCTTCGGCTCGCGCTGCAGTTACCGTGCTCGAGTAATAAAGAATCTCTTTACGCTCTTAATACACAAATAACTATCTTTGTCAATTATGCCAATTTTTTTTGTATCGCCCGATATAAGATCTACAATAACTAAGTTACTAGCAACAGAATTTAGTTATATTCCTGTAAATATACTAGTATTTATTTATGTTTATTAGAGAGAATAGACCAGAAAATAAAATTGAATTCGAATCTAATACGGCAGAATACTGAATTAAATCATATTCATATTTTTTCCCTAAAATGTATGTTTCTTATTCAGTATTAAATATGGTACTCATGTGATTTTAACTATCTAACGAACATATATGGAGGTGGTGGAATGTTGTCTTATTCAGTCTGATTAGAATAAAGTCTAGAGACCTTGAATAACAAGTTTAATTAATGTTGACATTGAATAAATGTACATAGTTATCTTTGAAATGCGAGACAAGAACACTTATTCAGTACAGAATATTTACTCATGTGGTTTTGACTAACTGAAGAGCATATTATTCAGTCTGATTAGAACAAAGGAGAAACCTTGAGTAGCGAGCATAATTAATGTTGACACTGAAATAGAAAATGATAAAAATAAATCTTTTTCATTTTAAAAACTTTGTCAGTCCGTCAGAGTATTTAAATTATGTTTATTCTTTTCAACAAGATTTGATTCATATTTTTAAAATTGAACATGAAAAAAGAAAAGAAAATTCCTTCTTTCTTAGATAAATAGCCATAATTAATTCTTTTGTTGAGACGATACGTCTTTAGATTCAATTGTTCGTGCATCTGTCATGAATTTCTTTAAAATATTCGTTCGTAGAGTAGAATGAAGCACGTACAAGTCTCGTATCAGGCATATCAAATTAAAGTACAAATCTCATTTCTATGTTTCCATACTTTTAATGTGTTTCTCATCGATTTATTTCTCTTCTAATAAAAACTTTCTGTTGCATTAAAAGGAACGACGAGTCACGAGCGAGCAACCAATCTTACCGATCAAGTTGCCGGCGTGCATTCAATCAGGGGTGGATCTACATACAAGCGTCGTTGTGGCTCTATAGTTGCGCTCGTACTTCACAAGCTAGACTTTATCAACTCAAATCACAATTGCTGGTAGCACAAGCTCTGTTTTTGGGTGTTCTAAAAGCACGGTTTTAACATGTTAGAGATAGCTAAAACACCCAAAAACACTGCTCTTAAAACATGCAAAAACAGAGCTTGTGCTACCAGCCAATAACTTTAAGACTAATTGCTATTATATAAATATATTGGGTAGGTGGCTCAGTGGTATCGAGTCCCACAGCCGATAAGTAATTCTCACTACATTAAAACTACACCTATGCCTCCCTCTCAATCCCTTTCTATCAGGGATGAATTTACATATGAAGGTCGTTGTGGCTCTATAGCTGCGTTCGTACTTCACAAGCTAGAGTTTATAAATTCAAATTACGATAACTTTAAAACTAAATAAATAAATAAATATATCATCAAGCTTTTTACCTATTACTGGATGTGGCACTCTGCCGTAAACAGATCTCGGTAAGTGATATATTTTTTCGCGTGAAGTGCGGTTACCAGCCGTCAAATCACAGCCCAAAAAAGTGTTAGTAGAGGGGGAGCCACAGGGGTAGATTTAATTTAGTGAAAATTGTTTATCGGCTGTGGGGATCGAACCAGGGTTCTCAAGATCCACAGACCGACTCGATATCACTGAGCCACCTACCCCATAAAACTTTAAAACTTATTACTCTTATATAAATGTGTAGGGTAGTTGGTTCAGTGGTATCTACTCGTCCTGCGGATTTGAGAACCCGGGTTCGATTTCTCATGGCCGATAAATAATTTGCACCTCTGTGGTTCCCCCTTCTAATATCTTTGGGGGCGTGATTTGGCGACTGGTAACCGCACTTCACCCGAAAAAATATTTCACTTACCAAGATCTGTTACCGCGGCTAAAATAAGTAAATTAAGTTTGAATAATATGGGGTAGGTGGCTCAGTGGTATCGAGTCGGCCTGTGGATCTTGAGAACCCAGGTTCGATCCCCACAGCCGACAAACAATTTTCACCAATTTAAAAAATCTACCCCTGTGGCTCCTCCTCCACTAATATCTTTGGAGGCCGTGATTTGACGGCTGGTAACCGCACTTTACGCGAAAAAAATATATCACTTACCGAGATCCGCGTAGACAGAGTGCCACACCCAGTGATGGGTAAAAGGCGTGATGATATATTTATTTTTATTTATTTAAGTTTGAATAATTTTGTAATAATTATAAATGAAAATGAGTGGAATATAAGAGATGTATTTTCCTCCTAGATACGGGCCTGCAGCGGTGGCCGGGCGCGATGCATTTCAATCAAACATGAATAGAGTAACAGATAAAAAGAATTGCGAAGGCACTTTTTGTCGGGGGAAATAAGGGTCCATGATTAAGTTCGTTGCAAATTGAGTCTTCGGGGCGACCATAAGAACCGATCGGCGATCGCAGCGCCAAAATGAGAAGCACGGCGCGGCGTGTCGCAGAGTCTGTCAGCGTTTTTTGTAACACATCTGATACTGTGCTCAAATGTTCGAATCGACGCGACATCGGGAATTTGTTTCCCGAAAGGTTGGATAAGTGAAATGTTCTCGTCGCGAGGAATTTTCAATGGAATAAAGACAAATTCGATTTCTGTTACGATCGGAATTTCGTTTACAATCATTTTTGAATTTCCGATGAGAGATAAGTACGTTTATTGCGCGTGTTGTTCAAATGGATTTTCTACGATTTTTACAAATGCGAGCCATGCTCAATTTTATTCAAATACGTTTTCTCTACAATAGAATTTGCTTAAATTTTCTATTTTACAATCGTACTTTCGCATGTCTGAAAGATGATATTCATACTATATTTATAATAAATAAAATGTTTATATATTTATATAAAACACAATGATATCCGAGGGGCTTAGATTCCACTATAAGCTACTGTAATTAATAGAAAAATTATGTGATAAAATTATAAATTATTAGAGATGGGCGAATATCATCCGCGAATAGTCGAATGCCGCGAATATTGACATTATTCGATATTCGAGATTTTCGAATATTAACGTCAGTATAGCGAACATTCGAATACCTCGAATATCACGCCATATGTTGACCTCAATTTTTTACTATGTTTTCCTTTATCATTTGTACATAAACTTAAAGCTATTACAATACTTTGAAGTTATTAATAACAACGATATTTTGTTTCAAAACCATGAAGACGTACCATATTTCAAATTTGTTTTTCGCCAGCCCGTACGTTTCACCTTAAATTTGAAGTTTTAGTCTTTTTCTTTTTTGTTTGTACTTTTTGTTTTAATTTTATTTTATCTTAACAATTTCATTCAAATAATGAAAAGGACATAATTAAATAATTATTAATAATAAATAAATTAACTTTTAGGAGTATTCGAATATTCGAGTACCTCGAATATTCGAGATCTGATTAATATTCGTATTCGATATTCGAATTCGAGAAATTTGATATTCGCCCAACTCTATAAATTATATATATATATATATATATATATATATATATATATATACAGGGTGTAACAGCGAACCCAACCACCGCCTATATTTTCTTTAATTATAGATACAAAAAAATATTATAAAGAAAAGAAGACCAAGGGGGACATCTGCTTAAAGGATAAAATATTTTTTTAAACCAGTGGTTCTCAAGTTACAACACAAAGTTATATTTTTTTAAATGGGATTATACATATTTTTAAGCCTATTCGATAGAGTATTTTTTTCTGAATTCAACCATGTAATCATTTTATATCCTTGCATAACAAAAATATTGAGAAACTTCAATTTAAAGTTTCGATAAATATTATTTAACATGACAAAAAACAGTAGGCTATGATCAATAACAAAACAAAATAAGTTCATTGTTATTTATATTAATTAGTTGCGATTGTTGTTTTTATTGAGAAGTTAAATTTTGAATATTGTATTAGGTAATTAAATGTTTATGGTTTATAATTATTATGTTTAGTGATTACAGTATATTTTTAGTTTGAGTGAGATTCGAACTCGGGATCTCCAGATTCAAATTCTGTAACGCTACCCACACCACTATAGTTTCTAATTTCTTCCGAATAATATCTTTGAGGGCCATAATTTGACAGTTGATAAAGATGACTCTCTGTCTATTTTATTTTATCTATATGTATTTTAAAATACATTGCTAAATCTAGTCCCTGTTTAATATTATTTGAACTGTTTTATGTACACACATCGACAGATCAAACAAAATCATTTTTGTACGTCAATCAGACCGTAGTCAATTCACATGTTCAAACAAAAATTTTAATATCTTTTACAGATTCCATTTCAAATGATATTCATGCAAATTTGCTCATATCCTGTTTCCATCCACAAATTGATGACATATTAAATACCATTCATCAAAACCTAAACCCGTACGTGGTTAATACCTTTGAAAAAATTATATTACGTGCACATTTTCGAAAACTATCACAAATTAGTTTGTAGCTGAAACCAATTCAATCAATCAAATACTCATACATACATCATATACAGTGTAGGTATTGCAGATATGTATGTTATCGGCACAGCAAAACGTTCAGCCTATGTACTAAAATATACAAAATTCCAAATACAAAAATTTATTCTACATTCTAAATGGTGGTGTCTGCGACAGCGGACCGAAGGACTTTAACATAAAATAAATAAATAAATATATCATCACGCCTTTCACCCATTACTGGGTGTGGCACTCTGCCGAAGCAGATCTCGGTAAGTGATATATTTCTTTGCGTGAAGTGCGGTTACCAGAAGTAAAATCACGGCCTCCAAAGATGTTAGTGGAGGGGGAGCCACAGGGGTAGATTTAATTTGGTGAAAATTGTTTGTCAACTGTGAGGATCGGACAAGGGCATATTTTTATAATTTCCTGCTTTTATATATTTTTACTTCCTTGTACGAAGTAAAGGAAGTATTGTAATCGCGAAAATTTTCGGTTTTGAGATTTCAGCGGAAATATACATTTTGTCTATCCCTGAATACATTTTGACTAATTTCGTCGTGACGTCTGTACGTACGTATGTATCTCGCATAACTTAAAAACAGTAAACCGTAGAAAGTTGGAATATTGTATTTAGGACTGTTATAACATCTAGTTGTGCACCTTCCTTTTTGGTCATAACTTCCGGAAGTGGTACTTTACTTGAAGCCTATAATAGATTTTAATGAAAAACTATATTCAAATATAATCCAAAACATTTCAAATTTGGTATATAAGACTACTATATCAATGGAAATAACATAATAGGTTTTGGTTAAAATGGACTAACCGGAAGTGATACATTACATGAAGCTGCTAACAGTTTTTTGATAAAAATGGTATTATTTTGATTTTAGAAATAAATGTTGCAAATAAAAGTTTTAGAGAATTAAATTCTGCGTCTAGCACATTAAGAATTATTAAATTAGCCTTTTGTATAAGCGAGATATCTAAATTTAAAAACTATATTTTTTGTTTCATGTAATTCAGTTTGCTATGGATAAGGAAAAAATAAGAAATTTAATGTCAATGTCAAATTACGTCAAAAAAAAATGAAGCTATAGTATAATACGCGTACAAAGAAGTCATGTGGTGTCCACATCAGATTTTTTGTAATTAAGCTTGCTATGGATTAGAACAAAAAATAAAAAAACAATTTAATGTCAATGTCACGTCAAATATGTGCAATAAAAAAATCTGATGTGGATACCATATGACTTCCTTGTACGCGTATTATACTATAGATATTTTTCTAATTGCACATATTTGACATTTTAATCTTTTATTTTTTATTCTAATCCATAGCAAACTTATTTTTTAAAAAAGAACAAAAAATATATAATACTTAAATTTAGATATCTCGCTTATGCAAAAGGCTAATTTAAAAATTCTTAATTTGCTAGACGCAGAATTTAATTCTCTAAAACTTTTATTTGCAGCATTTATTTCTAAAATTAAAAAAATACCATTTTTTTCAAGGAAAACTGTTAACAGCTTCATGTAATGTGCCACTTCCGGTTAGTCTATTTTAACCAAAATCTATTATATTATTTCCATTGATATAGTAGACTTATATACCAAATTTGGAAAGTTTTAAATTATATTTGAATATAGTTTTTCATGAAAATCTATTATAGGCTTCAAATAAAGTACCACTTCCGGTAGTTGTATAATGACCAAAAAGGGAGGTGCACAACTAGATGTTATAACAGTCCTAAATATAAAGTTTCAATTTTCTACGACTTACCGTTTTTGAGTTATGCGAGATACATACGTACGTACAGATGGCATGACGAAATTAGTCAAAATGGATTCAGGGAGGGCCAAAATACCTATTTCCGTTGAAATCTGAGAACCGAAAATTTTTGCGATTACAATACTTCCTTTACTTCGTACAAGGAAGTAAAAATTATATATTTTTTGTTTTTTTTTTTAATTTAAGTTTGCTATGGATTAGAACAAAAAATAAGAAAAAAATAAAAGATTTAATGTCAAATATGTGCAATTAAAAAAAATCTATAGTTTTAATATGCGTACAAGGAAGTCATGTGGTGTCCACATCAGATTTTTACTAATTTCGTCGTGACATCTGTACGTACGTATGTATCTCGCATAACTCAAAAACGGTAAGTCGTAGAAAATTGAAACTTTATATTTAGGACTGTTATAACATCTAGTGAAAGTTGAAATTTTGTATTTAGGACTGTTATAACAATGGTATTATTATGATTTTAGAAATAAATGCTGCAAATAAAAGTTTTAGAGAATTAAATTCTGCGTCTAGCACATTAAGAATTATTAAATTAGCCTTTTGTATAAGCGAGATATCTAAATTTAAAAATTATATATTTTTTGTTTTTTGTAATTAAGTTTGCTATGGATTAGAACAAAAACTAAAAAATTTAATGTCAATGTCAAATTACGTCAAATATGTGCAATAAAAAAATATAGGTATAATATAATACGCGTACAAGGAAGTCATGTGGTGTCCACATCAGGTTTTTTCTAAATGATAACAATAGATCGTTTATATGACTACAATTATACGCGAGCTCCACTGTTTATTGTTCAAACTAAATTAATACCTACTTCATAAGATAAAAAAAATATTACGCCTTAATGAACAACAATGAAATCTAAAACTATAAATTGCTTTCAATTGAAATGAAATCTCAGTGAAGAGCTCCATTGTGCAAAATATCAAGTTTCTATTCTAACATTTAATTAAAAATTATTTCTGCAATCGAACATGAAGAGGATTATTTGACTATATGCAAAGATCTAATTCATAAGTTTTGCAAAAGACTGAAGTTGCAAAAAAGTACTTCCAGTCTTCCGGAAGTTGCAGTTTACTTTCAATTAGCTTCTGTATGTTTTGTCCGAACGCAAACTACACGAAACGATGAAACGGAACTCAAGTAGTATTGTAGAGCAGCTGGAAAGCGGGTTAATAAAACTTAAAAAACGTAATTGCATTCATTTTTTGACTAAAAGCACTTTGCTGCGTTTGTTCTCTGTTGACTTTATAAATTGATTTAGTTTTATATAATTTTCTTAATTAGAACGAATTATTTTTTTACATGGGGTAGGTGGCTCACTGGTATCAAGTCGACCTGTGGATCTTGAGAACCCTGGTTCGATCCCCACAGCCTACTAAAGATTTTCACCAATTTACCCCTGTGGCTCCCTCTCCACTAATATCTTTGAGGGACGTGATTTGACGACTGGTAACCGCACTTCACGCGACAAAATATATCACTTACCGAGATTTGCTTAGGCAAAGTGCCACATCCAGTAATGGGTAAATGGCGTGATGATATATTTATTTTATTTTATTTATTTTTTTACCACGTGCATTTTCCGTTGGCAGACTTTTTAATTTACTTTTTTAGAAATGTGAACATTTTTTCACTAATATTAGTGTGAGAAATAGGGCAATTTTTCATCGTTTACTTTACTGTGGCAATAACCTACGTTACCCGTAACAGCGTGCGTGGCAACAAAATTTAATAATTAGAATATTTTATATTTTATTTCAGTGGTATCGAGTCGGCCTGTGGATCTTGAGAACCCTGGTTCGATCCCCACAACCGACAAACAATTTTCACCAATTTAAATCTACCCCTGTGGCTCCCCCTCCACTAATATCTTTAGGGACCGTGATTTGATGGCTGGTAACCGCACTTCACTCGAAAAAATATATCACTTACCGAGATCTGGTTAGGCACAGTACCACACCCAGTAATGGGTAAAAGGCGTGATGATATATTTATTTATTTATTTATTTTATATCTTATAACACATTTTACTTATTACTCTGCCGTAGTATTTTTCGGTAGGTGATATATTTTTACACGTAAAGTATCATTACCAGTCGTCAAATAACGACCTCCATATATATTAATTTTAATGTGATGATAAAAGTATAATTTTTATTAGTAACATCAAATATAGCCTGTGGATCTTGAGAACCCTGGTTCGATCCTCACAGCCGACAAACAATTTTCACCAATTTAAATCTACCCCTGTGGCTCCCCCTCCACTAATATCTTTAGGGACCGTGATTTGATGGCTGGTAACCGCACTTCACGCGAAAAAATATATAACTTACCGAGATCTGCTTAGGCAGAGTACTACACCCAGTAATGGGTAAAACGCGTGATGATATATTTATTTATTTATTTTGTAAATGAGCCAACAAGTACGATAAAAATCTATTTTTTTTATTTTGCGTCTTTTATGAATTAATTTTTTTTTATCTGCGATATTTTAAACTGTGTTTAAGGCAATATATGTATATGAAATATTGTGGTTGATAACTATTATTGACATTCATATAATTGTTCAGATTTTAAGGTTATATTGAAATGTTTTGACAGTTTCAATATGTCATCCACTACTACCAACAGTCTAATACAAAATGTTGCGTATCGTAATGAACGCTTTTTCGACACACAACCGTGTTCCGTAATGCCTATGGCACACTGGTCGAAGAGCTCTTCGATGAAACAACAGAACGCACCCGTCATCGACGAAAAATAGAAGCTCCTATTTCCATCGAAGAGCTCATCGATGAAACGAGCGTATCTCAATTTCACTCGTATCTTTTGTGTTTCATTTCACGTTAGCATATTTGTGAAATTTAGTTTTTCTTTGTCAACTTTAGAAGCTTTTATTTTTCATCAATGACGGGTGCGTTCTGTTGGTTCATCGAAGAGCTCATCGATGCTCCTCGATACTCTTCGACCAGTGTTCCATAGGCATAATTACTTATGAACACAAAATAGAAAAATGAATTTTGGAACATCTGTACTATCATAACATTTAACCCAGTTTAAATTTGTTCTATGAATTGGAAAAAGAGTAAAATAAATAAATAATGCCCCAGAAGAAATAAACCAGACTGTATTAGTTTTTCATCGCATAGAACATTTAGTGTCCCTGCAATAAAACTGGAAGAAAATTCTCTCCAGTTTCCAGTGCTCCAGTGGTCGCTTATCTGGAAGCGAGCGACGAGGCAGTCAGCTGTGAATTTCCAAGGATGCGGATATATCAAACCAATCAGTTTAATCAAGAAGTTCCAAGCCTAGCAGTGATTGGAAGCCACACAATCGCGTTTAGCAAATGTCATTAGGTGCTCGAGTCTTTCTTCACCCACAAGTTTCGCAACATGGCAACGCGGATTTTGTTTTCTTACGATTTACGTTAACGATTACCTTTACGCGTTACTATAAATAACAACAACGTTGCGTGCTACTTTGATACGTTACGTATATTAGTGTACTACTGACACTCATAACATTGGGCCATGTTTCAGTCAATTTATCATCATGACGTTGGACTTTTCAGAACAGAATGTTTCTACATTGTTACATCGGAAAATGAAAAAAGTTTCACCGATAAATCTATTTCATATTCTATAACTTTCATGTATATTTTATTTTTAACAGATTTATAAACTGTGAGAAAAATTCACTTTGTCGTTTTCATATTTTATGGAGATTAAGAAAAACGAAGAGATCAAACTCATAATTTTTATACTTGTACATAGGTTTTTTTTTATTATTATTTTAATTTACTGCGCTTATATTCAGTCGATAATGCATTTGAATACAAATTTATTACTTCTCAGAAAGTTTAAATATTTTATGCGATTTAAATCTAACATAAATCTCCTTGTACCTTTTAGTTGATGACTGACAATTTAAAAACTTAAAACAAACGCTATAAGTCTTTTCACAGATAATAATAAAATCATATTTTTGAAGCAATATATTGCTATTCTGTACAACAGGAACTCAGTCCCAATTACAGTACAGCGTCCGGAGTCATCGAGCCGCAATATGGTAGTTCATATATTTTTAGCTTGAGTGGCATTCGAACCCGGAATCTCCGGATCCCAATAAATCGCAGAAAAAAATTAGAACGTTTGTTTGGTTTTTATTGGCAACTAGCTGTCAATTGCTGGTTAGAGAATACCATATTTGATAGCAATTATATTACGTACATTGTTGTCATGGAGACATTAGATGTCACATTAATTAATCCTAAACGTCAACATTTTCGAAAAAACGTTGTTTGATACTCGATTGCGAAATGCTTTTGCATTCTCGAATGCAAAACTAACATTTCGCAATCTAGAATCAAAAATAACTATTAACTTCCTCCCAATCGTTTTAAAAAAATTAAATTAAATTTTCAAACCATAACCTACTATGAATCTTTAATAAAATTAAATTAAAAAACACTAGGTTAGTTTCAAATAATGTAAAGTTTATTTTACAATACGTATTTCGGTCGACTAGACCATCATCAGGTGAACAAGATAAGAATGAATTTGTACATTAGAGTAAGACTTATAAATAGTATACACAAGAATTCTGACACAAGAAGTGGGAGATGCATGATTGAAAACAGATGTAAGTACAATTAGTTTGGGAAAAATACATTTATGACCATAGTTGGAAGAAAATAAGATAAGATCAGACCGAAGAGGTAACTATAATTATTTGAATGGAAATTACATTTTAAACCTAGTTCTAAAGAGATTAAAGCGGACGTATTGAAGGTGAACGGTACAAATCTATTTGTTCATTGTTTTTTAATTTTATTTTATTATAAAATGTTTCAACGAGAACCGACAGTTAAATCTATCGAATTTATGAATCTTTAACTTCAAAAATATGTATAATATATAACATGTTTAGTTTGTAATAACAATGCTATTTCGTGTCAAAAACATCAATATCAGATGTCAACTTCAGACACAATTAGGCGCATGATTCACCTTAATAACTGACATTTAATTATTGTTCGATCCAAGAGCAACTATTTGTGGCAAAATTGAGAAAGATATTTGAGTTATAAATGTTGTTACCATGACATGAAAGTTTGCTATAACTTCAGCAAATGTCAATATGTTTGAACAAAGGAACCGCAGGTATTTCATTATAAAATTCCTATATTAACCACTGTAATAGTTTGTGAATCACTCGTAAAGTTGTAAGCCATTGATTTTACCCAAACACTTGTCCGCTACTAAATTATGTATCAAATATACCTAGTGCTTAACATATTTTTTTATCACTGCTTGCTTAGAAACATATCATTTATCTTTTTTTTTTAGTAATGACATTGTTTTTTTTACATATTGACAATGAAAATCGTATTTTTTTAACGAAAAATCATTAAGAAAGTGATATATCTTACAACTATTTTAAAAATAGTATAAAAAGTAAAAGCGAGTAGAAGTAAGTACTACACTTTTATTAATTTGATACTTTTTTTACACTATTTTACAATATAATATTGAAATTTTGATATATGTCAAAAATAGTTATTTATGATTCTAGATTGCGAAATGTTACTTTTGCATTCGAAAATGCAAAAGCATTTCGCAATCGAGTATCAAACAACGTTTTTTTCGAAAACTATGTCCCAAAATTAGTAATAAAGTAATGAGAAAATTTTGACGTTTAGGATTAATTAATGTGACATCTAATGTCTCCATGACAACAATGTATGTAATATAATTGCTATCAAATCTGGTATTCTCTGACCAGCAATTGACAGCTGGTTGGCAATAGAAACCAAACAAACGTTCTAATTTTTTTCTGCGATTTATTGGGATTCTCATTGCATTTCTCAAGTAACTATTCCAGTACACCAGTTAGCTTCCTCAAGCGGGATAAATATGAATAATTGCTCAATTGGAACATTAAATATAAATTTTGTTAAAGAATATAAGTATTGTTTCTAAGCAAAAAAATAAAATGACAAATATTATTAAATTTGTGAACCTTTCTTCTATCAAACAATTGCAGGATTCAAAAAACTTTTGCATCCTGCATGCAAAAGTCTTTTACATTCTATAGACAAAAAAACACTCATTTCGCGTGTTGATAGTTGTCAAGTAAATTTTAACTTTATATGACAGTTTCTCGAAAAAAAATATTTTTAATTTTTATCTTCTTAAAATCAATATGCAAATAATTACGTATACAATATATATTAAAAACACTTTTTTTCACATATTTGATTAATACATTCCTGCTTCGCCGTTTTGATAAAACTTCAAATTTGTAAAAAAGTATTGTTTTCATTATTAGTACAAATAACTATTTCACTACCACTTATTTAAAAACGGTTAATAATGCATTATTATTCACTAAAGTTAACTACAATTGATTGTATTTTGTATTTCGCTGGTTGCAATATTCTGTATTATACATTTGCGCCTCATATTTAATTTCTGTTTAAGAGCAATTTTCTAAATTAAATAAAACGTCAATTGATAAAAACAATGTTAAAAAATAATTTAAAATTCTGCTTATTCAGTTTTTGTGTTTAATACTCATACCAAAATGTTTATATTATTATCAATATAAAAATTGTTAAATAGGATTTAAATACTAATTGTGAAAATAATAGTATATACACTTTTCTTTCTCTCTCTTGATGTGTTACATACTATTTTTAGTTAAAGGCTACTAGAATAATTACTTTAATTATACCATAGATTTTTTAATTGCCGATTTCACATATATTTAACTTTAGAAATAAAAATGTGCTCTATTTAATTGAAAACTATAAATAATTGGTTTTTATACAATATTAAAAACATTAACCGGCAGATTGATAAAATATTAATCTATTTTAGTTACTTTTGTAAATTGTGTTAATAATGCCAACAAAAAAATACAACGTAATTCCGTTTTTTAGAAAGTTTTAATATAAAAAATTTGAATCCGGAATAAAAATAGAGTTTCTTATCTTTTACTTTAATACTCTTTATGAATATGCTTGAGAAATTATTATTTTTTTTATGTTAATAGTTTTTGAATAAGCAATTATTTTTATAAATACACTCACTAATTTATAATTGTTGCTATTTTTTGTTTATCTTATAAAATTTATTTAAATCAAACGTCTTTTTTGTTTCATTATCAGTTGCTCCTATTCTTATCTTCATTTGATTGGAATTTATTTCATTTTTAAAATTTGTTTTGATTTAATATAATAACAAAAAACAGTCAAATTAGTTTAGTGAACTCTGTCGTAAATCACTAATATATTTGGGAATGTAAACACTTTAATTATGCATTAAACAGTAAAATAAATAACATAAATATAAACAACAAATATGGCATTTGCAAATATACAAATATATATAATGAAAATAAATAAAATATGAATGAAAAAAAACACCATTAATTCGACTGAATTGTTGAATTAACATATTATTTATAGAATGTTATATTGATTTATGAAAAACAAAATAACGTTTATAATAAAGTATATACAAAATATTTGAAAATATTTACCTCTGTTGAATTATTCTTGTTGTCTCTTTTAGTACCTGCAACAAAAATTAATTAATTACTATATAACATAAATAAATATACAAATTAAACATTAAAAAATAAAACATTCATATTACTATAAAATTTTTATGAGAAATAAAGCATAAAACGCGAAGAAAAACAACAAAATAAACGTGACAAAGTATAAGCGATGAAGCTACGTAAAGTGCAAGTCTTTTACTGGAAATATCTTATGCAAATAACATATTAAATTTCATTAAGTGTTTTCTCGACCTAAATCTACACATGATTGACTTGCAAAAGTATTGATTAAATATACCTGTCTGACGTATTTAATGAAGCATAACAACAATATAACCAACACACACTCCAAAAACAATAGGTAACAATAAAAAATGAGTGTTGTCTTACCATCTCCGAAGGAGGTTGTAAACAAGAGACAAAGGCAGAAAAGAATAATTCTCGTTCTATTCATCCTGTGCTGGTCTTTTATTATTTTATATTAACGTACGAAAAGAAATAGATCCGTTTTATATGAGTATCCTTTTAGAGGAACGAATAATCATTTTTACTATAATCACTTCGCTTTAGGGGTGAAGTGGTCACCTTACGAAGGTTCGAAGGCCACTACTTTGCGCCTTACCATCCCCTGACTGCAACCAATATTACACACTGGTACACATTTCCCCTAACTTATACCAGAATCTCTCAAACTTTTATTTGTTCCTTTACGGAAATCAATTCTATTATTTATTATTACAATAAAACAACAATAATTTTATTAGATTTGTTATATAAACGTAAATACAAAATATACCAACTAAATCTGATTCTAAAAGAATGAAAATTCATTGATTTATGTGGTAAATTATAAAAATGTATCTATTTGTATATTTGTAATAAAAGGATAGATGTATTTAATCGTAAATTATTGCTTTTTTATGGAAAACTACGGAATAATTTATTTGTTTTGATTCTTCATAGGGGATTGTTTCAGGACTCCTGTCGATGAGAGATTATTTTTCATGCGCGTGCGCTTACCGGAATCAGCTGCAGTTGAAAAATTCCCCAACGGATTTTATTTTTGAACATTCGTAACGTACAGCATTGTGAAAAGTGTCGTTATTTTTTTAACTCCTATATAAAACAGTTTGAATTTATGTTATATATTTTACTAAGTTATTTACTCTCCTATTCTATTAATCATTCAGGTACGTTTTAATAGTATAATAAGTAAAACGTGGTATACATGTGACTGAAAATTAACCTTTTTACTGTGAAATAAATGTGAATAATTAGAAACTGCATTAATGTCAGTTTAAAATAGTTCGTTATTCGATATAAATAAAGATGTCTACTAAATAGTGAGTACCCGTCCTTATAAATATCTTCTCATGTAGAGCTTTGTATTTGTGAGTCTCCTTGCATAATTATAACTGTTTTCCGAATTATTTTGATCTGTTTCTGTAATTTATATTATATTTTTATTGTTATTGTCAAGAATCGTTACCTACATGAGAACTAAGATGTGACATGAACCTAATAATTTATTGCGCATTATTGTGTTTATAGTAAAATGCCGGGTAGAAGAAGCTCCTCCGTTGAGCCGGAAGAGCTTGCAGCGGCATCTCCAAGGAGATCTTCCAGAATTAAAGCAGCACATGTAGATTCTCCTGCACCAATAAAAGATGCAGCAAGACGTACTCGTCGTTCCCAGTCCATTCAAGAAAAATCTCTTAATGACATTGAAAACGATCTGAAAAAACGCGATGAATCCCCATTGTCCATAAAAAACAAACTGTTGGATTTAGATAAACCAGCAACTCCTACAAGACGTGTTAGAAGGTCATCGTCTCTTCAGAGCGATATCACCGATGACGAATCAAAACTAATCCGAAGAACCAAGAAATCCTTAGCAGCTAAAGACATTCCACCGCATGTAGAAGAGGAGAAAGAATATGAAAACGAAGCAGATGATACTCCAGAGAAAACTGGCCCTGGTCGCCCGAAAAGAAGAGTTACAAGATCCATGAGCAGATCCCCTGTCGACACTCAAACTGTAAAACCTACTACTTCTGCTCTACCGCCCAGAAAATACAGACTCTCTTTGAATAGAGATGCTCAGGATATAACAAAAATAAATGCTCTGGATATCATTAGTGAAAATGAAGACGAAAACAACAAAACCATAAAATCACCTGAAAAATCGTCCACGAAATCACCTTCTTCCGAAAAAGATTTGTTAAATAATAATGCCAAGAGAGTTCCAACTGTTGTACTCGTAAAATTAAATACATCTAACATAGAAGATAATACTGATAAGACTGAATCTGATGTAGAAGATAAAGTACTAGAAGTTCCTAAATCTTCCGAGAAAACTGAAGTAAATAGACAGAAAAAAAATGATGATACTACACAAAATAATGAAAAAGAAAATGACAAAGAAATGGTGTCAAAAGTTCACGATACAAGTCAAAAAGAGATAAATAATAAAAAGGAACAAGTGATTGACGATAATGCCGATATTGAAATCATTGATGATGAGGACAAAATTAATAAAACAACGTCATCTGAAGAATTCGTGTTATCTTTAGAAGAAGATGAAAATACAATAAATTCATTGAAGAATTCATCCATAACAGATAAACAAAATAAATCATCAGAAGAAGATGAATTAATTGAAATTAAAGAAGAAACAGAAATTCTTGAGTCTAGCGTTAAAGAAAATGATATAAATAAAAAAACATCAAAAAAAAATATTGAATCAAATGACGAGGAAAACAAATCTTCAGAAACAGATGAAGTAATTGAAATAAAACAAGAAACAGAGGTTCTCGAAATTTCTGACAAGGAAAATGATAATTTAAATGTAAGAGAAAATATGCCAGAAGAACTTGAGATCAGCATAGAATTAAATCATTCAAAATTAACTGAAGAAGGTAACAAAACATTTGATATAATAAAAGATTCAGATAAAACAAAGGAATTAAACTTAACAATTGAAGACAAAGAAAATAACCAGTCAATGAAATCCGATCGAGACACAAATATTTCTCTTGTATGCGAAAAGACCACAATTGAAGTAAAAGTAGATATAGAAGAAGATGAAACTAATATTTCTATTGTCGGCAGCCTTGCTTCAAGTTCTTCAAATATCAGTAGCACTCCCGGTAATTCGAATGAAGAAACAAACAATGATTATCAGAATGAACACCAGCAGAATATATCACTGATCAATGATGATGGAAAATCTTATTCACCGATTATTAACGTAGTGGATAATATTTCCATACAGTTGGATCCAGATGATTATATTGTTAATTCTTCTAGTTTACTTTCTAATGAAAGTAATACTTCATTGAACGAAAAATCTTTGAGAAGTAAAGTTACAGATTCGCCAGACCTAAATATTAGCAAGAAATCATTAAGAAACAGCCCAGTAAAAGAAAATGGTAAAAGATTAATTCAAAGAAATGATATTATTTACTTATTTTATATTTATTTATTACAGATATTATGAAAACTCCATCATCGAAGGAAAAAGAAATTTCCGAGACTGTTGAGAAAACGTCATCCAGAAGAAAATCCGAGAAAGATGAACCTATAAAAACACCATCATTGAATAAAAACTCCCAGATAATTGCTGACGAAGAAATTGAACTTTTTGAAAATGTTGAGGAACCTTCGCTAAGAAGAAAACCCAGGCAGTTTTCCGATGAAGTTGAATCGATAAAAACACGATCATCTACAACATCTCAGAAAATTTCTGAGAAAGAAAACGAAATTTCTGAAATTGTTACAGAAGCTTCACCAAAAAGAAGATCCAAGAAGTTTTCCGATGAAGATGAACCTATAAAAACACGATCATCAAATAAAAAATCCCTTGAAAAATCTGAAGAAGAAAAGGCAATTCCTGAAACTATTGAAGAAGTTTTACCAAAAAGAAAATCTAAGAAGTTTTCCGATGAAGATGAAGCTTTAAAAACACGATCATTAAATAAAAAATCCCAAAAAATTAGTGATGATGAAATAGAAGTTTCTGAAATGGTTGAAGAAACTTCAGCAAAAAGAAAATCTAAGAAGTTTTCTGATGAAGATGAACCTATAAAAACACGGTCATCGAGTAAAAAATTCCAGAAAGTATCTGATGAAGAAAAAGAAATTTGTGAAACTGAAGAAGAAGCTTCATTAAAAAGAAAATCTAAAAAGCTTTCCGACGAAGATAAACCTTTAATAACAAGATCATCAAAATCCTACAACATTTCTGATGACGAAAAAGAAATTTTCGAAACTGTTGAAAAAACTCCATCAAGACGAGAATCTAAGAAGTTTTCCAAGGAAGCTTTAAAAATACGATCACCAAATAAAAAATCCCAAAAAATTAGTGATGATGAAAAAGAAGTTCCTGAAATGGTTGAAGAAACTTCAGCAAAAAGAAAATCTAAGAAGTTTTCTGATGAAGATGAACCTATAAAAACACGGTCATCGAGTAAAAAATTCCAGAAAGTATCTGATGAAGAAAAAGAAATTTGTGAAACTGAAGAAGAAGCTTCATTAAAAAGAAAATCTAAAAAGCTTTCCGACGAAGATAAACCTTTAATAACAAGATCATCAAAATCCTACAACATTTCTGATGACGAAAAAGAAATTTTCGAAACTGTTGAAAAAACTCAATCAAGACGAGAATCTAAGAAGTTTTCCAAGGAAGCTTTAAAAATACGATCACCAAATAAAAAATCCCAAAAAATTAGTGATGATGAAAAAGAAGTTCCTGAAATGGTTGAAGAAACTTCAGCAAAAAGAAAATCTAAGAAGTTTTCTGATGAAGATGAACCTATAAAGACACGATCATCAAATAAAAAATCCCAAGAAATTAGTGATGACGAAGAAGAAGTTCCTGAAATGGTTGAAGAAACTGCAGCAAAAAGAAAATCTAAGAAGTTTTCTGATGAAGATGAACCTATAAAGACACGATCATCAAATAAAAAATCCCAGAAAATATCTGATGAAGAAAAAGAAATTTCTGAAACTGAAGAAGCTTTCCCAAAAAGAAAATCCAAAAACTTTTCCGACGAAGAAAATCCTTTAATAGCAAGATCATCGAAATCCCACAACATTTCTGATTTCGAAACTGTTGAAAAAACTCCATCAAGACGAGAATCTAAGAAGTTTTCCAAGGAACAAGCTATAAAAACGCCATCACCGAATAAAAAATCCAAGGAAATTTCTGATGAAGAAAAAGAAATTTCCGAAACTGTTGAAAAACTTACTTCAAAACGAAAATCCAAGAAGTTTTCCGAAGAAGAGGATGTTATAAACACTTTATTGATTAAAAGCTCCGATGAAGAAGAAATTTCCGAAACAGTTTATGAAACTCCAACAAGACGAAAATCCCAGAAATTTTCCGAAGAAGAATATACAGATAAATCTGATGAGACTCCAGAGTCGCCAAAATTAGATACTAGCAGAAAATCTGTTACAGATAGCGCAAAGAAAATTAAATCTCCGGCTTCAAAGAGGAAATCTAAAAAAATGTCTACAGATGAAGAATCCGATACTGACAGTTTAGACACTAGTAAAATATCTGTTAAAAATACTCCAATAAAAGGTAATTAATATTTTTTATATCTTATGTAAATATACATTATCTTAATTTTGCAGAAAAAAAAGATAAAACTCCCGAAAAAACTGTGAACTGTGAAAAAAAAAGTAAAGAAAAAATCATTCATTCAATATTATTTTACGTTAATATTTTTTTATTATTTCAGATATTTCTATAAATGAGAGGGACAAAATGCTTGATGAATATCTCGCTTCATACACATCTGAAAAGAAAAGAAAGAGTAAGATTATTTTCCTAACTATTTTTATACATACATTACATTGCGCCATGCCCAGGGTTCGTAAATATCATGATATTTATAATAAATATCAAAATATCTGATATATAGGATATATATCAGATAAATATCACTTTTTGGATATTTATTTTTTAATTTTAGTTTTTGTACACATTTATTATCACAATAGGAAATATAAAATAAATTATTACTCCTAAATAAAAAATTAACATAGGTAATGAAAAAAAGTAAATATACATTGAATGGATACACAAATATTATATAGTACTAAGAATAGTAAGAATATTTAAATAATCCTATATCCAAGGGC
This sequence comes from Pterostichus niger, assembly GCA_947425015.1. Lineage (NCBI taxonomy): Eukaryota > Metazoa > Arthropoda > Insecta > Coleoptera > Carabidae > Pterostichus > Pterostichus niger. Next base: position 37,858,313 of record OX380337.1, read on the forward strand.
AAATCATCATCTTCTGATGAACTTCCTGAACATACCGTTGCACTTAAGCCAAATCCAATCTAAATTAGTTTTTTTTGTAGTTTCTTTTTGGTTTAAATATTTAAACATAAAAACTAATTTACCGGCTTTGTCGTTACCGAGACGATTACGTAATTGGGATTGGACAATGCCAAAAGTGGAGAAATATCGTTCCAGCCCTGCTGTGCCTGCTACAGCAGTGTGTAACTGTTCACATAGTTCAATAAATGTACTTTTATTTGGCCACTCTGACTCATTGATAGTTTTGTATTTGTATTTCTAAAATGAGTACCAAATAAAAATTTTGGAAATGGTTCAGACTTTGCCATTAATGACATCACAAATGGCACACAATTTGGATTTATATCGTTGATGTGAAGTTAGTCAAAAGCTAGTAAAGTAAGAATTATGAATTATCTTTAGAATATAATTTTAACAGAATTAATGAAAGTAATAATGAGAGGTATACTGTATTTATTATAGACTATTTGATATTTTTATATAATGGATATATATCTTCGAACCCTGTCTATAAGTTAACTGTAGCACGAGAAAATTAATGCCGTTGAGCGCGTATTCATATCACATTTAGTTTTTGAGATATAGCCTCGGAATAGTAGAAAAACTGAAAAATTCGAAAAATTTCACTTTTCCGGAGGCTATATCTCAAAAACTAAACAAGATATGCAAATGCGCCCAACGGCGTTGAATTCCCCGTGTCCGAATTGACTTATAAGCAAATTTTCATACAATTTTATGCAATTTAATATTTTTAATTATTTCCTAAGGGGTACCCCTTTGGTTTTTTCAGATTTTAATTCAATTTTCCCAAAAATCCTTAATCGTAGGATTATTAAAACGAAAATTTACATACATATGTATTTTGACCCACTGAATCCAGTGGTGCAATCTTCAAATGCATATGACTTCTGGTTTTCGAGAAAATGTTAAAAAACCGCTTTTTGCGATTTTTTTTGGCGGAAAATTGAAAAAAAATAAAAATCGCTGAAACTATGTTTATAAGTTAACTGAAGCACGAGAAAATTAATGCCGTTGAGCGCGTTTTCATATCACATTTAGTTTTTGAGATATAGCCTCGGAAAAGTAGAAAAATTGAAAAATACGAAAAATTTCACTTTTCCGGAGGCTATATCACAAAAACTATTTGATATTTTTATATAATGGATATATATCATTGCAAAAATATGACGATATATATCAAAATAAATATCATGATATATATATCGATCGATATATATCTTCGAACCCTGGCCATGCCCCATTAAACCACTGAAATATTCACTGAACATTTATTCCCAATTAATCTTGCTGTCACACCATACCTAATTATTATCAAGTATTTATTTAATACATTTTATTAGCTTTTAGTAAATTCACATCTTCTCTTCCAAGAACATTCTTGTAAAAATCTAAGTAAGATGAATTTTTAGGGGATTTAGATGAATCGGTTGGTTCGGTGATTGTTCCAGAAGAAAAGAAAAAGCGTAGAAGTATAAGAGGTAAATGAATAATTTATAAATAATATTTAATTTGATTGATAATATAAAATTGTTATTCCAGAAATAAATTTCTTGGACAGCGAAGAAGAATACTCAGATACCGAACACGGCTACGAATATCTGGACGACATGGCGTCCGAAGGCTCCGAAGATACTCCATCAATCGACAGTAACGAAATAATCGATGAAGGTGAGTCAGTCGGCAGTTCTTCGTCAGAAGTTTTCTCCGAAGATGAATACGAAAACGACTCCTTCGTAGTTGATGATGATGTTGGTAACGAACTTCTATCAGGTGATGAAGACTCTCTTCTAGAAGGCCTTGCTACAGAAAAAAATATACGTAAACGAATCATTTCAATCAGTGATTCATCAGATGAAGACCTTGATGACATGTCAATGAAACCTTTTGGAGGTATGTCACCAACTCCTTCTGTTAATCAGGTAAGTTCTATCGATTCTGATATGGAAAAAACAGTGAAGAGTCGAAATGAAGAACTCAGTAAACAGATTGAAGAAGGGTCTAGAAAAATTTGTGATGATGTAGCAGAAGAATCAGTTATCATGCTAGATAATTCTGAACTGAATCAGACAATAGAAAATGTTGAACAGGCAAAAGAAACTGTAGATGAATCGGAATCTATTGTTATTGAAGAGAAAGAAATATCTGTTTCGAAAGATCTTGCGTCTGGAAAGGAAAAAGAAATTCAAGAAAAAATATTAGAAGCTGAAAAAGAAAACGAAATCTTAACTGTCCCAATTGTTGAAGAAAATGAACAAGAAAAGGCTCTAAATGATTCAAAGATTGATGATAAATTAGAAGTGGCGGTTAATAAAGATAATTTAAATGAATCCAACATTGAAAATGAGCAAGAACAACAAACAGAAAAAACACTAAACGATTCAATTACCGAAAAACAAGAAACAGAAAAAGAAAATACTTTAAAGGAATCCGACATTGAAGAAACATTAACTTTGGAAATATCAGCTAATGAAAAGAGTTTAAATGAATCCACCATCCAAGATAATAAAGAAGACTCCGTTATTGAAGAACAAGAACTAGAGAAAGAACAGACGTTAGACGATTCCAACATTGAGGAAAAATTAACCTTAAGTGAATCAGCAACTGAGGATAATGATGATAAATACAAAGAACTTCTTGATAAATATTTCAAACAATTCGATGACGATAACTCTAAGAAGAGAACACGAAGAGAAACACTAGGAGAATATTCAACAAAAAAACAAGAAAGGAAACAAAGAAAACGTGAAAGACGACAAAGTTTAGGATCACAAACTGCTGTTGAAGAAGCAAGAAAAAGATTTGATAGTTATTGTCAAAAAATAGAAGAAAAGCGAGAAAGAAAGAGAAAATTAAGCGAAACTAAAGAAAATATTATTGAAGAAGAAAAGAAAGAGTTAGCTTCAGAAATTCAAGAAGACATTATTACTAAACCAATATCTAAGCGCAAGAAGTCATTATCATTAAATGAAAGTAAAGAAATACTCAAAGAAATTGAAGAACATCTTGAAGAAGTAGCAAATCAAGAAGTTACAAAAAGTAAAAAATCAAAACGAAGGAGTTCATTATCTTATGAAATTAACACATCTGGTGTTTATGTTGTCAGTCCTTTAAAATCAGATAATACAACTATAGAACCCGTGAAAAGTAGATCTGAAATATTGGATGAAGCAACAGAAATGCTGAAAAGTTTCAACAATTCTTTGAGTGAAGAAGTGGAAGCACTTAGAGATCAACTAATTGATTCTCCAAAAGAACAAGTAAATGATAACGAAATGCTTAAATCTAAATCAGAACAATTAACTGAAATTTCGAAGAAAAAACAAAATAAAAAGAAGAAATTGAATACTTCAATTCATCAATTTGAAAATTTGGAAGAAGTTAATATCTTCCAAACTCCTGTTAATAGTGGATCTCCAATTACAGAACAGAATAGGCAAAGCAAGAGGATAAAATTAAACACTTCAGGTTTTCAGTTTGAAGATTTAGCAGAAGTAAATATTTTCCAAACTCCGCCCAAAAATCAAAATAAACAAAAGAAAATTGATCAATTTGATGATATGTTAGAAGTTAACATGAGTCCTGTGGCACCGAAAATAAAATCTCCATTAAAAGAAAACATTTCTGATACACAAAGTTCAGTGAGAATTATTTCAGAAAAGAAGAAGCAGAAAATAGGCGATGTTTCAGCAATTTCAAATGATAAAGTAGTTACGAAAATTAATAAAGTTCAACAAAAGAAAAACAAGAAACTGTCTGATTTTGAAAATGTAGAAAATATTTCTAAACAATTACTCTTACAAATAGAATCACGCAAGGCTGAAAAACGGGACACCGTTGTAAAAAAGAAAAATAAGAAATCTAAAGCTGAAAATTCAGACATACTTTTAATTAAACCTGAAAAATCACCCATTCAATCAAAAACACTGAAAGATGAAGCGAGCCAAATTCAGAAAAAGAAAACTAAGAAGTTATCTGATGCTAAAAATTCTGAAATACTTTTAATTAAACCTGAAAAATCACCCATTCAATCAAAAACATTGAAAGTTGAAGCGAGCCAAATTCAGAAAAAGAAAACTAAGAAGTTATCTAATGCTGAAAATTCTGAAATACTTTTAGTTAAGTCTGAAAAGTCGCCCATACAAAAACTAAAAAATGAAGCGGGCCAAGTTCAGAAAATGAAAACTAAGAAGTTGTCTAATACTGAAAATTCTGAAATACTTTTAGGTAAGTCTGAAAAGTCGCCCATACAAAAACTAAAAAATGAAGCGGGCCAAGTTCAGAAAATGAAAACTAAAAAGTTATCTAATGCTGAAAATTCTGAAATACTTTTAGGTAAGTCTGAAAAGTCGCCCATACAAAAACTAAAAAATGAAGCGGGCCAAGTTCAGAAAATGAAAACTAAGAAGTTGTCTAGTACTGAAAATTTAGAAATACTTTCAGTTGTATCTGAAAAATCACCTGTTTCAGAAACACTGAAGGCTGATAAACATGGAAAAGTTCTAAAAAAGAAAAATAAGAAATTATCTGAAGTTGAAAATTTAGAAATCACTTCAGTCAAGCCTGAAAAATCACCCGTTCCGAAAGAAACTATGAAAGTTGATAAGAAGAAATATAAGAAACCATCCGAGTCTGAAAATATAGAAATTATTTCAGTCAAGCCTGAAAAATCACAGATTCAGAAAGAAGCACTGAATATTGATAAAAAGAAAAATAAGAAACTGTCGTCAGAGTCCAAAAATTTGGAAATTATTTCAGTCAAGCCCGAAAAAATACCTGTACAAACTGAAGCATCATCATCAGAAAAGAAGAAACGCAAAAAGAAAAAAAAGTCAACCAGTTCAGAATCCAGTGATATTCAGACAGAATCAGATTCTTCTGGAGTTAAACGGCCAAAACTCTCTAACGAACAGTCATTATCTGATTCTACTTCATCTGTTGAAAATATTTCACCTACGAATGTTAAGAAATCTAAAAAGAAGAAACAATCAAATTTGGCAAGTGAATCTGCTATTTTACAAATAAACAATGAAAATAATATTAGTAAACTCAGTAGCAATGATAAACTCACTTTTAAAGTTGATCTTAAACCTTTCACTTCAAAATATGAGAGCCAAGGAGGAGCGATTTCCAAGTTTGTTGTTAAAAATGAAAAAATACAAGCATCTAAAAGTGAATATATCATTTCTGCACAATACCTCCCAAATAAAATTAATAAATTTAAGAATCTTATTAAGCCAAGTAACAGTGGCTGGACTGATCCTACAGTAACTGTTATGAATTTAAGTAAATCTTCTCATGGTATTAAAAAACCGAAAAGAAAGAATAGAGAAACTTTAAAAGCAAGTCTTGTTGGAAACGTGAATAGATTTAACGTGGAAGATTTGTTTTCTGAAAATTTAGTTAAGAGTATAAGTTCTGCTAATGTTTTAAAGTTGCAAAAGAAGGGTATTTTTAAGTAATTATCACAAACTGTTTGTTAAACTGATTTATATTATGTCTTTATGTTATGTGTCAGCATTTATTACGCTATAATGTGCTTTTAGTTTTATTTTATTATGTATTATTGCTTTTTTGTTTATACCAGTTGTATAAGTTTAGTTAACTTTTTATAAATTATTTTCTTTAATTTTCTGTTGATTGTTATTGCTTCGCCCAGAATATTAAACTTTCCCAAAGAATTAGTAATCCTTCACCAGCTACTACTTCAACTGGGGTCTTAGCTGTTATAAATTCATAAAAACCATAAATTGTGCAAATTTGTTGAACAATGTATACTAAGATCTATTATTTTATTTTAAAATTCTTTATGGTAATGGATTAAAATGTTATCAATTATTAATATGATAAGAAACGCGATTCTAATGATTCAAAATAATCTCATTTTTACCTCAATATTCGATTTCTAGTGAAAGAAATTGTTCATTGAAATATTAAAATTTTAATTTTTTTACATTTGGTATAAATTATATTAAATTTCAAAATAAAATTTGTTGCTAGGATCCCTGCTTCAATTTGAAAATGTATGTATTAATATTTCGAAATAAAATCTAGAAAATGGTACAAATTGTCTTTTGCGCCAGTTTTGATTGAAGTTAGTATGGTTGGCTGTGAACGAAACAAACGAGACTTGATAGGCAACAAGTGTTTGACTTTTATATAATACTTTTAAGTTTTCATGTAATGTATTAACGTATATTTAGCATGTAAATAAAATAAAATTTAAAAATGATAGCATATGTAGTTTGACAACCTCTGGATTGCACTGACTACCATTTCTCCCGCCTTGTGTAACTTCCGCTCATGCGCAAGTTCTACCACCTGGCATTTACAGATGTAAATTTTTTGTAGAACGTACCGCACAAACTTACACGGCTTTTGTCTCCTCATTTATGTTGTTAAAGTGCGTACATTTTTACATTAATTCATCCTAATTATTCTCAAATTTACAATAGTGATACTAGTTATAGATAAGCAGAACATATTTAGTGAACAGTGATAATTGTAGTGATTATTTTAAGTAGAAACGAGTATGTAATTTTTCCCTCCAAACAGTTAAAGAGAATATTATCATGCCTCTGCTAAGGAAAAAGGAGTTTCAAAAAACCACGATCCCAGAATTACTTCGAGACGACGAAGAAGTATTCCATTGTGAAGTTACAAATGAAGTATTTCGTGATTACGAGTGAGTGTGATGATATATACATAAATACTTTTAATGCGTTCTAATTCAGTTACCACGTTCTAACGGTTTCCTTAGGATGATTAGTAACTTACTATCTCAAGCTGTTATGAAACCATTTGACCAACAATTGCTATTTTGTACATCAATGAATTATGTGCTGTCTTTTTGAAGGGATGTAAAATTTGATGTTTATCCAAATTGTATGTTGGTGTAGATAGATCGAAATGATTTACTGAAACATGTCGTTGAACTTCATTGTTACATTTTCACAGTCCATACATTCATTATCTACAGATCGTTCTTTCTAGAACAAGTATTTTGAATGTCATCAAAATTAGGTTATTTTAAATATCCTGTTATAATCAATTTGTAGATAAATCATTATAATTATTTTTCGTCTACTACAATGAATTAATTATTGATTCAGTAAAATATACTAATAAAGTAACATGCCACGCAATATCGACGTAGTAGAATGGTAATATAAATTATTCATTTCATTTTAGTGAATTCTGTCAACGAATTATTCTCGTCAATTCAATGGTCTGGTCCTGTGCCATGACTGGAAAGACAAATTTAACCTACGCTGAGGCATTACAAAGTGAAACAGCAGCCAAGAAGAGTCTAAAAGATTTTCCAATGGAACTTCGGCTACCAGTATTATACCTTGCAAGTAAAACCAAACGTTCTGCATTCGGTGACATGGCTGAGGATGTTTTTGCCTTTATCAAGGACAGATTTTTTGTTGGTGAAATAGTTGAATCTAGCTTTACTGAAAACAATTGGAAAGAATCACATGTGCTTCAAGTGATTGCACCAAGTGACGAACAAATTGAAGCTCATGCTAAAACAAATGGGTAAATATTTACATTTTTAAAGATAAACCAACAGGAAGTAAACTCTCGGCCGCTTTCATCGTCTGGTGATCGTATTTTGCTTGTACATTATGTGAATAACGAACAAATATAAGAAAATCTAATATTTAGAAACTATAAAATATAATTTAAAATAAAAAAAAAGATATTTTCACAATATAAATGACAGTTGATTGAAACAAAATTTGTCAACAGTTTGCTGTTTTCTACGTTACTTAAGTTATCAGGGTTAAATTTAACATATTTTAGGACAAACTTACACTTTAGCACGCACAATTTCCGGGGTTCACTTCCCGTTGGTTGCGCTGTATCTTCATGTATTCATGTTTGAAATTCATGTTACAAAGCAGACTGAGGGAGAGAAGGTAGTTTTAAATTATAACAATTATATTTACTCAATTCGGATAGTAATAAAATTATAATTTTCAGTAAATCTCCAGAGAAAAGCGCCTTTTCTCCTCCAGCATCGCTTTTCCGATACGAAGTGGAACAACTCGACGCCAATGACCAAGATTCCAGTCAAGTAATGATAGTAGAAGCTAGTCATGTACGTCGTAAAAAAGGACCGTATTCAAAAGAAAAAAATCGCCTATTTTTGAAACAATTTGTTGAATGTAATGAACAGGGTATTATTGTTATTAAAGAATCGATCAAACGAAAATACAAACTAAACAACGTAAGGTTTGACCAAATTTTTGATGGACCTATGCCTAATTTTGAACATACCAAAAGAGCACCAAAAGCAGTTGCACCAAAATCAACAGTTGTAAATGGCAAGAAAGTACGACAAGAAACTTTATCCAAATATTTGGATAAAACAAATACTTCAACTATTAACGGAAAATCTTTGTTGGAAGAAATGAAGAGAAAGGAAAAGGAATACAAACAAAAGGTTGAAGAAATGAAACAGAAAAAGTTAGAAGAAAAGGAAATAGAAAAACAGAGACGAAAGGAAGAAAATTTGAAGATGTCTAGTTATGTCAGAGAATGGTACAAACCTAGAGATGATTTGGAACTTGAGGACCATAAAGTAATAATTCGGTTAATAATCAAAATAACAAAAAAATAATTTTGTACATTTTTAGTGTCTACCAATCCCAACACCAGTCCAAACAAAAATTCCTACAAAATATTTTGGAGACTCTCTTATGATTCTAGAATTTGTAAATTCATTTTCATCATTGCTATCCACAAAAGACTTCTTCCCTGGTGGTTTAACAATAGATTTTCTAGAAAGAGCGTTACTTGAAAAGGAGGTAAATATTTTAATAATTACCATAAATTAAAGAACATTAATTTATGGAGTATTTTTAACAGGTGGCTGGACCACTTACCGACATAGTTCAGATGTTATTAACCGCCCTATTCAATGTCCAAGAGGAAGAAACTGCGGAAAATAGAAAAAGCGAAACAGGTGAGTTAACACACTAAAAATTAATTGCTTGACCTGTAGAAAAATAAGAAATTTATTTTCAATAATAAATAAATATTCTTAAAGATAAACTAACAGTTTGAAATATATAATTAATTTTTAAAATGTATAACTTAGTAAAGAATATTTATTAACTAAAATTAAATCAAATATGTGAAATATTATTTTCAAAATTAGTTACATAAAACAACGATATATCGGCATCGATATGACGTAGTATAAATAAAAGATAAAATACAGGAACTAATTTTATTAACACGTGATAAAAATGTAGCTGAGAAATTGATAACATTTATATTCCTAACGATCTTGCAGTTTCTACATCGGGAAAATGAGTAAAATCTACTTTTTTATAACATTTTTCTAGCATTTCTTTCAATTCTACTGCATGTTCAATGTCTCTTGTTTCACAAATCACTTTCACTTGTACACTAAACACGTCAGTAGTGACCCATGCTCGTTCGTGCATAATGTCTTTTATAGATACACCGATTTTGTGAATTCTGTCTGTAAGTTCTGAAATTCCACCGGGTCGGTCACTGACAGTTACTTGAAATTTTAAAATCCTTCCTAAGACTGCTAAACCTCTTTCTAAACATCTTCCTAAAATCGTGGTGTCAATATTTCCTCCAGAAAGAAGGATTACAACTCTTTTTCCTTTTAAATCTGAGAGTTGACCACTTAAAATCGCAGCTAAGCCCGCGGCGCCTGCACCTTCAACTATGCATTTTTCTTGTTCTACTAGTGCTAGAATCGAAATTGCAAGAAGTTCTTCTTTGACGATGACTATTTTATCAACCAAATGTTTTGCGGTTGCAAATGCGTTGTAACCAACAGTTGGAACCGCTAAACCATCAGCTAAAGTTGCTTCAATTGGAACATAGACTGGTTTTCCTGCTTCTAAGGCTCGGGAGAAACTTGCACATCTTTCTGATTCGACACCAATGATTTTTGTTTTTGGTGATAAGGCCTTTACTGCTGTTGCTACACCTATTTTAAAAACAGAAATATTTAATATTTTGCCGTTTGCTTTACTTAAAATAATTGTAGTGAGACTTGTCTTTGACTGGATTTGTCATTATTTTAGTGCTTTAATTTTAGAAAATATTGTCTATCGAAATCTACATTTGTAGAGTCGCCATACCCAGAGTTTTGGTTAAATGCGTAATATGTTGTAAGAAATGAAATTACCTGCAATTAAACCGCCTCCTCCTACCGGAATAATAATTGCGTCAATATCTGGAACTTCATCTATTATTTCTAAACCAATGGTTCCTTGTCCAGCCATAATATGTGGATGGTCATATCCATTAATATAAGTTAAGAAATTATCTTTTGCTAATTTCATAGCGTATTGTTTTGCTTCAACCATATCTTTTCCGTATACGATAACGTTTGCCTTATAATTCCTGCATTTTTGTATTTTCATAATTGGTGCAACGATTGGCATAATTACAGTAACAGGAATACCTAGTTTCATTCCGTGATAACTTAAAGCTTGTGCATGATTACCTAAAGATGCACTAATTACTCCGGTTTGTTTCTTGTCGTTAGTTAACATCAACAACGCGTTTCTTGCACCGCGTTCTTTAAAACTTCCGGAAAATTGTAGAAAATCTTTTTTGAGGTAGATTTCCATTCCTGTAGTAAAAGAAAGGTGTGATCGAATACATGGAGTATTTACAATTCCAGATTTGATGATATACGACGCAGAAGTAATATCTTCAAAAGTGATTTTCTGCGGATTTTCTGGCAAACACGCCGGATCTTCTTGATCGGATTGAACATCTTCGTCAAATAGATTCGCGTGCATTAGATCTTCCATCTTCGACTGTGTAATCAACACTAATTTCTCGAACTGACCACACTGTGAACAGATAAACTTTGATCTTTATATCTGATTTGTTTTGAATGACGCGTGATTCCCATTTACATACAGGGTGATTCAGTATGTGTAATGTATGAGAATTTATAGTATTTTCATGTTTAGTTTTTGCCTTTCTGTATAACGAGTTCAATTATGTAGATCGATTAAATAACCTGTTTCGAACTTTGTGTTTTAATTTAAATAGCGCGAAATATTGTTTTGATTTATTAGACGTATAAATTAATTAATTATTACTGTCGTAGTATATATAGTTTCGTATTTCGGAACACACTATGTGTTTAAAATATTTCCAAAATATCTTATCGTTTTCTTATCACAAAGCAAATTTTTAATTTGCTCACAAATAATTATTACTTATTTTTATCTTATCACTGAAATAACAGTTGTTATTGAATTGTTGAAATATTACAAAAATGTGTATCTCTTTTAGTAGATTTAATTAATTTATCTCTTGCAAAATCTTATTGGTTTTTTTTTTAGTTTTACACGCGTTTAAATGTATTTAGATAAAAATAGTATATTTAGGTCACACGTTGAAATCCTCATTGAGATAATATTTGCATTGATTTATTTACCTGTTGTGGATTCTTATTTATATACATCTTTATTTTATATTATAAATAATATATGGAACAAATGAGATAACAATATACATGTTCAAATATCAAAGAGGAACTATTAATATTTGTTTTTACATCGTGAACTACTGACATAATTATCTTAAAAACCTTTGTACCCCCTGTTATTGTCCTTGAAATATGCGAAAACATTTTTACAAACTAACAAGCTTTAAATGAATCAAGGTTAATTTATTGACGAAATTATTTCTTCAATTACAGAGGTAAACACGGACGACACAACGGAATCTATGACACTTTCCGAAGCTTCGCGTTTGGCAACTTTGGCCTTAAACTGGAGCAAAGTCTACCAAGGAATGCCTATAAGCAAACTTCCATTATATCCCTTAACTGTTTCCGAAGTACTTCGTCTTCATTTGTTAAGCTCCGGAGCTCGTCTCAGCGAACAAGCAACAAAATGGCGGTATCAACAACGAGGTGGATACCTCAGCGAGGATGATCCTGGTTTAAGTCTTAGAATCAAACAGCCTCATATTCTAAAAGCTTTATCTGTACACAATATAAATCAGTTACCAATTGGTGACAAAATTAGGGTATTAACTTGTCTTGTTGATCAATTGTTAACGTATGCGGATGTTAGAGATACAATTGAAGAACGATTGGACAAATCTAAACAGTTGAAATATGAATTACGCTCTCTTCAAGCGTCAGAGAAGAAATTTGAACAAGAATTAAATTCAGGCAGGATGAAAATCAAACGGGATTATAAAGGAAATGATGAACAAATAAAAAAGGAACTTGAAAAACTAGAGTCAGATTTAGATAAAAGAAGAGTTGATGTAGAATATCGAATGAAAGAAGTGTTGGCTTCTCTCTCTGAGTATAATATAATGTTGGGATCAGACAGAAAGTATCAGAAATATGTTAAAATTGAATCAGTTCCTGGATTGTTCGTCGAAAATGACGAAAGATATCCAGGGATTTGTATCGATAAAATTGTTGTACAGAAACCTGAATTAGTTGACGCACAAAAACAAGAAACATTAAATTATGTCAAAAAGTTATATGAAGAATGCAACGGTAGTGACAAAGAAAATGACAACGGAATTAAAAAGCACGCGAAAAAAGTGAATGGTGCCAGAAATTCTGTTAAAAATGATTATGATGTTAGTTCTATAAGAGATCTTATGTTGTGTACAGCAAATAATCATCCCTGTCCAGTACATTCTAGAGAAAAGCAACCTTCCTGGTCATTTTACCACAATAAAGAAGATGTACAAACTCTTATATCTAGTTTAAATAAACGCGGAATCCGTGAAAGCGAACTCAGACAAGCTCTCGAAGCCGATCGAGAACACATTGAAAGTCTAATTTCGTCTACAAACGCTTCAAGACTGAACTCAACCATAGAAAAAGTAGAAGACACTACTAAACCAGTTAAAAAAGTACAAAATAGAAACAAATATGAAGATTCTAATTTAGGTTTTCCAAGTGATACTGATCTTTCCGAAGTACTTAATTTGTCCTTAATAGACAATATTTTAGAAATGGAAGAAAAAATTACTGCTGGTAGTTTAGGGCATTTAAAAGTTAAAGACCGTGAAAGATGGAGGAAAAATTTATCTGATCGAAAATTTAACGAATTAGATAAAACTTTAATAAAAAAAGAAGATATGGTAGACAAAATAAAAAAAGAAGAAAAGGAAAATAATAGTAGACCTGGTACACCTGACAGTCTTTATAAAGATCCAGGACGATATCTATCTTCAACAGTTGAATTAAATGGTCATAACGACAGTGATTCGGAAGAATTATCAACAACAGCGTCAAATGAACAACAAATAGCAGTAAAATCCCTAACAATCGCCCTAGCTCAAGTTGCGCAAGCAGTTGAGCTCAAATATCTAAAGAAACCTTTAGGACATGCAATGGAGAAAAAAAAAGATAAGGAATCAAAGAAAAATACGGTTGATATTCTAGAAAAATGGGAACAATCTTTATTGTGTTCAACAAGTTATTCTCAAGTATTCTTACATTATTGCACTCTAGATAATTGTATTATGTGGGGGCGAAGTGTCCTTAAAGCCCGCTGTAGAATCTGTCATAGACTGAGCGATCCAGAAAGTATGTTGCTTTGTGACATGTGCAATAAAGGACACCATCTGTACTGCCTAAAGCCAAAACTCACCGTGAGTTACAAATTATTTATTATTTCATAAATCTTTCATTCCTAAACCATTTTAACTGAGACACACTAGCTCTTCTTGTTTATTTAATTGCGTTTTATATTTCAGACTGTCCCAACCGGCGATTGGTTCTGTGATAAATGTAAACCTGAAGAAAAAGTTAAATCGCCTCGAGAATGTAGAAGAGCACGCAAAATCTTTACTGAAGAATCCGAGGATGAGGAACAGCAAGAAGAAGAAGAACAAGAAGTAGATGTAGAGGACGAAGAGGAGGAAGCTGCACCTGAACAGTAAGAATTTTTATCTACAACTATTAAATAATACCTTCATTGTTTTTAAACCAAACATGGCCAACTTCATTTTGCTTTGCTATATAAAAATTTGTCATGAATTTTAAGGATTGAGTAAACACAATTGAATGAAGTTGGCTTTGGCATCTAGTGAGAATCAAATTAAAGTTTAACGGTTATCATATAACCTCAAAAATTTGTTATTTTCAGTTTATCAAACCACGATCTAAAAGTTCAAGTTTCTGTTGAAGAGTCATAAAAAAGTATAGTATTCAACTCACGTGTTATAGCAATTATTTATTAGAATAATTAGGGCTTTCGCCTAGCACGCTCGTTGAATAATATACTTTTTATTTGATTCTTTTTAAATAACTACATATTTTTTGTGTTTTAGACCTGCAGATATAACTATGTTTGAAGTGTGCGAAGAATGTGGTTCAGGAGGACATGTTATTTGTTGTGACTTTTGTCCTAAAGTGTACCATTTGGAATGTACACGACCTGTCCTACGAAGAGTTCCTCGAGGCGAATGGAAGTGTCACAATTGCAGACATCAAAGTGACAAAAACAGCCATTCCGGTATGTTTCATTCTTTTTACCTTTTCTTTAAAAATTGACAAATTATGAAATATTCGAAAAACGATTGGCAAGAAAATAAAAATCTATAGATATTCCATTATAATCAAAATAAAAAAGTTGGATGAAACTGAATAAATGTTTATGAAGCCTTTTACTCAGTTCTGGGTGTGGCAACGCAATTTCCAATAGAAATCAAATTTGCAAAATGCATTATCGGGTTAACTGGAAGAACAAGTACAGTCGTAATCCACTAGGTACAACTTTCGTCTCAGAAGCGAAAGTTTACAAGTGCAAACTTTGCTTATATCAATTGGAATTCAAAATTTAGAAGATTTTAAGCCGAATGTTAATTTATTTTAGGATGGGGGAATTTTAAAATCTTCTCAATTTTTTTAAAATCATGACTTTAATGGATAAACTTTCTAAATATAAGGACGTTTCAAACCTCGATTGGGTTAATTTTCATGTCTTAAATATTGACAACCTTTGCGTAATTGAAATTTTAATAATTAATTACTTTAAAGTTAAAATACTAAGGCACAATTAGATGCAGGCTATTCTACTTTATTAAAAGGACTGAAAACCGCTGAAAAAATTTATTTGGTTTCGTTTCGTGATTCATCATACTGTTCGGATTCGCAGTTCAAGAAAAAGTCAATTCGGTTTCGATTCAAGTTCCGCTTCAATTTATAATTCAAATTTTGTTAAAAAGCCTTGCAAGTGAACCCAGTAATGGTTCGAAACGTCATATTTTAAAAGTTTCTCATTAAAACCATTATTCTAAATAAAAAGATGTTTTAAAAAAAATCATCCTCTAATCAATTGAAATAGGCAAATAAATAAATAAATGAATATGCATAGTTGCTGGTGGAGTGTTAATACCAGTAAATAAAATGCTGAAAAACCTATACTGTTCAGTTGACGCGCTGTCCAACAGCAGCGACAGTAGCTCCGCCGCGAGCATAGTGAGCTCAATGCCACTGCGGGGTGCAAGAGCAGTGGCGCCCGTGCCCCGGGGTGGCGGGGGGCGCCGCTGCGCCACCAGAGCCCGCCACAAGATTCACGGATTCATACGCTCGCTCCGACGCACCTCTGTTGGTGGGTTACGTACCGAGTTCTTGTACGTTAGAGCCATCGTTCATTTCAGTTGTTCATTTTATGTTTGGCACGCATTTTGACAGTAGAGAATGATAAATATTTCACACAGGGGCACTTCTACATACGGGGTAACACGATTTGAGCTCTTTAACTCTTCACGGACAAAGAAATATATGATTTCATTTAGCTAACCCTAAATTAGACTTCAAATCTTGGACCTCTTAAAATCTAGATTCGCCCCTGATTTTTACAAGACAAACTTTCTTAATAGAAAGAAACTAATGTTACAAAGAATTCAGTAATCTACACCTTTATCTGAAATAATTTTGTTAAAGATAATATTATCTTATTTAAGAAAGTTTTTCTGGCAATTTCAAATCACTTTGTTTGAAACTAATTCTTTATTTAACTCATAATTTATGTTTGTGTTATGCTTGAAAAACAAAAATCTTTTAAAGTGTGTACAAAACAAAATCTAAGAAAATGTATAACTTTAAAAGATTTCTTCATTGAAGAGCGCCCACACAAAAAATAAACTGTCATCGTTATTCAAATTTTGGGTTGGGAAGCTGACATTGAACTATATTTTCCACGAGCTGTAATGGGCGCTCATATGTTTATTAATCTGCTACTAATATCTTTAAATACTTTTAATTATGTAGATAATTTTGATCTTGCGTAAAACCATTATTTTGTAGTCCGCGAAATGATTAATTGGGGTACAATTAATTTTAGATTCCGGGAGCAGTGAAGAAGCCCCACAAAGGCGATCTGCTCGAAGAACACAAGATAAAAACACCAGTGATGATGACGATATGCTTCTACATAATGTTCCTCTGCAAGAACTTCTTTCTGATGTTATGAAACATAAGGATGCGTGGCCATTTACAAGGCCTGTCACCAAACATGAGGTCAGAGTGAGAAATTACACTTATTTTTCTATAATTTTTTTTGCTACATTTTATCAGTGAAATATAATGAGGAAAATATTTTTTTATGTGCGTGCAATTTAATAATTTATTTGGTTAATCAAATATAAATTTTACACAGGTCCCGGATTATTATGAAATAATCTCAAAACCAATGGATTTTGGCAAAATAAAATATAAATTAAACATGGGCGAATACAAATGTGATGCAGAAGTCATGGCCGATTCAGCATTAGTATTTGAAAACTGCGATACTTACAATAATTCCGAAGCAATTGTATATAAGTAAGTTTTATTATTATTAAGAAAGAGATGATAATATATTTATTTACTGATTCTTAATAAACTAAATTTTTAGATGTGGAATACGTTTGTTAAAATATTTCGAGAAGCGCGCAAATGAATTAGGAATGCCATTTCCTGTGGGTGTAATGGGTGCAGTAGATTCCGACGAAGAAGGTCCAACGCAACCAAAGAAATCACGATACGCGTAATTTTAACAAGAGCTTCTATAAAAAATCTCAATATCATCAAAATTAGAATGTTGTGTTATGTTTCTTATAACCATTTTTATTTATACAATAAATTTGTAATTTAGTTAATATTTGTACATAATTCCACCCTTCATGAAATGTATCAATAATTTTAAGTTTAGAATAATAATAAGTATTTATTTTTCACATAAATTTTGTAAGAGCAATTTGAAAAATGTTAATACAAATATTACAGTAGATTTAATAAAAATTTTAAAGTTTTACCAAAATTTATATGAAATTTTTGTTTCCGATTGTATATTTTGACCTTAAATGACAATAATTATATCACCTACTTTCATTTAATGGGATAGGTGAGTCAATGGTATCTAGTCGGTCTGTGGATCTTGAGAACCCTGTTCGATCCCCACAATCGACAAACAATTTTCACCAAATTAAATCTACCCCTGTAGCTTCCCCTCCACTAACATTTTTGGGCGCTGTAATTAGACGGCTGGTAACCGCACTTTAAGCGGAGAAATATATCACTTACCGGGAGTGCACTCCCATTAATGGGTATAAGACGTGATGATATATTTATTTTATTCATTTACTTTCATTAACAATTTTATCAATAACTAAGGGCCGGTATTATTTACACTAGTTTACGATAAGTACGCATTTAAAAATTTGATCATTCGGGCTATAAATTCCAAAAAACAGTAAATTAATAATGTTTTGTTCGGAGATGGAGGACCTTGACCTTGTTTGTCACTATATTGTGTAATCTACGAAATTTTGTAGAGATACTAGAACGCGAAGGTTATTTCACATGATTAACTCGTTTAATTTATTATCCAGATGCGTAGAGAAGCGCATTTGCGCTGTTCATCGTTATTCAATCATGAAGACTAAAGTTTAATTGAATTTTATACAAAAGTTGTTAACTTGGGTTTGTGTTGAATATCATAATAGCTTTTACAGCTTTTGTATTTAGAGCTATTTTGAATCGACAAGGTCGTTTCGTAAAACATAATTCATTGTACCTTTCAGAAGTATATTCAAATAAACCTGCGACGTTCCTGGAGACAAGTCGCAGAGATTTAAACGTTAAATATAATTTTTTGTTTACAAACATGGTGTTCTTCAGTAGTTACGCATTGTATTATATATTAGCTGTTGCAGCTTTTGTGTTTAGTGCTATTTATTTATATTTCCAATATTGCTACACTTATTGGGAGAAACTGGGAGTCCCTTATTTAAAACCGCAGTTTCCATATGGTAATTTAGAAAAATCTACCAAAATGAAACAAGCACTTGGAGAAGTAATGAATGATGCCTACAATGAAATGAAAGCAAAAGGGCATAATTTTTTTGGTACGTATTTCTTCCATAATCCAGTTTTTGTGACTGTGGGTCCAGATTTAATTAAAAGTGTAATGTCCAGAGATTTCGGACATTTTTACGATAGAGGAGTTTACCACGATCCAGAAAATGATCCATTGTCTGGTACTTTGTTTTCTTTGGAGGGACAAAAATGGAAAAATTTAAGAGCGAAGCTTAGTCCAACTTTTACTTCTGGAAAAATGAAGAAAATGTTTCAAACTTTGGTGGATTGTAGTCTGGAGTTGAAAAACTGTCTAAATGAATCGATACGTAAAAGTGAACCAATTGATATAAAACAAATTTTAGCCCAGTATACCACTGATGTAATTGGTTCTTGCGCATTTGGAATAGAATGTAATAGTTTTCAAAATCCTAACACAGAATTTATTACATTAGGCAAGACAATATTTAATCCAACTGGATTAGATAGAGTAAAACTTGTTCTCGCTATTACTATGCCTTCAGTTGCAAAGTTCTTCAAATTACGATTGACCAACAAAGAGGTTGATTCTTTTTATAGAAATATAGTTAAAGATACAATTGAGTACCGAGAAAAACATAACATAACTAGAAATGACTTTTTACAACTTTTAATTCAACTTAAGAATGTAGGAACCATAGAAGATGATGAATATAAAAATGAAAATGAATGCGAAAATGAAAATAAAGATCATAAAGACACAGAATACAAATTAACATTGAACGAATTATCTGCACAAGCTTTTATATTCCTTGTTGCTGGATTTGAAACTTCATCTACAACATTGACTTGGACCTTGTTTGAATTATCACAAAATCAGGCAATTCAAAATAAACTTAGAGAAGAAATTGTACGCGTGTTGAAAAAACATAACGGTCAGATAACATACGATGCTATCATGGAGATGCATTACATGGAACATGTAGTACAAGGTATAATTTTCGTCAAATTGCAGTTTGCAATAATAAATAATTCGTTATATAATTACAGAGTCGTTACGAAAATTTCCACCTGTAATGGTTTTACAACGTGTGGTTACAACAGATTACACTATTCCGGATACAAGTATTATTTTAAAGAAAGGGACAACTGTTTTTATTCCTATTTCTGCTTTACAAAAGGATCCTGAATATTATCCAGAACCAGAAAAATTTGATCCTGATCGATTCACGGAAGAAAACAAAGCTACCCGACCCGATTATACTTGGTTGCCATTCGGAGAAGGACCCAGAGCTTGCATTGGTAAACTTTTAACATATAATTCAAAAATTATATTTTTATTATATTATTTTCATTATTACAGGATTGAGATTTGGAATGATGCAAGTCAAAGTTGGGTTGTGTCAGTTGTTGTTGAATTACAAGTTTACTTTAGATCCAAAAACTGTAAATCCTCCAATTATTGATCCCAGTTCTTTCATATCTGGCGCCAAAGACACTATCTTTTTAAATGGAGAGAGAGTCAGTAATTAAATATTAAGAGTATATTGTATTCGTTAAAGTATTTTGAGAAGCGCGCAAAAAACACGGAAGTCATCTCCTGCGGGTATAATTTCTGGAGTAGATTCCGATGGAGATGGGCCGAAGTAGTTTTAACAACAAGAGATCGATAAATAATGTCAATATCATCAAAATTAGAACGTTGTATTATGTTTCTTATAACTATCTTTAATTGCACATCAAATCTGTAATTTAGTGAAAAATCACCCTTCATAAAATGAGTCTACAGTTTTAAGTTTAGAATAATATTTTTTCACATTAATTTGTAAGAACCATTTAAAAAATGTTAGTACAAATATTACAGTAGATTTAATAAATATTTTCAAGTTTAACTAAAACTTCTCTAACATTTTTAATTCCCAATTCTATAATCAACACCATCAGCTTGGCTCTACAACTCGTCGTAATTCTTGGCCTCCTTCAAAATGTTCCTCCATTCTTCTCTGTTCTTCGCTCCTCAATAATAAACAGTTTTATTAATAAGTACTTCTAAAAATAGTCTGGATTTATAGAAATCTTAGAATTACTGTTGAGTATTAAACCCACTTGAAATGTACTTTCCGTTATAATTCTTTTAAATTATAAATGACAAATAAAATTAGTAATATGTTTTAGAATTGTTCAACCTTGATTTTCTCATACTTTTATATAATTTATAAAATCTAATAGCGGTACTGGAACGACGAGGTCATATCACATAATTGGTTCGTTTAATTTATTTTCAGAAGTATACATATTCGCACTTGTGTCAATTCTCGTTATTCATTCATGAGACTTTACAGTTAAAGTTCAGTTTAATTGTACACAAAAGTTGATAACTGGATTTGTGTTGTTTTGCAGTTTTTTAAATCTATAGTGGTGATATTTTAAATGGACAAGGTCGTTTCTTAAGAACATAATCATTCTTGTTATCCTTTAGAGATTTAAAAGTTAAAGTTGAATTTAATTTCTTGTTAACAAACATGGTGTTTTTCGGTGGTTACGCATTATATTACATAATTGCCGTAGCAGTTTTTGTGTTTAGTGCAATTTATTTATATTTCCAATATTGCTACACTTATTGGAAGCAACTAGGAGTTCCTTATTTCGAACCGCGGTTTCCTTATGGCAATTTTGAAGAAACTATAAAAATGACACGACAAATTGGAGAAATAATAGATGATGCCTACAACGAAATGAAAGCAAAAGGGCACAAATTTTTTGGTACGTACTTGTTCCATAATCCAATTCTTGTAGCTGTGGATCTAGATTTCGTTAAAAGTGTAATGTCCAGAGATTTCGGATATTTTTACGACAGGGGAATTTATTATGATGCAGAAAATGATCCATTGTCTGCTACATTGTTTTCTTTGGAAGGACAAAAATGGAAAAATCTAAGAGCTAAACTCACTCCAACTTTTACTTCTGGAAAAATGAAGAAAATGTTTCAAACTTTGGTGGATTGTAGTCTGGAGTTGAAGGACTGTCTAAATGAACCGATACGTAAAAGTGAACCAATTGATATAAAACAAATTGTGACTCAATACACCACTGATGTTATTGGGTCTTGCGCATTTGGAATAGAATGCAATAGTTTTAAAAATCCTGACACAGATTTTATTAAATTAAGCTGTAAAATATTTAATCCAGCTGGATTAGATAGAGTGAAAATATTATTGTCTTTTGGTGTGCCTTCAATTGCTAAGTTCTTCAAATTACGTGTAACGAACAAAGATGTTGATTCTTTTTATAGAAATATAGTTAAAGATACAATTGAGTACCGAGAAAAAAATAATATAACTAGAAATGACTTTTTACAACTACTGATTCAGCTTAAGAACGTAGGAATCATAGAAGATGATGAACATGAAGAGGAAAATGAACACGATAGTGGAAATAAGAAAACAGAATACAAATTAACTATGAACGAATTGTCTGCCCAAGCTTTCATATTTTTTATTGCCGGATTTGAAACGTCATCTACAGCAATGACTTGGACCTTGTTTGAATTATCACAAAATCAGGTAATTCAAAATAAAGTTCGAGAAGAAATTGTGCGTGTGTTGAAAAAACATAACGGTCAGATAACATACGATGCTATCATGGAGATGCATTACATGGAACATGTAGTACAAGGTATAATTTTTATCAAATTATTGTTTACAAGAATTAATATTTTTTCTTTAATTGCAGAGGCGTTACGAAAATTTCCACCTTTAATGCTTTTACAACGTATTGTTACTACGGATTACACTATTCCTGATACAAGTATTGTTCTAAAAAAAGGCACAACTGTTTTTATTCCTATTTCTGGTATACAAAGAGACCCTGAATATTATCCAGAACCAGAAAAATTTGATCCTGATCGATTCACCGAAGAAAACAAAGCTACTCGACCCGATTACACTTGGTTGCCATTCGGAGAAGGGCCCAGAGTTTGCATTGGTAACATTTTAAGATATAATTAAAAACTAATATGTTTCTTGTACTGTTTTCTATGTTACAGGATTGAGATTTGCAATGATGCAAGTCAAAGTTGGGCTGTGTCAGTTGTTGTTGAATTACAAGTTTACTTTAGATTCAAAGACTGTAAATCCACCAGTTTTGGATCCTAGTTCTTTCATATCTACTTCCAAAGACACTATCTTTTTGAAAGCTGACAGAGTTTCTAATTAAATATAAAGAGTATATTTTATTCGTTAAAAGACAAAAGACACGAATGCGATTTCCTATGTGTGTAATTTATGGGAAAGGTTCCAAAGAAAATGACCAAAGTAACCGTGATAAACCTAATTTTAATGATAAGAGATTGATAATAGATCTTTATTTATACAACAAATTTGTAATTTAGTTAATAAACATCCTTTATGAAATGTATCTATAATTTTATGCTTAGAATAATAAAACTGTTTTATTTTTTAACATAAATTTTATAAGAGTAATTTCAAATATTAATTTAGATTTAATCAAAATAAAAATTTGTTTTTCAAGATTTAGGTATATGACATTTTTAATGACAATCATTATCACCTACTTCATCCATTATCAATAGTTTTATCAATAAGTACTTCTAAAAATATTATATATCTGTAAACAACACTACCTCTCAACATAATATTTTATAATTACAGTAGATTATTATACGAAATATATTTTATATAAATAAATTTTAAGACTATAAAAGCTAAAAAGAACACTAAATTAATCATGTTTTATTTCGGCAAAAATGATTATTTGACATGGATCTTACTATCGTATTTAATATTTGATATTCAAATAAGAAATTTCAGAGATACTGGAACAACAAGGTCATTTCACATAATTGATTCATTTAAGTCAATTGCCAGAAGTATACAGAGACGCATTTGTAACGTTTCTTGATATTCATCTACTTTATAGTTAAAATTAACTTTAAAAAGTAGTGTTGTCAATTGTGTTTAGTAATAGATGTTGCAGCATATGTATGTAATGCTATTTATTAAAATATATAAGTCAGTTACTCTTTAGAGGTCTAAGAGTTAAAGTTGAATTTAATGATTTGTTTATAAATGGGTCCGCGTTGTATTACTTGATAGCTGTTGCAGCTTTTGTGTTTAGTGCTATTTATTTATATTTCAAATATTGCTACACTTATTGGAAACGACTAGGAGTCCCTCATTTGGAACCACAGTTTCCATTTGGCATTTTTGTATATTCTACCAAATTAAAACCATTAATTGGAGAAGAAATGAATGATGCCTGTCTCGGCATGAAAGCAAAAGGACATAAATTTGTTGGAGCATACTTCTTGCAAAATCCAACACTTATGGCAGTGGTACGTGGTCAGTACGGTGGTGTGGATAGCGATACGGAATTCGAATCCGGAGATCCCGAGTTCGAATCTCACTCAAGCTAATAATTATATAAACTACTACACTGCGGCTCGGTGAGCGCGGACCCTGTACTGTAATTGGGATTAAGTTCCTGTTGTACAGCGTAACATAAATAAACAAATAAATAAATATAGATTTCATTAAAAGTGTAAATGTCGGATTTCGGATATTTTTACGAGAGGGGAGTTTATCATGATACAGAAAATCATCAGCTGGGCTCTAGAACTCGGGGCGAGTTTTGGCTTTCTTCAAAATATTCCTCCATTCTTCTCTGTTCCTCGCTCCTCAATAATAAACAGTTTTATTAATAAGTACTTCTAAAAATAGTCTGGATTTATAGAAATCTTACTGTTGAGAATTAAACTCACTTGAAATATACTTTTCGATATAATTCTTTTAAATTATAAATATCAAAAAAAAAATTATTTACTAATATGTTTTAGGATTGTTCAACCTTGATATTCTCATACTTTTATTTATTTATAAAATCTCACAGCGGTACTGGAACGACGAGGTCATATCACATAATTTGTGCGTTTAATTTTTTTTTCAGAAGTATATATATTCGCACTTGTATCAATCCTCGTTATTCATTCATGAGACTTTATAGTTAAAGTTCAGTTTAATTGTACTCAAAAGTTGATAACTGGATGTGTGTTGTTTTGCAGTTTTTTAAATCTTTAGTGATGATATTTGAAATGGACAAGGTCGTTTTTTAAAAACATAATCATTCCTGTTATCTTTTAGAATTATTGTCAAACATATCTGTGTCGTTTCTCGTGACAAGTCGCAGAGATTTGAAAGTTAAAGTTGAATTGAATTTGTTGTTAACAAACATGGTGTTTTTCAGTGGTTACACATTATATTACATAATTGCTGTAGCAGCTTTTGTGTTTAGTGCAATTTATTTATATTTCCAATATTGCTACACTTATTGGAAGAAACTAGGAATTCCTTATATCGAAGCGCGGTTTCCGTATGGCAGTTTTGCAGAATCTATAAAAATGACACGAACACTTGGAGAAGAAATAGATGATACCTACAACGAAATGAAAGCAAAAGGGCACAAATTTTTTGGTTCGTACTTCTTCCATAATCCAGCTCTTGTAGCTGTGGATACAGATTTTGTTAAAAGTGTAATGTCCAGAGATTTCGGACATTTTTACGACAGGGGAGTTTATCATGATGCAGAAAATGATCCATTGTCTGCTACATTGTTTTCTTTGGAGGGACAAAAATGGAAAAATTTAAGAGCTAAACTCACTCCAACTTTTACTTCTGGAAAAATGAAGAAAATGTTTCAAACTTTGGTGGATTGTAGTCTAGAGTTGAAAGACTGTTTAAATGAACCGATACGTAAAAGTGAACCAATTGATATAAAACAAATTGTGACTCAATATACCACTGATGTAATTGGTTCCTGTGCATTTGGAATAGAATGCAATAGTTTTAAAAATCCTGACACAGAATTTATTAAATTGGGCAATAAAATATTTAATCCAACTGGATTAGATAGAATGAAATTGTTTTTTGCTTTTGGTATGCCTTCGATTGCTAAGTTCTTCAAATTACGTATAACTAACAAAGAGGTTGATTCTTTTTATAGAAATATTGTTAAAGATACAATTGAGTACCGAGAAAAAAATAATATAACTAGAAATGACTTTTTACAACTACTGATTCAGCTTAAGAACGTAGGAATCATCGAAGATGATGAACATGAAGAGGAAAATGAACATGAAAGCGGAAATAAGAAAACAGAATACAAATTTACTATGGACGAATTGTCTGCCCAAGCTTTCATATTCTTTATTGCCGGATTTGAAACATCATCTACAACATTGACTTGGACCATGTTTGAATTATCACAAAATCAGGCAATTCAAAGTAAAGTTCGAGAAGAAATTGTGCGTGTGTTGAAAAAACATAACGGTCAGATAACATACGATGCTATCATGGAGATGCATTACATGGAACATGTAGTACAAGGTATAATTACTATCAATTTATTATTTACACGAACTAATACTTTATTTAATTACAGAGGCGTTACGAAAATTTCCACCTATAATGACCTTACAACGAGTTGTTACAACAGATTACACTATTCCTGATACAAGTATTGTTTTAAAAAAAGGCACAACTGTTTTTATTCCTATTTCTGGTATACAAAGAGACCCTGAATATTATCCAGAACCAGAAAAATTTGATCCTGATCGATTCACCGAAGAAAACAAAGCTACTCGACCCGATTACACTTGGTTGCCATTCGGAGAAGGGCCCAGAGTTTGCATTGGTAACATTTTAAAATATAATTAAAAATAATATGTTTCTTGTACTGTTTTCTATGTTACAGGATTGAGATTTGCAATGATGCAAGTCAAAGTTGGGTTGTGTCAGCTGTTGTTGAATTACAAGTTTACTTTAGATCCAAAGACTGTAAATCCTCCAATTATTGATCCCAGTTCTTTCATATATTCTGCCAAAGACACTATCTTTTTGAATGCCAAAAGAGTTGCTAATTAAATAAAAAGAGTATATTTTATTCATTAAAACATTTCAAAGAGTCCACAAAATACACGAATGCGATTTCCTATGCGGGTTATTTGTGGGGAAGATTCGCATGGAGATAACTAAAATAACTGCGATACACCTAATTTTAACGATAAGAGATTGATAAGTTATTTCAAAATTAGAGTGCTGTATAATGTTTCTGATAACAATCTATGTTTATTTACACAACAAATTTGTAATTTAGTTAATAAACACTCTTTATGAAATGTATCTATAATTTTATGATTAGAATAATAAAACTGTTTTATTTTTTCACATAAATTTTATAAGAGTAATTTCAAATATTAAAGTACATTTAATCTAAAAAGATTTTTAATGACAATCGTTATCACCTACTTCATCCATTATCAATAGTTTTATCAATAAGTACTTCTAAAAATAGTATATATCGGTTAACAACACTACCTCTCAACATATTATTTTATGATTGTAGTAGATTATTATACGAAATATATTTTACATAAATAAATTTTAAGACTATAAATGCAACAAAGAACACTAAATTAATCATGTGTTTTATTTCGGCAAAAATAATTATTTGACATTGATCTTACTATCGCATTTAATATTTGCTATTGAAATAAGAAATTTCAGAGATACTGGAACAACAAGGTCATTTCACATGATTGATTCAATTAAGTCAATTGCCAGAAGTATACAGAAACGCATTTGTAACGTTCCTTATATTAATTTACTTGATAGTTAAAATTAACTTTAAAAAGTAGTGTTGTCAAGTGAGTTTGGTAATAGATGTTGCAGCATATGTATGTAATGCTATTTATTCAAATATAAAAGTTAGTTATTCGTTAGAAGTCATACATAAAGTTGAATTTAATCGTTTGTTTATAAACATGGTGTTTTTAAGTGGGTCCGCGTTGTATTACATGATAGCTGTTGCAGCTTTTGTGTTTAGTGCTATTTATTTATATTTCAAATATTGCTACACTTATTGGAAACGACTAGGAGTCCCTCATTTGGAACCACAGTTTCCATTTGGCACTTTTGTAAACTCTACTAAATTAAAACGATCAATTGGAGAAGAAATGAATGATGCTTACTTCGACATGAAAGCAAAAGGGCATAAATTTTTTGGAGCATACTTCTTGCAAAGTCCAACACTTATGGCTGTGGATATAGATTTTGTTAAAAGTGTAATGTCCAGAGATTTCGGACATTTTTACGACAGAGGAGTTTATCATGATGCCGAAAATGATCCATTGTCTGCTACATTGTTTTCTTTGGAAGGACAAAAATGGAAAAATTTAAGAGCTAAACTTACTCCAACTTTTACTTCTGGAAAAATGAAGAAAATGTTTCAAACTTTGGTGGATTGTAGTCTAGAGTTGAAGGACTGTTTAAATGAACCGATACGTAAGAGTGAACCAATTGATATAAAACAAATTTTAGCCCAATATACCACTGATGTCATTGGTTCTTGCGCATTTGGAATAGAATGCAATAGTTTTAAAAATCCTGACACAGATTTTATTAAATTAGGCAGAAAAATATTTAGTCCAAGTGGATTAGATAGAGCGAAAATGTTTTTAGCTTTTGGTATGCCTTCAATTGCTAAGTTCTTCAAATTACGATTGACCAACAAAGATGTTGATTCTTTTTATAGAAATATTATCAAAGATACAATTGAGTACCGAGAAAAAAATAACATAACTAGAAATGACTTTTTACAACTACTGATTCAGCTTAAGAATGTAGGAACCATAGAAGATGACGAAAATGAAAACGAAAGTGAAAATAAAAATCAGAATGAAGCAGAATATAAATTAACAATGAACGAATTATCCGCCCAAGCTTTCATATTCTTCATTGCCGGATTTGAAACATCATCTACAACAATGACTTGGACCTTGTTTGAATTATCACAAAATCAGGAAATTCAAAATAAAGTTCGAGAAGAAATTGTGCGTGTGTTAAAAAAACATAACGGTCAGATAACATACGATGCTATCATGGAGATGCATTACATGGAACATGTAGTACAAGGTATAATTTTTATCAAATTATTGTGTACAAGAACTAATATTTTTTTCTTAATTACAGAGGCGTTACGAAAATTCCCACCTTTAATGATTTTACAACGTATTGTTACAACAGATTACACTATTCCTAATACAAGTATTGTTTTAAAAAAAGGAATAGCTGTTTTTATTCCTATTTTTTCTATACAAAGAGATCCTGAATATTATCCAGAACCAGAAAAATTTGATCCTGATCGATTCACCGAAGAAAACAAAGCTAGTCGACCCGATTATACTTGGTTGCCATTTGGAGATGGACCTAGAGTTTGTATTGGTAACATTTTAAGATATAATTAAAAAATAATATGTTTCTTGTACTGTTTTCTATGTTACAGGATTGAGATTTGGAATGATGCAAGTCAAAGTTGGGTTATGTCAGTTGTTGTTGAATTACAAATTTACTTTAGATTCAAAGACTGTAAATCCTCCAATTATTGATCCTAAATCTTTCATAGCTAGTGCCAAAGACACTATTTTCTTGAATGCCGAAAGAGTTACTAATTAAATAATAAGAGTAGATTTTGTTCGTTAAAATATTTCAAAAATTACACATAAGAACTATAATTTGTGAATTAGATGGTCCAAAATAATCGCGATACATATAATGTTTTATATCCACATTTATTTATACAAGAAATTTGTAATTTGGTTAATAATCACTCTTCATGAAATTTATCATAATTTTAAGCTTAAAATAATAATTCTGTATTAGTTTTTTACATAAATTTTATAAGAACAATTTGAAAATGTTAATAACAGAAATTAAAATTTTAGTCAAAATTTGTATAAAATTTTTAATTCTTAAATAACAATTATATTATCCACTTCTAATATCAATAGATATTACTGGATTATTAATAATAAATATCTGATGTGGACACCACATGACTTCCTTGTACACATATTAAACTATAGATATTTTTTTAATTGCACATATTTGACATTAAATCTTTTATTTTTTGTTCTAATCCATAGCAAACTTAATTTTTTTAAAAATCAAAAAATATTTAATATTTAAATTTAGATATCTCGTTTATGCAAAAAGCTAATTTAAAAATTCTTAATGTGCTAGACGCAGAATTTAATTCTCTAAAACTTTTATTTGCAGCATTCCTTTCTAAAATTAAAATAATACCATTTTTTTCAAGGAAAACTGTTAGCAGCTTCATGTAATGTGCCACTTCCGGTTAGTCTATTTGAACCAAAATCTATTATGTTATTTCCATTGATATAGTAGTCTTATATACCAAATTTGGAAAGTTTTAAATTATATTTGAATATAGTTTTTCATGAAAATCTATTATAGGCTTCAAGTAAAGTACCACTTCCGGTAGTTGTATTATGACCAAAAAAAGAGGTGCACAAGTAGATGTTATAACAGTCCTAAATATAAAGTTTCAATTTTCTACGGCTTACCGTTTTTGAGTTATGCGAGATACGTACGTACAGACGGCATGACGAAATTAGTCAAAATGGATTCAGGGAGGGCCAAAACACCTATTTCCGTTGAAATCTGAGAACCGAAAATTTTCGCGATTACAATACTTCCTTTACTTCGTACAAGGAAGTAAAAAACAATAAATAAATTATGTATTTTGTCTTTAGAAAAGAATTATTTGAGTATCAATAATTTCTGTATTGCATAATTTCCACGAATTTCTCAATGATTTAAAAACTGATATTACAAAGGTTATTTCACAAGACTGAATCATTTAATTTATACTGATGAGGTAAACATGCAAAGCATGTGTATCGCTTCCTGTAATTAAGACGTAAGGTCTCATAAGTTTAAGAGTTTCGTTATAAAGATGGTATTATTAACAGGCTGGTAACCGCACTACACGCGAAAAAAATATATCACTTACTGAGATCTGTTTAGGCAGAGTGCCACACCCAGTAATGGATAAAAGGCGTGATGATATATTTATTTTATTTATTTATTAACAGGGTTTGCATTGTAAAATATAATAGCTATTGCAGCTTTTGTGTTTAGTGCTATTTATTTATATTTCAAATATCGTTATACATATTGGAAGAAATTGAGAGTTCCTTATTTAGAGTCCAAGTTTCCATTTGGCAATTTTGAATCAATTAAATTAAAACTATAAATTGAACTAGTATTAATTAATTTTTAATAAATAAAATATTTGGCGCATACCTATTCAACAATCCCACTCTTGTGGCTGTGGATTTAATTAAAAGTATAATGTTCTGAGATTTCGGACATTTTTACGATAGAGGATTCTACCACAATACAGAAAATGATCCATTATCCAGGACCTTGTTTACTTTGGAAGGTCAAAAATGGAAGCATTTACGAGCGAAGCTCACTCCAACTTTTACTTCTGGAAAACTGAAGAAAATGTTTCAAACTTTGGTGTTGAAGGAATGTATAAAATAGCGAAATTGATTTTTCCTTCTATCAATCTCGCAATTGCCAAATTCTTTAAAATACGAATGACCAACAAAGTTGTTCCTTTTATAGAAAGTCAAAGAAACTATTAAATATAGAAATATATAATAATTAGAAACGATTTATTTACAACAACTTTTGATGCAACTAAAGAATAAGGGATTCGTAGAAGATGATAAACAAGAAAATTAAAATTTATACAAACATCATAAATTAACATTGAATGAATTGTCTGCTCAAACTTTCATATTTTTTATCATCTATAACAATGACTTGGACCTTGTTTGAGTTATCACAAAATCAGACAATTCAAAAAGAAATTCGAGAAGAAATTGTGCGCGTGCTAAAAATATGGGATAGGTGGCTTAGTGGTATCCAGTCGGCCTGTGAATGTTGAGAACCCTGGTTCGATCCCCACAGCCGACAAACAATTTTCACCAATTTAAATCTACCCTTGTGGCTCTCCCTTCACTAACATCTTTGGGGGCCGTGATTTGACGGCTTGTAACCGCACTTCACGCGAAAATTATATCACTTACCGAGATCTGCTTAGGCAGAATGCCACACCCAGTAATGGGTAAAATGTGTGATGATTTATTTATTTAATATTTTTCTAAAAAAACAAAATTGTCAAATAACATACACGATGATATCATGGAGATGCATCACATGCAGCATGTAGTACAAGGTATAATTATTATCAAATGTTTAATTATTATTTACAAACATTATTGGTTTTATAATTACAGAGTCGCTCAGAAAATTTCCACCTGTAATGTTTTTACGACGTGTTGTAACTACAGATTATACTCTCCCTGACATAAATGTTGTTTTAAAAAAAGAAACGGTTGTTTAATTTCTATTTTCTGTATTCAAAAAGATTCTGAACATTATTCTGAACCAGAAAAATTTAATCCTGATCGATTCACTGAAGAAAACAAAGCTACTCGCCCCGATTACACTTGGTAACCATTCGGAGAAGGGCCCAGAGTTTGCATTGGTAATATCTTATAATATAGTTTTAGAAGAGTATTGTTAATAAATTGCTTTTTATGTTACAGGATTGAGATTTGGAATGATGCAAGTCAAAGTGGGATTGTGTCAGTTGTTATTGAATTATAAGTTTACTTTAGATTCAAAGACTGTAAATCCGCCAGTTTTGGATCTCAAATCTTTCGTAGCCAGTTCTAAAGACCCTATCTTGTTGAATGCAAAGAGAGTTGCTAATTAAATATTAATAGTTACTAGTTGCGGGATGGAAGATATCAAGAAAGTAATTGGTTGAAGCAAGGATGGTGTATCAGGATAAACTGTTGGACAAAGATTGAATTTTCGATAAATCTGATTTGATGGAATATACCGTAATATTATGTAAGTTACTAGGTATTTTTAAGATACGGTAATTTGTTTTAATAATTTGAGAAACGCGCAAGATCATTTCGGATGAGTATAACGGGTAGAAGATCATCAAAAAATCGCAAATATTAATATTAAGAGCGTCTAAAAATAATCTTAATATCATCATAATTCTAATGTTGTATGCTGTTTTTATAACCGTTTTTATAATGAATGTTTAATTCAGTTTATAATAATAGCTATTTATTTTTCACATATTTAGCAACTAGATAAATTAGAAACACAACAGAAGGTCAGTTTTTTACATAAATTTTGTAAGAACAATTTGAAAAATGTACAAATAACTACAGTAGATTTAATATCAAAAATAAACATTTTGTTAAAATTTTTATGACATTTAATAGTTAAATGACGATACACTTTTATTATCAATAGTTTTATGAATAATGTATTTTGTCCTTGAAAAAAAAATGGTTTGACTCATTTTATCTATCGATTAATCTCTAGGAACTACGAATGTATTTTTAAAACTGGAATTACAAGGTTATTTCACAACGTTGAACACGGAATCACTCATTTCATGTTCGTGAAGTAAACAAGCAGCACAAGTGTTTCGCTTCTGGTTCAAGTCGCAAATATCTAAAAGTTTAAATTAATTTGAAGTGTTTCTTTATCAACATGGCGTTGTTAACAATGTGTACGTTGTATAATATAATAGCTGTTGCAGTTTTTGTACCCAGTGCTATTTATTTATATTTCAAATATTGCTACACGTATTGGAAGAAACTAGGAGTACCTTATTTCGAACCAAAGTTTCCATTTGGTAATTTTGAAGAATCTATGAAAGTAAAAGAACTAGTTGGACAATTATTAACTAATTTCTACAATGAAATGAAAGCAAAGGGACATAGATATTTTGGTGTATACTTTTTCAACAATCCCACTTTTGTGGCTGTGGATCCAGATTTAATTAAAAGTATAATGTCAAGAGATTTCGGACATTTTTACGACAGAGGAGTTTACCACGATCCAGAAAATGATCCATTGTCTGGTACTTTGTTTTCTTTAGAAGGACAAAAATGGAAAAATTTAAGAGCGAAGCTTACACCAACTTTTACTTCTGGAAAACTGAAGAAAATGTTTCAAACTTTAGTGGATTCTAGTTTAGAGTTGAAGGACTGTTTAAATGAACCGATACGTAAAAGTGAACCAATTAATATAAAACAAATTACAGCCCAATATACCACTGATGTTATTGGTTCTTGCGCATTTGGAATTGAATGTAATAGTTTTAAAAATCCTGACACAGATTTTATTAAATTAGGCAAGAAAATATTCAGTCCAGTTGGATTAGCTAGAGCGAAAATGTTTGTTGCTTTTGCTATTCCCTCGGTTGCAAAATTCTTTAAAATGCAAATAACTAACAAAGATGTTGATTTCTTCTATAGAAATCTTGTGAAAGAAACTATTGAATATCGAGAAAAAAATAATATTTCTAGAAATGACTTTTTACAACTTCTAATGCAGCTAAAAAACAATGGATACATAGAAGATGATGAACAGGAAAATGAAAGTGGAAATAAAAGTCATAAAGAAACAGAATTCAAAATAACAACGAACGAATTGTCTGCCCAAGCTTTCATATTCTTCATTGCTGGATTTGAAACATCATCTACAACAATGACTTGGACCTTGTTTGAATTATCAAATAATCAAGCAATTCAAAATAAAGTTCGAGAAGAAATTGTGCGTGTATTGAAAAAACATAACGGTCAGATAACATACGATGCCATCATGGAGATGCATTACATGGAACATGTAGTACAAGGTATAATTATTATCAATTTTTTAATTACAATTTATTTTAAAAATATCTGTTTCTTATTACAGAGACGCTTAGAAAATGGCCGCCTGTAATGCTTTTACGACGTGTTGTAACAAAAGATTACACTATTCCTGACACAAGTGTTGTTTTGAAAAAAGGAATGATTGTGTTTATTCCTATTTTTGGTATTCAGAGAGATCCTGAATATTATCCAGAACCAGAAAAATATGATCCTGACCGATTCACTGAAGAAAACAAAGCTACTCGACCCGATTACACTTGGTTGCCGTTCGGAGAAGGGCCCAGAGTTTGCATTGGTAGTATTTCAAGATGTAATTAAAAAATAATATATTTGTTGTATTGTTTTTTATGTTACAGGATTGAGATTTGGAATGATGCAAGTCAAAGTTGGGTTGTGTCAGTTGTTGTTGAATTACAAGTTTACTTTAGATCCAAAGACTGTAAATCCGCCAGTTTTGGATCCCAAATGTTTCGTAGCCAGTGCTAAAGACACAATCTTTTTGAATGCAGAGAGAGTTTCTAATTAAATACTAATAGTATTATAAGTTAGTAGTTTTTGATCTGGTGTGGATATCTGTTTGTTTTAATATTTTGAGAAGCACGCAAGAAACGGATGCCATTTCCAGAGGGTGCTATGGGTAGAGTAGATACCAAATAAATCTGAATACGTTTACTTTCTTTTTGAATGCCGAAAGAGTTACTAATTAAATACTAACAATATGTTGTATATGTTCAAATATTTCAGAAAGACACGGATGCTTTTCCTGTGAGAGTAATTTGTGAAAAAGGTTTTCAAGAAGATGGCCGAGGTAACCGCAATACACTTAATTTTAAAGATAAGAGATTGATCTAAAACTTCATTTATATAACAAATTTGTAATTTAGTTAATAATCACTCTTTATGAAATGTATCTATAATTTTATGCTTAGAATAATAATACTGTTTGACTTTTCACGCAAATTTTATAAGAGCAATTTCAAATATTAAAATAGATTTATTAAAAAACAAAATAGGTTTTTCTAAAATTTATATAAAATGTTAATGATAATCATTATCATCTACTTTCATTATTAATAAGTACTTATAAAATATTATATATCTATTACCAACAGTCCCTTTCAACATAGGTACTATCTTTTAATTCCAGTAAATTATTATACAAAATATAATTTACATAAATCAATTTTAAAACTATAAACTCTAAATAATCTATACATACATGTGTTTTATCTTAGCCGAAAGGATTATTCGACATTAATTTTTACTATCGTATTTAATATTTCATATTCTAACAAAAACATTCAGAAATATTAGAACGACACCCTCATTTCACCTGACTGATTCATTTAATTCAATTTCCAAAAGTATAGATAAATAAAATAAATATATGATCACGCTTTTTACTCATTGCTGGGTATGGCACTCTGCTGAAGCAGATTTTGGTAAGTGATATATATATATTTCTTCACGTGAAGTGCAGTTAACAACCGTCAAATTACGGCCCTCAAAGATGTTAGTGGTGACGCTGCCACAAGGGTAGTTTTAACGTGATGAACATTAAACCCGGGTTCTCAAATTTACCACTGAGTCACCTACCCCATAGAGATGCGCATTTATGTCATTCTTCTTTATTTAGTCAATTATTTTACAACTACAGTTAACTTTAAAAAATAGTGTTGTCAATTGAGTTGTATAATATAATAGATGTTGTAGACATTGGTTGGTAGCACAAGCTCTGTTTTTGGGTGTTCTAAGAGCACGCTTTTAACATGTTAGAGACAGCTAAAACACCCGAAAACACTGCTCTTAAAACAGGCAAAGCCTATGTATTTAATGCGACTAATTATTTATTTATAAAAGTTGGTTCCTTGTTAGAAATCACAGAAACTTAAAAGTAAAAGTTGAATATAATTTTGTGTTTGCAAACACAATGACTGGTAGCACAAGCTCTGTTTTTGCCTGTTTTAAGAGCAGTGTTTTTGGGTGTTTTAGCTATCTCTAACATGTTAAAACCGTACTCTTAAAACAACCGGAAACAGAGCTTGTGCTTCCACCCAATGTTGTATTACATAGTAACTATTGTAGCTTTTGTATTTACTGCTATTTATTACACTTATTGGCAGAGACTAAGAGTTCCTTATTTAGAATCACATTTATCATTTGTTCATTTTTGTAGAATCTACCAACATAAAACGATCAATTGGAGAAGAAATGAATGATGCCTACTTCAACATGAAAGCAAAAGAGCACATGCATCTTCCATAATCGAGCTCTTGTGGCTGTGGATCCAGATTTCATTAAAAATGTAATGTCCAGAGTTGTCGGACCATGATACAGAAAATGATCCATTGTTTTCTTTGAAGGGTCAAAAATGGAAAAAAAATAAGAAAGAAACTCACTCCCGGATTACACTTGGTTACCATTCGGAAATGGACCTTGAGTTTGTATTGGTAAAATTTGAAGATATAATTAAAAACTAATATGTTTCTTGTACTGTTTTCTATGTTACAGGTTTGAGATTTGAAATGCTGCAAGTCAAAGTTGGATTGTGTCAGTTGTTGATGAATTACAAATTTTTGAATGTCGAAAAAGTTACGAAGAATATATTTTATTTGTTAAAATATTTCAAAAATCTCACAATAGACACCGTAATTTGTGAATTGTGATAGAGATGGTCCAAAATAATTGCGATACTTGTAATTTATTTATTTATGTTACGCTGTACAACAGGAACTTAATCTCAATTACAGTACAGGGTCCGCACTCACCGAGCCGCAGTGTGGTAATTCATATAATTTTTAGCTTGAGTGAGATTCGAACTCGGGATCTCCGGATTCGAATTTCGTATCGCTATCCACACCACCGTACTGAATATTTTTATATTCATATTTATTTATAAAACAAATTTGTAATTAGTTAAATAATCACCCTTCATGAAATGTATCTATAATATTAAGCTTAGAATAATAATGCTGTATTTTGTACACATAAATTTTGTAAGAACAATTTAAATAATATTATAAATATACAGGTGATTTATAACAGAAATTAAAATTTTGTGCATAGTTTGTATATATCCACATCCAATATCAAATATTAAAAATAAATAAATATATCATCACACCTTTTACCCCTTACTGGGTGTGAAAATATGTCGTAGCAGTAAGTGATATATTTCTTCGCACGAAGTGCAGGTACCAGCCGTCATATCACGGCTCCAATAATATTAGTAGCGGGGGAGCCACAAAGGTCATTTTCATATCGTGAAAATTGTTTGGAAGCTGTAGGAATTGAACCCAGGTTCTTAAAATCAACAGGCCGACTCGATACCACTGAACCACCTACCCATATAAATATTACTGCATTATTAATACTAAAATATAATATATAAATTTTATATTTTGTATAGGGTAGGTGGCTCAGTAGTATCGAGTCGGCCTGTGGATCTTATGAACTCTGGTTCTATCCCCATAGCCGACAAGCAATTTTCACCAATTTAAATCTACCCCTGTGGCTCCCCCTCCACTAATATCTTTGCGGGCCGTGATTTGACGGCTGGTAACTGAATTTCACCCGAAAAAATATATCACTTACCGAGATCTGTTTAGGCAGAGTGCCACACCCACTAATGGGTAAAAGGCGTGATGATATATTTATATTTATTTATATTTGTATTTTGTCCTTGAAAATAATTATTTGAATGTCAATAGTTTCTGTATTACATAACTTCTACGATTAAAAAACTAGTATTACAAAGGTCATTTCACAAGATTAAATGTTAAGTAAACAAGCAAGGCATGTGTATCGCTTTTACTAATTCAGTTGTAAAGTCTCAAAACTTTAAGTTACTTTGAATTGTTTTATTATAAACATGGTGTTATTAACAGGGTTTGCGTTGTATAATATAATAGCTGTTGTAGTTTTTGTGTTTAGTGCTATTTATCTACATTTCAAATATCGTTACAATTACTGGAAGAAACTGGGAGTCCCTTACATAGAGCCCAAGTTTCCATTTGGCAATTTTGAACAATCTGTTAAACTAAAACTACAAATTGGACTAATATTAACTGATTTTTACAATGAAATGAAAGCAAAGGGCCATAGATATTTTGGCGCATACTCAATAAACAGTCCCATTATTGTGACTGTGGATCCAGATTTCATCAAAAGTGTAATGTCCAGAGATTTCGGACATTTTTACGATAGAGGATTCTACCACGATTCAGAAAATGATCCATTGTCTGCTACATTGTTTACTTTGGAAGGACAAAAATGGAAAAATTTAAGAGCTAAACTCACTCCAACTTTTACTTCTGGAAAAATGAAGAAAATGTTTCAAACTTTAGTGGATTGTAGTTTGGAGTTGAAAGACTGTTTAAATGAACCGATACGTAAAAGTGAACCAATTGATATAAAACAAATTTCAGCCCAATATACCACTGATGTTATTGGTTCTTGCGCATTTGGAATAGAATGCAACAGTTTTAAAGATCCTAACACAGAATTTAGTAAACTGAGCAAGAAAATATTCAGTCCAGTTGGATTAGATAGAGCGAAGTTGTTTTTAGCTTTTACCAATCCCAAAATTGCCAAATTCTTTAAAATGCGAGTGATAAATAAAGATGTTGATTACTTCTATAGAAATCTTATCAAAGAAACTATTGAATATCGAGAAAAAAATAATATAATTAGAAATGACTTTTTACAACTTTTAATGCAACTAAAGAATAAGGGATTCATAGAAGACGATGAACAAGAAAAAGAAAAAGATCATAAAGAAACGGAATATAAATTAACATTGAATGAATTATCTGCACAAGCTTTCATATTTTTCATTGCCGGATTTGAAACATCATCTACAACAATGACTTGGACCTTGTTTGAATTATCACATAATCAAACAATTCAAAATAAACTTAGAGAAGAAATTGTACGCGTGTTGAAAAAACATAACGGTCAGATAACATACGATGCTATCATGGAGATGCATTACATGGAACATGTAGTACAAGGTATAATTTTTATCAAATGTTTAATTATTATTTACAAACATTATTTGTTTTATAATTACAGAGTCGCTCAGAAAATTTCCACCGATAATGTTCTTACGACGTGTTGTAACTACAGATTATACTCTCCCTGATCATAATGTTGTTTTAAAAAAAGGAACGGTTGTTTTTATTCCTATTTTTAGTATTCAAAGAGATCCTGAATATTATCCTGAACCAGAAAAATTTGATCCTGATCGGTTCACCGAAGAAAACAAAGCTACTCGACCCGATTACACTTGGTTACCTTTCGGAGACGGTCCTAGAGTTTGCATTGGTATTATCTTGTAATACAGTTTTGGAAGAGTATTTTTAATAAATTACATTTTATGTTACAGGATTGAGATTTGGAATGATGCAAGTCAAAGTTGGGTTGTGTCAGTTGTTGTTGAATTACAAGTTTACTTTAGATCCAAAGACTGTAAATCCTCCTGTTTTGGATCCCAAATCTTTCGTAGCCAGTGCTAAAGACACAATCTTTTTGAATGCAGAGAGAGTTTCTAATTAAATATTTAACGTTTCTTGTTGCTTGGTGAAAGATATCGAGTGCGTGGAATATGAAGAGAAAGTGACTGGTTGAAGTAAGGATGGTGTGTCAGGATAAAAATGTTGGACGAAGAATGATGAGCAGATGTTCTATGAATGTTCATGTTACCTTATTTGATGGAATGAAACGTAATGTTACCAGGTATTTTTGTGGGAGAATATAATAATGTTATATTCAGTTTTTTTCTTGTTTTTACAATACATTTTAAATTAAGTTTAGTTAGATAAATTTTATATAAACACCTCAGAAGGTCATGAAATGTATCTATAATTTACTGTTTTATTTTTTACATAAATTTTGTAAGAACAATTTGTAAAATGTTAATATAAATAACTACAGTAGATTTAATAATTTAATGGGGTAGGTGGCTCAGTGGTATCGAGTCGGCCTGTGGATCTTGAGAACCCTGGTTCGATCCCTCAACCGACAAACAATTTTCACCGATTTAAATCTACCCCTGTGGCTCCCCCCCAATTAAGATCTTTGGGGACAGTGATTTGACGGCTGGTAACCGCACTTCATGCGAAAAAATATATCACTTACCGAGATCTGCTTAGGCAGAGTGCCACACCCAGTAATGGGTAAAAGGCGTGATGATATATTTATTTTATTTTTTATTTAAATCTACCCCTGTGGCTCCCCCACCACTAAGATCTTTTGGGGCAGTGATTTGACGGCTGGTAACCACACTTCACGCGAAAAAATATATCACTTACCGAGATCTGCTTAGGCAGAGTGCCACACCCAGTAATGGGTAAAAGGCGTGATGATATATTTATTTTATTTTTTATTTAAATCTACCCCTGTGGCTCCACCACCACTAAGATCTTTGGGGGCAGTGATTTGACGGCTGGTAACCGCACTTCACGCGAAAAAATATATCACTTACCGAGATCTGTTTAGGCAGAGTGCCACACCCAGTAATGGGTAAAAGGCGTGATGATATATTTATTTAATAAACATTTAGATAAAACTTATATGAAATTTTTAATTGTTAAATGACAATCCACTTCTATTAATAATAGTTTTATCAATAAATATTATTGGACTATAAATGTTAGTAAACAATAAATGAATAATGTATTTTCTCCTTGGAAGAAATTATTTGATCGTCATTGATTCATCCCTAGAAATTACCTACATACTTGTATATAAAACAGGATTTACGAGGTCAATGTTCGTGAAGTAGACAAGCAACAAAAGTGTATCGCTTCTGGTTATTAAGTCTGAAATACTTGAAAGTTTAATTTAATTTCAAGTGTTTCTTTATTAACATGGCGTTGTTAACAATATATACGTTTTATAATATATTAGCTGCTACAGTTTTTGTGTTTAGTGTTATTTATTTATATTTCAAATATTGCTACACTTATTGGAAGAAACTGGGAGTCCTTTATTTCGAACCGAAGTTTCCATTTGGTAATTTTGAACAATCCATTAAAATACAAGTACCAGTTGGACTAACATTAACTAATTTATATAATGAAATAAAAGCAAAAGGACATAG
This sequence comes from Pterostichus niger, assembly GCA_947425015.1. Taxonomy (NCBI): domain Eukaryota; kingdom Metazoa; phylum Arthropoda; class Insecta; order Coleoptera; family Carabidae; genus Pterostichus; species Pterostichus niger. Next base: position 37,899,428 of record OX380337.1, read on the forward strand.
ATATTTTGGCATATATCTTTTTAATAATCCCATTTTTGTGGCTGTGGATCTAGATTTAATTAAAAGTATAATGTCAAGAGATTTCGCACATTTTTATGACAGAGGAATTTACCATGATCCAGAAAATGATCCATTGTCTGGTACTTTGTTTTCTTTGGAAGGACAAAAATGGAAAAATTTAAGAGCGAAGCTTACACCAACATTTACTTCTAGAAAACTGAAGAAAATGTTTCAAACTTTAGTGGATTGTAGTCTAGAGTTGAAAGACTGTTTAAATGAACCGATAAGTAAAAGTGAACCAATTGATATAAAACAAATTTCAGCCCAATATACCACTGATGTAATTGGTTCTTGCGCATTTGGAATAGAATGTAATAGTTTTAAAAATCCTGACACAGATTTTATTAAATTAGGCAGAAAACTATTCAGCCCAGTTGGATTAGCTAGAATAAAAATGTTTGCTAGTTTTTTCATTCCCACGGTTGCCAAATTCTTTAAGTTGCGAGTGACCAACAAAGATGTTGATTCCTTTTACAGAAATCTTGTGAAAGAAACTATTGAATATCGAGAAAAAAATAATATTTCTAGAAATGACTTTTTACAACTTCTAATGCAGCTGAAGAACAAAGGATTCATAGAAGATGATGAACAGGAAAATGAAAGTGGAAATAAAAGTAATAAAGAAACAGAATTTAAATTAACAATGAACGAATTGTCTGCCCAAGCTTTCATATTCTTCATTGCCGGATTTGAAACATCATCTACAACAATGACTTGGACCTTGTTTGAGTTATCACAAAATCAGGAAATTCAAAATAAAGTTCGAGAAGAAATTGTGCGTGTGTTGAAAAAACATAACGGTCAGATAACATACGATGCCATCATGGAGATGCATTACACAGAACATGTAGTACAAGGTATAATTATTATCAATGTTTAATTACAATTTATAAACATTATTTGTTTTGTAATTACAGAGGCGCTCAGAAAATATCCACCTCTAATGGTTTTACGACGTGTTGCAACTACAGATTACACTATTCCTGATACAAGTCTTGTTTTGATGAAAGGAATGATTGTTTTTATTCCTTGTCTAGGTATTCAAAGAGATCCTGAATATTATCCAGAACCAGAAAAGTTTGATCCTGATCGATTCACTGAAGAAAATAAAGCTACTCGATCTGATTACACTTGGTTGCCATTCGGAGAAGGGCCCAGAGGTTGCATTGGTAACATTTTAAGATGTAAATAAAAACAATATTTTTATTATATAATTTTTTTATTACAGGATTGAGATTTGGAATGATGCAAGTCAAAGTTGGGTTGTGTCAGTTGTTGTTGAATTACAAGTTTACTTTAGATCCAAAGACTGTAAATCCGCCAGTTTTAGATCCCAAGTGTGTCGTAACCAGTGCAAAGGACACTATCTTTTTGAATGCAGAGAGAGTTTCTAATTAAATACTAATAGTACTAGTAGATTTTGATCTGGTATAGATATCTGTTTGTTTTAATATTTTGAGATGCGCGCAAAAGACTGATGCCATTTCCAGTTGGTGTAATGGGTAGAATAGATTCTGACGAAGATGATTCAAATATATCAGGATACGTATAATTGTAGCAATTAAAGTGCCTATAAATAATTTTACAATTAAAATGCTGTGTTATGTTTCTGTATTATGTTATTATATACAACAAATTTGTAATTTAGTATATAAATAATTCTGCCGTCCATATAATATGTATTTAATTTTTACGTAATTTTTGTGATATCATTTATATAAATTTTAATACAAATATTACAGTAGGTTTCAGCAAAATTTGTATAAAATTTTTAATTGTATACTATCAATTTCCATTATCAATAGTTTTATCAAGAATAACTAAAAATAGTATCAAATTAATGATAACATTACTCCTCGAGATCGTATCTTATTATTTCCAGTATTAAAATTACGCGAAATGTAGTTTTCGTAAATTAATTTTTATGTCCTGAGTATATGAAGGATTATAAATGCTGAAAAACAATAAATTAGTGATGTACCTATTTTGTCTTAGTGGAAGGTATTACTTCATCGGGAATTTTATTTCAACATATTTCATAATATTTTAGAATATTAAATGCGAAGGTCATTTCTCATTTTAAATCATACATCTTATCTTTGTGAAATAGTACAAGTTGAAATTAACTTAAATTGTTTGTTTATAAACATGGTGCTGTTAACTGGGTTCGTGTTATATAACATAATAGCTGTTGCAGCTTTTGTGTTAAGTGCTATTTATTTATATTTCAAATATTGCTACACTTATTGGAAGAATCTGGGAGTCCCTTACTTGGAGCCGAAATTTCCATTTGGTGATTTGGAACAATCTGTCAAATTAAAATTATCAGTTGCAGAAGAACTAAGGAATTACTACAATGAAATGAAAGCAAAGGGCCATAGGTATTTTGGCGTATACAGTTTCCACACTAAAGTTCTTGTGGCTGTAGAACCAGATTTTATTAAAAGTGTAATGTCCAGAGATTTCGGACATTTTTACGACAGAGGAATGTACTATGACACAGAAAATGATCCATTGTCTGGTGGTTTATTTTTTTTGGAAGGACAAAAATGGAAAAATTTAAGAGCGAAGCTTACTCCAACTTTTACTTCTGGAAAAATGAAGAAAATGTTTCAAACTTTGGTGGATTGTAGTCTGGAGTTGAAGGACTGTCTAAATGAACCGATACGAACGAACGAACCAGTTGATATAAAACAAATTGTGACTCAATATACCACTGATGTTATTGGTTCTTGCGCATTTGGAATAGAATGTAATAGTTTTAAAAATCCTAACACAGATTTTATTAAATTAGGCAGAAAAATATTCAGCCCAGTTGGATTAGATAGAGTGAAAATGTTACTTGCTTTTACCGTTCCCTCAGTTGCCAAATTCTTTAAAATGCGAGTAACTAACAAAGATGTTGATTTCTTTTACAGAAATCTTATCAAAGATACAATTGAGTATAGAGAAAAAAATAACATAACACGAAATGACTTTTTACAGCTGCTGATGCTGCTAAAGAATAAGGGATACGTAGAAGATGATGAGCAGGAACAAGATTCCGAAAATGGAAATAATGATCATATAGATAAAGAATATAAATTAACATTGAACGAATTATCTGCCCAAGCTTTTATATTTTTCATTGCCGGATTTGATACGTCATCTACAGCAATGACTTGGACCTTGTTTGAATTATCACAAAATCAGACAATTCAAAGAAAAGTTCGAGAAGAAATTGTGCGTGTGTTGAAAAAACATAATGGTCAAATAACATACGATGCTATCATGGAGATGCATTACTTGGAGCATGTAGTCCAAGGTATAACTATTGGCAAATTACTAATTACAATTTACTAAAAATATATTTTGTTTTTATAATTATAGAGGCGCTCAGAAAATTCCCACCGATAATGATGTTACAACGCGTTGTTACAACAGATTACAATATTCCTGATACAAGTGTTGTATTAAAAAAAGGCACAACTGTTATAATTCCTATTTTAAGTATTCATAGAGATCCTGAATATTATCCAGAACCAGAAAAATTTGATCCTGATCGATTCACCGAAGAAAACAAAGCTACCCGACCCGATTACACTTGGTTGCCATTTGGAGATGGACCAAGAGTTTGTATTGGTAACATTTTAAGATATAATTAAAAAATAATATGTTTCTTGTACTGTTTTCTATGTTACAGGATTGAGATTTGCAATGATGCAAATCAAAGTAGGATTGTGTCAGCTGTTATTGAATTACAAGTTTACTTTAGATTCAAAAACTGTAAATCCTCCAGTTTTTGATCCCAAGAGTTTCGTTGCCAGTGCCAAGGACACTATATTATTGAATGCAGAGAGAGTTTAATTAAAATTAAAAGTTTATTTTTAACTATGGTATGGGTAAAAGGGTAATTGAATGAAAAGTGTCTATTTTGATAATAATGTTTTTAATAATAAAAATATATTTAAAATGCTGCCACCTGTTGCGAAAATGACAATGGTGGGGATTGTATTGTTTTCCCTAACCTAAAATATTTATATCTGTCGAAATGGAGATAAATTTATACAGTGAAATATTAATAAAAATACATAATCATCACGGTCTTACAAAAGATTGTTTACATCATTTACAACAAGATTATCCAAAGTACATAATATAATAAACTAAACGTTTAGCATATTTTATAGTTTACATATTTTTAGTCTTCATCCCGGTACTTTAGCAAGTATTTTATCTCAGGAGTATCAAAAACAGATTAAACAAAGTAATTATAAAAATACAACTGCCCCAGACAACTTATTCAATAAATACAATGAACTAAAGAGTGAATCTTCTACACCAGGAGTGTTAATAAATCTTGCAACAGAGTGGGGACTCGCTCCAACGTTGGCAGCTAGACTTATTGTTAAGCAGTATTGTGATGAACAATTAGATGATGAAGAGGAAAATGCTACCAAGTTTTCTAAACGTAACATAAATGCTATGCTTAAAGACACAACTCTAATTGAGGACAAAGATTTGGCTTACGAAGTATTTTTATGCACTTTACTAGATGATCAATACAGTCCAGTTTCGGAAACAATTAAACAGTAAGTATTATTATGAAAAGTAAGAATAATATTTTAAACTAGTACTTTTGTAGTACGGTTGGCCAGCAATATGAAATACGCTTGCATAGACATCTAGAAAATTTGGGATTAGCGTTTAAAGATGAAGAAAGTCTACGAAAATATGGATACGACAAAACTCCAGATATAAAACTGGATGTTCCAGTTGCCATTAATGGATTTGTTATTAACTGGATTGAAAGTAAAGCATTATTTGGTGACGAAGAAGTACATAGAGGATATATGAAAGATCAATATTCAAGTTACTGGAATAGGTACATATTTAATTTCGATAAATAATTAATATACCGATATGTCTCTTAACTGGGGTAACAGAAACCCTTAAAAATATTCATTAGATTTATCCTGCAATTAGTCATTTTCATATAAGCTCATATATTCATCCCATCGTCAATTATTTCCATCTATTTCTTCTTAGATCATCCACCCAACAAAAGTTAATTTATTTTGTTTTTTCATTCACAGTTAATCTTCGCTATACGAGTTTATCCTTACACATAATTTTTGCTGCTTCCACTTTCTTAATAATTCCTTTTATACAAGATCCTCTCATCATACATACTTTCAGTGTCATTTATTCCTTATTCATTTTATTTTTGTTCCACATGTCTAAACTATATCAACTATATTTTTGAATTATTTATAGATTTGGTCCGGGAATGGTGATTTACTGGTTCGGATATTTGGAAACAATCAAAGATCCTTTGGATAAGCGAATTATAATAGCAGATAACGTTCCGGATAATTTCACATTTTTTAATCTTTCCCAACCAAATTATTTTAACACCACAGAATAAATAAAATACAGCACCTTGATCTCAACGAATAATATGAAGTTAAGGTATTATGTTTTATTACAATAACAGCCTGTCTCAAAATAAATTTAACCAATCTTGAATTTTGGTTTAGTCTAATTAAGGTAAACCATATTCCCTAAAATGTTAAAAGAAACCGTTACCATTTGGTTTCCGATATATTTTTAAAAACGGAGAGAATAAGATTCAGGATTAGTAAAACTTTTGAGAATTGATCACAATGTTTAAAATCTTTGGACTTATCTTAAACAAATGAAACAATAAAATAAAAAAGAAAACGCCATCAACTACAGGAGTTAAAATGCAAAGATAGTGAATTGTTTTATTTAAAATTTCATTTATTCATCCAACCATTCCGTAAGATAACTACAATCTTTCGGGTTATAAGAGCCGATATCGGCACAGCGATTAACCATTGGGCAAACACCGCAAGTAATTTTCACTAAACCAGGAGGGGGTAAAAGTTTTTCCACCGCTCTGTAAAGAAAAGAACCTTCACTTGCGACTGTTCTTTCCGCTTTTCCATCCAAAACTAAAGTATACAAAATAGTTTCTAAATCATTTACGGATAATTGAACTTTACTGATCCCTAAATCGGATATAAATTTATGAACTTCTTTCGCAGTTACATAACTTTTATTTCGAGCTAATAAAGGTCCACCCGAAACTTCTTTCGCTTCGTCTTTGCGCTGTTCTAAATATCGATAACATTGTTGATTTAATACGTCGACAAATTCTGCTTCGAAATCTTGGTCTTGATACCAGGCGCCTCCTGTTACAGAACTATCTGGTTCAAGATTATAAAGCATGTAGACTTTTTTTTTGATTGCGGAGACTGATTTTACAGCTTTGATAAGTTTCTTGGTTTCTAAACTTTTGAGAACTTTGTTTAATTTTGTCATCATGAGATTTGATTTGTGTCTGATGTCTCGAATCCATATTCCTTTATTTCCTGCTTCTTCAATGATGCTGTATACAACTTTTTCTTCATTATCTGACCCTTTAACGGCAGATGTTTTCGTAGGATCTTTGAATTTGTAACGTAGACTATTTCCATCCTTAAATATGTCAACAAAGCTACAAAAAATATAATTATAATATATATGTTAATTTGATGTTTCGTTAATATTTACCCTTGTTTAATTAATTTATTTATGATTTGTGCAATGTCGATAGCCTGCAAATGTGGCATATCATCTTGAATATCTTTGTTGGAAATTCCAGTCGGTTTCTTTTGTGCAAGATTTAACACTTGCTGTTCTACTTCTGTTAACGTATTTGGGTCTGATGAAGACGCTGCCATAATTATTGTTAATTATTTATTTTGCTAGTGTCAAAACATAACCTAACAAAACAAGAAAGATATTTCGATGGCTTCTCCAAAAAATAATGATGAATTTACAGTAAATAATCAAACGTGGAATAAATTACATGAAACTGCAGCTAAAGTATGTAAAATTATTTGCTATTATTGTTAAATACTAATGTTTACATGTGACCACATTACATTTTCAAATTTTATAACCTAATTTTTGTAGTCTGGATTTCGAGATGGAATTTCTGATGGCAGAGATTCAAATTTTCAAAATAGTTTTGACGAAGGATATCGGTTAGGATTTAAAAATGGATTTGCTTTAGGATTGTATAAAGGCGCATTAAGGTATTAAATAATATTACAGATAAACCGATAGGAAGTGAACTCTGGGGCGCTTTGATCGAAAGGAAATTGTTATTTTGTGCAAAATAAACAATTTCGAGTTATTTTCTAAAGATTAGGATGCAACTTCACTTTAATTTACATATTTTCTGTAGTTCACATCCTATTGGTTGCGCTGTATTGCTAAAATATTGGTACAAAATAAATTTTAGTTCAACAAATCAAAATCTGGAAGAAGCATTACAAAAAGTATCTAGAGGAAACTGTATAATATGTGTGGATAAATCTATTGAAGAAAAACCAATTCCAGAATTAGTGGTATTACAAACGGAAAAGACAAATAATATTTTAAAACAATTAAAAAAGAATCAGTCACAAGCATCAGTAAGTTTACCAGAAGAATTAAATTAAATTATCTTATCGTACATTAAATTAATTTTTATTACGACTCAAAAACCAAATAAAAAATTACAAATACAATCCTTCTGGCGTGCCTTCTTTTTTCCGATACAACACACTTTCTTTCGATTTCTTAAAGTCCTCATTCATCACTTTCATTCTTCTCTCTCTTAAAGCCATCAACCCAGCTTCAGTGCAAATGGCCTAAAACAAAAATAAAACATTATTTTTAACCCATGACTTGCAATTCGTAAACAAATGACTCACCTTGATGTCAGCACCGGAGAGATCATCTTTAGCCATTATTAATTCGTGTAAATTAACATCTTCAGCTAAAGTCATCCTTGAAGTGTGGATGTTGAAGATGCGTTTCTTCGTTTTTTCGTCGGGCAATGGGAACTCGATTTTTCGATCGATTCTTCCGGGACGAATTAAAGCCGGGTCTAAAGTTTCTATACGATTTGTTGCCATCACAACCTGACAATGGAATGTTTCAATAAACAAAACAATTATTATTATCATTTTAAACAAAAAGATTTCTCAATAATCTAGTTGATTTGAAGCCATTATAATTAATGAAAGATTAGTGAAATTGAAGTTTGTTTGAGAAATACATAGTTGTACGAAAGGAATTATGAATGTGGATGAAGTTGGTGTAATTTATTTTTACCTTAACGTCACCCCTAGAATCGAATCCATCCAATTGATTTAGTAATTCCAACATAGTTCTTTGAATTTCTCGTTCACCACCAGAATTAGAATCGTAACGTTTTGTTCCTACTGCATCAATTTCGTCGATAAAAACTATAGAAGGTGCATGTTCTTCAGCTACACGGAATAGTTCGCGAACTAATTTTGGACCATCACCCTTTAAAAAAAACATTAAATAAAAACAGTTTAAAATATTCAAAATGCAGTCGCACTTTTTATCTTTTCTATCTACTGAAACAGTTAAGAAATGTTCTCTTTTAAAGTAAATAAACTTACCAAATACTTCTGGATGAGTTCCGATCCGACGACACGTAGGAAAGTAGCTGAAGTCTGATTAGCAACAGCTTTAGCTAAAAGTGTTTTCCCGGTACCTGGTGGTCCGTATAAAATCACACCCTTTGGTGGTTTAATACCCATTTCTTCATAATATTCAGGATGTGTTAAAGGCAACTCAACAGATTCTTTAATTTCTTGAATTTGAGTATCTAAACCTCCGATATCCGCATAAGTTTCCTGAGGAGCCTTTTCTAGTTTCATAACTGTAACCATGGGATCAGTATCATCACCCAAAACACCGACTACAGCGTGCACTTTATGGTTTAATAGCACTGAGCAACCAGGTTCTAATTGATCTTTGTCCACGAAGGAAAGAATGCTAACATAATGTTCACTTCCAACGGAAGTTGAGACAATAGCGTGATTATCATCGATAATTTCTTCTAAAGTACCGACTGACATAGGTGTACCTCTCAAATCATCGACTTTAGATCTTTCTTCTTCGTTTTTTTCTTCTTGTGGCTTCAAACGTTCTTGGTTGCGGATGAATTCTTCCTCCATTAATAAATAATCCTTTATACGTTCAAGTTTTAATAATTTCAATCGACATCTTGTGTGAGGAGTCACAGCTGGTAATTTCAGTGCAGTATCAGGGCCCTTTGTACGCCTTTTCTTTTTGCCTACTCGAGTTGGGATTGGAGGTTCATATTTCTTTTTCTTGTCTTTCTCTTCCTTTTTATCACTACCACCCGGTCCAGAATGATTTTGACCCTTTTAAATTATAATTATTACTTGAAACTACTTACTACTTTATAAAATATTCAGCAGAACTTACCATTTCTTTCTTTACCGCAAGTAACTGTCAACAGCAAGAGCAAAATACACAGTCATCGACGTTCCTTCTCTTCTTTTACTTGTGTTTTGTTTTATCTATGTGAAATCAGCAATACATTTTCCCAGCAATACCTACCTCAATTATAGTTCTACCGTTCAAATGTATTGCTAACTGTCAGTGACAGTTCCGCAGCAATAGTTTCATTATTTCCTTAACTATTAAACTTCATCACGGGAAATTTAGTATATTTATAGACCATAATGTTTACTACAATAAACAAATGACTGAAAATTGATACATTGTTCCAAATAGAAGTATAAGACGTTTATACCCAGCAATAGATTTAAAGGAGCACTGCAGATACACAGTGAAGTGACGTCATCAATATATACATCATGTGTGACATGTGCCGTCTCCAGCAATAGATTTGATTTATTTCATCCCTGTTCAACTCTGAGCTATAAAATTTCGTACACATATAAACAAATACATGTACTTCAATAACAAATCAACAAAAAAGTTAAATATTACGTTAAATGTGGCGTTATGGACATATTTATACCTAGCAATAGATTTCGATAAATCCGCCCCTATTTATTTCTCGTCTATGAAACTTCTTATATGCATAAACAATTACATGTTCTTCAATAAACAATCAATAAAATAGTGAAAATTTAATTTAAATGAGTCGTTATGGACATATTTATACCTAGCAATAGATTACGATAAAACAACCCCTATTTATTTTACAGCTATGAAACTTCGTACACATATAAACAATAATAAATACTACAATAACCAATAAACGAAACACTGATACATTGATCGAGATGCAAGTAGGAAACAATTGCTGTGTCGATAGCCATGTTAGGCGACTGGGATTCAGTTCACGCAACAATGACGTCACATCTTACTCGTCTCTATGACGTTGGTCTACAGAGTACAATTCAGAAGTTTCGTTGTATTCATTAATAAATTACGATAAAACCGCCCCTAGTTCATTCCCAGCTATGAAATTTCGTACACATATAAACAATTACGTGTACTGCAATAAACAATCAATAAAAAAGTGAAAATTTAATTTAAATGAGCCGTTATAGACATATTTATACCTAGCAATAGATCCCGATAAAACCATCCCCATTAAATTTATGTTTATTTATTTTATTTTTTTTATTAAAATACAATAGATATTCAAGAATTGTTTCCCTATTTCTATGTTGAAAATTCAATCATATTTACTAGTTTTATTTAAATTGAATGTTTACTTACTTATTTCTGAATTTTAATATTTTAATTACCGATGAAATTCATAAACTCTAATTTAGAAAACATATTTTGAATTAATGTTATTAAATATATGACATTTTTAATAAATAATATTTTTTAAACATAAAATACACTCCAGGACATTTTGATGCACTGGTTTGCTTGGAAGAATCACGTTGTGCGCATGCGCTGCGTGTCGAGTCCAAAAGTAACGAACATGACATGTAGTTTTGCTGCTAGAAAATTAGAGTTTTTGAATAAAAATATCAATAAATAATAATAAAATATAGTGCCTTTCGTAAGTATAGATGTTATTCAGACGATGTTGATACAAATTTTACCTGGAAATATAGTTTTTGATACTTGAAAATGTATCAACATTTTGTTACATAAATTGCTTTGTACGTAGCACGTATAGAGGATACAATAACATAGAAAAATTACATTTCAACAATTAAATTTGAGATAAACGACTTTAACATCATATTTGAACATGATTTTTAGTAAATTAGTGGCAGTGGGTGTGCAGTTAAATCAATGGTCTGTTACTGTTTTTTTTTGCAACCACAGGTGATTCCGTGTTCTTATTGGTAGGTGCTGATGCCATTCGAAAGCCTTCAAAATAAATGAAATGGTGAATCTTTCACCTTGTAGGGCACAGACGGCGGTTTCTGCGTGTCAGGCCTCCCGGAGACCGGCTCCTTGTCAACTAGCTCTGGTAGCTGGCTCCTTGATTCAAGTGGTTTTCTAGGAAGCGATGCTTCCCGTTCGTCATTATCCAACTCAGGTTACCGAACTGTCATCACCTAAGAAGATGGTAAGAAGGTGAGTAATATCAAATAGAACTTTTTTTATTTTATCTCAAAATGTCTTGAAAGGCAACCATCTTCTTCCTCTACCATTTCCCAATTCATCTTGAAGACAGCTGTCTTCTCCAAAATGGAACAAACTTCTTGTGTTTATTTTCTCGAAGCTCAAATAATGTAGGTAAACCACAAATAAAATTATTTTTGATTTCAGGTGTTTTCGTATTCCATGGGGAGACGCCTGCCTCCAATGTAGTCTCCCGTGCTACAAGGAAATCTTTCAAGTCTGGTACGTAAATTATAAAATAGTATAATAGAATATAAAAGAGATAAATATTAAAAAATAAAAGAAATTTAAGTTATTTGTTTTTGTTTAAAGTAATAAAATTCTTGCACATCTCGATCTTTTTAGTTAATCACGCCTTATACCTATTACTGCCGTTACAGATCTCGGTAACGTGGTGTTTTATTACAAGTATTTTTGTCCTAAAATAATTTATGTCCGGTTCAACACAGAAAATTAAAATAAATCTCCCTGAATAGTATGTTTATAGCAGCGGTCATTGTTTCGAATTTAGTGCTGGGGAATGAGGGCTAGTGGGCGAGTTATTGGATATCTGGATTAGATTCCACGTGAGTAAGATTTTTTTTTAACAGTCATCTTCTACTTAGACAGTAATCCGCGTTTTTGGTCTCCTTAGTACCAATGAGTTATGTCATGGTTGTTAACCTATAATGAAAATAATTTCTTTTTTTTTGCAGGAGCTCGTTGCGAATCCTGTGCATGCAGCAGGTTACTGCGGCCGCCTAGAGGTCCAAAACGACTATTTCATTCCGTGCTCGTCACCGGCAAATGTATTCGTCGGGGAGAAGTGTGATTCATCTAAGGGGGTGAGTAGATGTTTTTGATTCTGAGTGATTGTAGCTTATCAAATTCTGCATATAAATCAATAAACAGAATTACTTTTATGTGCTTTGTAACGACAGAAATTAAATAAGAAAATGTCGAAAATTATGTTGAAAATATTGATAGCCATGGAATGAAACAAAAAAAAAATGTTTGACGTTTTATCTGTCAAAATGTCAACGTTTGACGTTGGACCTGCAGGAGAAAATATTTATATTTAAGTAGGCCAGTAAACAGTTTATTTATTTAATTTTAATATCAGAACTAAAATTTATTTATAACAAAATTAAACTATACTGGACATAATAAATACATATTCTAGTCTAGAGCATACGCTTAAAAACATCTCCATTGTTCGCTAAGCAAAACCCAAGTCTTTCGTAAAAATTACGGCGCATATTTGATAGCTGCCGGGCTGTAATATTCCTGCATTCCTTTGCAATTCTTTGTTTTAGAGAATCCACATTTGGGTGCCTACTTTAGTAAATTTCATTTTTTAAATGGCCCCACAGAAAGAAGTCATTGGATGACAAAGCCGGTGATTGAGTTGGCAAATCCAACAATTTGGGAAAACCTTATTCAAATATAAAGTTACTGTGTTTGTAAAATGTGCTGGACAGTCGTCCTTCTGAAACCAAACAATATTTTCTCCTGCAACATTGTCAATGGCAGGTCCAACATCGATTTGAAGCAATTCTAAATATTTATCGCCATTCATTTTTTCATCAATAAAAAATAGCCCTATTACATTACGGCCCAATAATCCTACCCAAACATTAACTGTCCCATGATATTGTGAATGATTAGTTAGTATCAAATTTTTATTTTCCTGATGCCAATTACGAAAGTTTTGAACATTTGGCTCTCCATTTATATTGAAGGTAGACTCATCAGAAAAGCAAATATTGTTGATAAAATTTTAATAACTTGTTGTATTGCTGATTTTGTTGGAATTGATCTTTTAGGATATAATCCCGCAAATACAGGGTGTTATATTTTAATAGACCCAGCAATTATCTCGCTTATTTATCAACTTAGCAATTTCTTTCATATAACATGATTTATACAGCAACATGTAAGCTATTTGATGACGGATGTACATTCATGATATCACTTCCTGTTTATTAGTAATTTATATCAAATTTGAAATTTCAAATGGAACATACTATATTTTTTTACAAATTTGAAAAGTGCATCAAATTTCCTTTACAATCATGTAAAATAATCCATATGTTACATTATTAAAAAGTAAAATGGCTGGCACTTTATTATACACCAAATCGGAAAGAGAATAGTGAGCCATGACTGTGGTTTGAAATAAAACAATTAACTAAAACAATTACAATTATTATTATTAAACGAAATAATATTTTTTTGTCATAATAATACAGAAAATAAGAATAAGTAACACTTAATAACAACAAAATGATTTTATAACAAAGAGACTGGGAGCCATTTTGAATATTGAACCACCAATGGAGATGATGGCCCCGGAGTCTTGACGTTTGATGGCGTGTCTGGACGTTTCACTTCCATTACTTTTTCAAGTGAGTATATCTTTTAAAATTTAAATTGGCTGTAAATATCGTTAATTTTATTATTTTTCTGAGAGAAATAATAAAATGTCTGCTGAAACATGTACAAATGAACATTTTTTAAACGGCTGTAACTTTTAAACTAGTAAAGATAATTGAAATGGGTTTTAAATTTTGAATTCTCCATCTTTTCAACTATATAAATTCATATTTTTATTACGAAAATGTTTGTTCGAAGATTAATTCTTTGATGAATGTATTGGTTTCAATATAAACCTACGTTCCGCGCACATCTGTGTAAAAGCCATTTAATTGAGCCCTTGGCCTAAATAATTTTGTTGGCTGATTACATATTCTTCTAAAAGTATTTTTGATTGCGTAAAACATTAATTGTCTCGTGCTTCAATTAACTTGTAAACATATTTTCAGTCATTAACCAAACACTTATATATTTGTTAATTAAAAAACTAATATGATGGATTGTAATTGCCCAAAATCTGCAATTGCAGATTAGGCATGTGCGTACTGAACCCCGTTTAAAGTTTGTTTCATTCATGAAGTTTGAATAGTCGAATATTCTTTACAAAATCTCATTAATTTTAATTAACTTAATTGAAGCACCAATCTATTTTATTTTAATTATTTTACGTTTAAATTATATTCATATTTGTTTTAAAATAAGTTTAAATAGTTTTTCAGTCATTTTGAATTCAAATATAAATGCCAAAACTAAAGAATTAATTTATCACTAAATTACTTAGGCGGGTAAAAAAATCCGTGGACTATTTTGGGGGCAAAGACATTAAAATATTAGTTTTCGGGGTTATATGTTGCTTATAATAAAAAAATATGTTTTGAACGTTAATAATAATTATTAATAAATAATATAGAGTAGTTTTCATTGATTAGAAATGAAATTATTTTTATAATATAAACACCCAATAATTTTGATGCATACTGCGCCACTGATACAGTTCAAGGTATTATGAATAGGTGGCAGTAGTATGTTAGTTGTCAGACACTGATATTTGACAAGTATATTACATTTGTAAAATGGTGTGATTATAAACTAAAACTAAGTGAGTTTGAACTTCAATTAATTTAAATAATGTGGCAATGTCGTTTTTAGGTATGGTTTTCACACACAAACCATAGACAGATGTCAGGGAATGAAAACAACATTTATCGACTTTAAAACCAATTATTATGGAAGACTTGGTTTACAATCAGCACAAATCAACGACAAAACCAAGGAGAAACAAGTGTGCACAGTGAAAGCTCAAAACAGGTGAGATGGTTTTTGATTTATATTTTTTGTTTCTTTGTACTTTTAAAATATCTCTATTAGTAAGATAAGTGATAATATCATTTATTTATATTTTTCAATTAGTCTAAAAAGTATGTAGTCCATGAAAATAAATCAGATGCAAATTTGCACAAAGTTAAAAAGAAGTAAAACATTTATTGCAGTTATCTTATATCGTATATAAAAATAAGAAAAGAAATGATGAATAATTTGTTTAGATTTAATTGAGACACGGCCTTGACATAGTTTTCGTACGTAGGTACATCTGGTACATGAACGATAACATATTTCAAAGTTATTATTTTACTTTTGTGTTTATAAATAAAAATATAACAATAACAATATTTATTTCTAATAATAATATTAAAAGTAAAATGATTTGCATGTTTGAAGGTAAACAGTAGTAGCGAACAAACGTCGCCATGTGCAGATGTGACTACGGACAGAACAAGAAGTGTATGAGTGTCTGTTACTAATACATTGTTTGTATGTTTATAGGGGGGACATGACTGGAGCAGCAAGCATCTCCTGCAGCTTCAGTATTATCATGGAGCTGCTGGTGTCATCTCAACATCAATGTAAGCAACTTTAACATAATTATACTAACTGACAATCCACTAGATATTGTTTCATGATAACTCTAGTCAATTATTAGCTAGGGTAATTAACTATATTAACAAGTCTCTCTCTAAAATTATTAATGTTTGAAGTAAAAGTTGAATATAAATAAATTGTTTCCAATATTTAACAAATGAATTCTAAAAAGGTTTCTTTACAATATTTAAATTTGAAAACGGACAGAATTAATATTTAATCATTTCAAATAATTTCTATTGAAAAGAGAAAACTAGTTTTTACAGTTATATAAAGCATGCGAAATTAATATTGTTTATTGATTTAAATAGAGATTTGTATGCTCGACAACATTTACTTGAAACAATTTCCTCTAAAATAATTTGGAGTGCAATACGCATTGTTTACTTAATTATCCCGCGAGGGTGTTGTATTTAATCGAGCACCAACATTTCAGCCCAAATAACTAGAGTTCATTTAATCCGGGAAGCTTATTTACTATTCGTAGATATTAACAATTATATTTAAATGAGTCCCTTTTGAAATGATTTGGGTAAAAGTCTGTTGTAAACAGTAATGAATATGTTTTTTTTTAAATTGACCACGTGATGAGGAGAGAAGGAGAGAGAAAGTTGATGATTTGATGAGTGAAATATGGAAACAGAATGTTTTGGTTGAGTTGAGTGTGAAGAGATGGTGAGAATCAGATGTTAGGAATAGATTGTGTAAATGGACGGAATGGTTAGAGATGATGAATGGAATATAGATGAGAGGGTTTGGTAGATTGAGAATGTGGTTGATGCAAGGATGGTGTGCCAGGATGACTGAATGTTACCCCATTTCATAAGATATCATAATTATCTTTACAACATATTTATTATTTGTTTAAATCTTATAATAATGAATGATTCACTTTAAAATTATAATGATGAATCGTTCTCATCTGTAACACAATACTTTGCTAGCTGACAGGTTATTAGCAGATTATCAGCTACTGAAACATTGTGATACAATGACAGTTAGTATAAAAAACAAACAAATTACGGATGATTAACTAGATGTTTCATTGTTAAACGTTCCGGTATTATTTTATACAAATATATTTCAACTAAATGATTGATATAAATAAATTTAATTAAATCATCCTTCAACGATTATTTATACTAGCGGTCATTGTATTTTATAAATAAAGTTCACTAATACTTTTATCCTTTTGGGTAATTGTTTCACATATTTCAAATATATGAGTTTTAAAAGTTTTCTTTACAATATTTAAATGGAGTGTATCTTTTAAATTTGAAGAGAATTGAAAATGTGGACTGCCTATAGTTTTGTTTGTAAATCTGGCTAATTTTATTAATTTTTTGAGAGAAAATATGAATGACAGTTTTTTCGTAACTTTTCGTACACATATAAACAATTACATGTACTACAATAAATAATGAATAAAAAAGTGAAATTTTAGTTAAATGAGGTGTTATGGATACATTTATACCTAGCAATAGATTTCGTTAAAACCACCCCTATTTAATTCTCAGCTATGAAACTTCTTACACATATAAACAATTACGTTTACTTCAATAAACTATCAACAAACATGTGAAAAGTTAGTTGAAATGAGGCGTTATGGACATACTTATACCTAGCAATAGATCCCGATAAAACCATCCCTATTAAATTTATTATTTTGATATTTTTTTTATTAAAATACGATAGAAATTCAAGAATTGTTTCCCTATTTCTATGTTGTAAATTTAATCATATTTTAAGTACTAGTTTTTTTTTTAAATTCAATGTTTACATACTTATTTCTGTATTTAAATATTTTAATTACTGATGAAATTCATAAACACTAATTAAAAAAACAATTTTTGAATTAATGTTATTAAATATATGTCATTTTCAATAAATTATAATTTGTATATATAAAATACACACACAAGACATTTTGATGTGCACTGGTTTGCGCGGAAGGTCGCTGGCGCTGCGTCGACTTCACAGTTCATAACTTGCAAGCGTGGTATCTAGATGTGCTGCTAGAAAATTAGTGGTTTTAAGTAAAAATATCAATAAATATTAATAAAATACAGTGCCTTTCGTAAGTATAGATGTTATTCTGACGATTTTGATACAAATTTCACCTGGAAATATAGTTTTTGATAATTAAAAATGTATCAACATTTTATTACATAAATTACGTAACACATATATAGGATGCGATAACATAGGAATATTACATTTCAACAATTAAATTTGATATAAACGGCTTTAACAGCATATTTGAACATGATTTTGAATAATTTTTCTTTAAAATCACAATAATATTTTTGCATATCTTTAGATTTTAACAGTTATAAATAGTGTTTTTATTTCGAAAAGCGTGATATATATTATTTATTATTATTTACATACATAAATATTACTTTTTATACATGAAAATGTGTAAAAGTACTGAATTTGAAAGTATTTTCTTTATTTTATATAAATTTATAAAAGTATTTGATTTGTTCAAACGACAAATTTACCGAAGTGAACCTGTTTATTCCATAAATTTAGTCTTTTATGACGCTGTGTTGTTGAATGTTGCTGGATAAATAATTGTACGTTATAACAAAATACTGGTAAATAGTTAACGAGAACATTATTCTAATATTTTCGATAGATATTTGTACTTAAAAATAGTGTAAAATGTACTTTGTAATACATAACAGCTACAAGTGTTACGACATCTTAATAATGTATTTAACTAGTTGGTTTTGCCAATTGTTATTATTATTTCAAAACAATATTCTATTCATTTATAAAAATTTAATTCAAATATTGTTAATGGCTAAATACGTATTCATGTTATTTATTATCATTTGCTTTCTATATATTTAAATTGATAAAAGTATTGATTTGATGGCAGCTGAAACAATAATTAAACAAGTCTGTGCGTATTCAAGTTCACCAAGCAGCGTTTACAAATACAGTCTTAATAATATTTACTCAATTCAGCCATTTTGTAGTTGGTGATGGCATTCGAAAGCCTTCTAAATGGTAGGTTCTTTTTTAAAAGCATTTTAGAGCTATTCTATTAATTGTTTTCTCTGTTATCATTATTAACTTTAATAAATGTTATGAAGTGTGTTAGTAATAAATTGTTTTTATGTTTATAGGGACTTCACGGGACCTGCAAGCATCCTCAGCGTGTATCTACACCCCGGAGGCATCAGCAAAGACTAGTTTGAATATTAAATCTGCTGCTCTCAACATTAGTAATGTAAGAACATTGTTATTTTTTAATTATTTGTTTAATATTTATTTGAGAATTTGTGAAATAAATTCATATTCAGTTTAAAATAATAATGATGAATAGTAACTAGATATTTGTTAATGATAACGCTAGTAAATTGTTAGCTAGTGTCAGTTATTATGAAGGGTAATTAACTATATTTTTAATTGTTAAACCTTCCGGAATTATTTTGGTCAAAAATATTTCAAGTTAAAGTGGATAGATATAAATAAATGTTCTGTCCTAAAATAATGAAAATGAATCTCCCTGAATAGACTAGCGGTCATTGTATTGAATTGAGTGCTGGTGAATGAGGGGAATGAGGGGGAGGCACCTAGGAAGGAAGCCATGTTTATTATCGATTAGCTAAACAAAAATTAGCGGTAATTAGCAATTACTATTAATAGTAACTGTTTATTATTTGTTCCAGGCGTAATCGGAGAGAAATGCGAGCACTGGATACTCATCCACAACGACATGAAACCCTCCGTGGAGAGAAGAGATTGGAACCTGCAGAACCGGAGTCGAGGAATTTAAACAGAATGAGCTTCGCCAGAGAGCAGCTGTCCTGCTCTTATTGCATTCCTGCGCTGATTGGGAATTGATACCGATCGATATTTTAAACAAATCATTAGAAATACTTGGAGAGCTGGTGTTGACTCAGACAGCAAACACCGTGGCGATGGTGTCGACGACGATCGCTCTTCAGAAACCTACTCTTCATGTCGGCAGCAAGAGAAGAGAATGGAATCAGACGGAAATGTTCTGGCATTGGTGAGAAACTTATTTATAAATCAAATCACGCCTTTTACCCCATTACTGGGAAATTATTCACGTATAAACGTTTCACGTTTTAAATTTGTTTACTTTTATAAAAAATATATAACAATAATAATTTATAATAATTAATGAAAAAAGTAAAATGAGAAATATTTTATTTGAAATGTAGACATGTTGTGTAAGTTTCAATGTATTGAGTTGTGTCATCAATTAATTAGTCGCCCGAGTCATCATGCAACGAGCTCGAGCTCCGCACTTGCAAACAAAACACTGACCAGAGCTGGTCGCTTGAAAATAATCACGTGCTAGTTAGTTGTTAGTGCGAGTGGCTGTGATTTGACCCAATAATGGGTAAAAAGTGTGGTGATTTAGTTATACATTCAATTAATTAATTAATTACAACATCCTAACACAAGAGACTTGATATGTTTGACACCTGCTCTGTGTTCATTCAGGTGACTTTGGACAGCTGCAAGAAGTCGACGGAGAATCTGGAGCACTAGGAAGTCGAGTTGGAGGAGATGATGACCCCGGGGACTTGATGTTTGATGGCGTGTCCGGCCGCTTCACTTCCAGTACTTTTGCAGGTGAGTGTATCTTTTAAAATTTAAATTTGCTGTAAATATGTCTGCAGTAACTTTTAAACTAGTCAAGATAATTGAAATTGGTTTTAAATTTTGAATTCTCCATCTTTTCAATTATATTTAATCATATTTTTATTATGATGTTTGTCGATGCTTGATTCTTTCAATTTAAACCTACGTTCCGCGTACATCTGTGTAAAAGCCATTTATTTGAGTCCTTGGCCTAAATAATTTTGTTGGACGATTAATTATTCTTCTAGAAGTATTTTCATTTGGTAAATTACGTAAAACATTAATTGTCTCGTGCTTCAATTAACTTGTAAACATATATTCAGTCATTAACCAGACACTTATATATTTGTTAATTAAAAAACTAATATGATGGATTGTAATTGCCCAAAATCTGCAATTGCAGATTAGGCATGTGCGTACTGAACCCCCTTTACAGTTCAACGTTTTATGAATAGGTGGCAGTAGTATGTTAGTTGTCAGAAACTGATATTTGACATGTAAACTACATTTGTAAACTGATGAGATATTAAACTAAAATATTGTTAATTACCAACAAAATGTAGTAGAATAAGTAAGTTTGAATTTAAATTAATTTATAATGCGCCAATATCGTTTTTAGGTATGGATTTCATGCATAAAACATAGACAGATGTCAGGGAATGAAAACAACATTTGTCGACTTTAAAACCAATTATTATGGAAGACAATGTTTACAATCACCACAAATCAACGACAAAACCAACTTGTGAACCTGGTGCACCAGGTTGTAGATGCACAGTGAAACCGCCAAACAGGTGAGATGATTTTTTATTTATATTTTTGGGGCTTTATTTTTTGTTTCTTTGTACTTTTAAAATATCTCAATTAGTACAAGACTTACGCGCTGCTAAATAAATTAAATTATTTTTTAATTTAATTACTTTTTAAACAATGAGTGTATCTTTTAAACGGCTAAATGTGGGTTTCCTTTTACTATTTCTAGTATACTCACTATCAAAAGTTATCATGATTATGAAACTTAAAATAAACATGATAAAGGGTGCCTATGCTATGTTACTAATACATTGTTTTCATGTTTATAGGGACATCATCAAGATGTTGAAGTAGCTGGTGTCATTGGAGCTGCCGCCATCCAGAGCTTGGAGCAGCTGGAGCTGGTGTCACCGTGGACATTATCATCAATGTAAGTACATTGTTATTTTTTTAATTATTTGGGTAAAAACAATAATAATAATGATGGTGAATGATTAGTAACTGACAATCTACTAAATATTCATTAATGATAACGGTAGTACATTATGAGCTAGTCAAGGGTGATTAATTATAAAGCTTGTCCCAGAAAAAAATGTCTTCTATAATTTTTAACTATAAACCATATAATTAAATGATTTTTTTTAAACTA
This sequence comes from Pterostichus niger, assembly GCA_947425015.1. Classification (NCBI taxonomy): domain Eukaryota; kingdom Metazoa; phylum Arthropoda; class Insecta; order Coleoptera; family Carabidae; genus Pterostichus; species Pterostichus niger. The sequence goes on from OX380337.1 coordinate 37,921,239, forward strand.
TTGAAGACTTTATTGATCAACAACTAAATTAGTTATTTGTGTATTAAGAGCGTAAAGTGATTCTTTGTTACTCGAGCACGGTAATTGCAGCGCGAGCCGAAGGCGAGAGCTGCAATAGTGCAAGAGGAACAAAGACACTTTACGCTCGTGATACACACATAATTTTTTCTACGATTGCATCTTAAAGTTATTAAAAAACGTACGTATACGTCTAAAACTAAATTCGTTTTGTTAACTGTCAATATGACAAGTTTCTGTTTTGTTCGTATCCCTGGTAACTTTTGAAATAATCTTTTTCGCGCGTTGCCATTGGAAACGCGCGAATTTAACGCCTTTTTCGCGCGTTGCCATTGGAGACGCGCAAAAAAGATATTTTTCGATTGTTCCACAGAAAACGTCAACTTTACGATGACAAATGAGAGCGTAATTGTCATCTTTTCATAGCAATCGTAGAAAAAGTATATAATAGCATATATTTACATTTTAATTATGATTCATCCAAAAGTTGCGCAATTTCCTTTTCACCCCATACATTAAAATTTGTACAACATAATCAGATATCATTTTTGTAATTTGTTTCCACTTATATTTGAAATTATCGACAGAATTGGGTGGTTTCTTATATTTTAATAACTTCTGCTTCATATGGGACAAATATTTTTTGATTGGGCGCAATTCAGGACAATTTGTAGGATTTTCAGATTTATGTACAAATTCTATATGTGGGGTTTCTTTTATACCAATCAATGACATTGTTTGTGTAATGACATGTTGCCAAATATGGCCAAAATAGTATTGGTGTGTTATGAAGGGCAATAATCATCTTTCAAGACACTCGCTTAAATATCTTTCGCCATTGGAACAAAAGGCCTGCCATACAAGCATCTTTTTTTAGAATTTTTCTATTTTAATTACCTTCAATTAGCTACTAACAGATTTTCTCAACCTTCCAGAATAATAATAATGACTTGGTCGAGATTTTAATTCAAGTTAACAATACGCTTCGACATCCATGATAACACATCATTTTTTTGATATCACTTTAAAGTAAAGTTTTCTTAATCTTGATTTTGTGTTAGTTTCTTGCTTAGTATTCCTGTTAGGCATTTTAGTTTTTTTTTTTTAATACTTTATAGAATTCTTTAGCTTAATTTTCTGGACTGTTGATTGAGTAGTTTCAAATTTCTTAACCAAATCTCTCACAGAAAGATTTTTATTTTCACACAAAGCCTTCAAGACATTTTCTCAATATTTTAATCTACAAATCCAGGTTTTGCATCCACTTCCACATTTTTTTGTGTATCACCCGTTTCATTATATCTTCTTAACACCCTTTGAACAGTCCTTGTTGTAGATTTTAACTCGAAAGCTAGTTTTCTTGTGGATATATGCCTATTTTAAACACATTTGTACAAAATATTTTCGCGTAATTCTTCGTATTTCGATGGCATCTTTGTATACTAAATTGTATGAAAGTTGTCAATTAATTGTTTTTGTATAATGCATAGCCAATTAATAAAAACGTATCACATAAAAATTTGTATATCTATAAAAGCAGTATACGAAAAGGCCTAAACCTAAGCGACAATTTTTTCTGGGGCAAGCTTTATTTTACTTTTACAATTATTTTTCTCCTAAAATAATTGATGTCCGGTTCAAAGCAGAAAATTAAAATTAATCTCGTTTAATAATTTAATTTTACTAGCGGTGACTTTTACCCAATATTTAAAATATATGAATTTAAAAAATGTTGTTTACAACATTTAACTTTAAAGAGGTTTGAAAATGTGGACTGTCGATAGTTTTGTTTGTAACTCTGGCTAATTTTATTAATTTTCTGAGAGAAAATATGAATGACAGTTTTTCCGTAACTTTAGATAAACATGTTTTAAAAACTGCTGTAATTTAGTAACCAGTCAACCTGGTTTCAACATTCAATTCCTCATCTATTGACTATAGTTTCATCCCTTAATATCAACCCTCCAGAAAATAATTAATTTTAAAATAAACGTTATTGAAGCGAGGATGGTGTGTTGGGTTAAGAATGTTCTGTGAATGTCTCAGTGGAGAATTATTCACAATTGGTTTAAACATATAATTTTATTTTGATAATTTACTATTCTTTAATATTAAAAATTACTTTTAAATATTGTTTAGTATTTTTAATGATAGATGCTCATATTAAATTGAGTTTTGCAGTTTACGCAAATTATCTGAATGCGGCATTCAGTCCCAGGAGTCGAGCGCCATGGCCACGCTGTCCACGGGTTGCTTCAACACACTTCAGGAACAAAAGATAAGTACAAATTTTATTTATATTTTAATTAATCTAAAAAATTAAAATAGTTATTTGTGTATTAAGAGCGTAATGTAATTCTTTGTTACTCGAACACGGTAATTGCAGCGCGAGCCGAAGGCGAGAGCTGCAATAGTGTAAGAGGAACAAAGACACTTTACGCTCGTGATACACACATAATTTTTTCTACGATTGCATCTTAAAATTATTAAAAAACTTATACGTACTGAAAATAAATTCGTTCTGTCAACTGTCAATATGACAACTTTCTGTTTTGTTTGTATCCCTGGTAACTATTTAATATCTTTTTCGCGCGTTGCCATTGGAGACGCGCGCATTTTACGTCTTTTTCGCGCGTTGCCATTGGAGACGCGCAAAAATAGTTATTTGTGTATTAAGAGCGTAAAGTGATTCTTTGTTACTCGAGCACGGTAATTGCAGCGCGAGGCGAAGGCGAGAGCTGCAATAGTGCAAGAGGAACAATGACACTTTACGCTCGTGATAGACACATAATTTTTTCTACGATTGCATCTTAAAGTTATTAAAAAACGTAGGTATACGTCTAAAACTAAATTCGTTTTGTTAATTGTCAATATGACAAGTTTCTGTTTTGTTTGTATCCCTGGTAACTATTGAAATAATCTTTTTCGCGCGTTGCCATTGGAAACGCGCGAATTTAATGTCTTTTTCGCGCGTTGCCATTGGAGACGCGCAAAAAAGATATTTTTCGGTTGTTCCACAAAAAACTTCAACTTTACGATGACAAATGAGAGCGTAATTGTCATCTTTTCATAGCAATCGTAGAAAAAAGAAATTATTAATAATTTATTTAGAATTTTATTGAGACACAGCCTTGACATACATCTGCTGTCTTTTAATTTAATTTATTGTTAGATGTGAGAAATATTTGTTTAAAGTGTTTTAAAAGTAAATTGCTAAATTCTAAAAAACGTTATTATTTTACTTTTGTTTATACTAAATAATAATATATTAATAATTTCTAATAATAATAACAGTAAACTGAATAATATTGTATTTGAAGTGTATGTTAGATGTGTGTATGTTTCAAATTCACTTTAATCTCATTCATTGGTTGTGAGTGTGTCATCAAATAGGTCGTCGCTGCGAGTCTGCAACAAGAAGTTCACTTGCCAAACAAACGTCGTCGTCGTGTAATTTAACTTTTGTCTGCCTTATTTAAAGGCCTTCATAACTTCATAACCGATATCGTATCGTGGGCTTGATTTATAGTTATACTATAAGATCAACTTCTCGAGTCGATATCGTGTTTGTTTTTATTGTTTACTCACTACGTACATTTTAATTTAGTTAGTTAGTTGCTGCCTTAATAGGAGGCCATCCTAACTGTGTGTAGTTCTTTTCGTGGGGTTGATTTATTACTATAAATCAATTTTACGAATCGAAGTTGTGTAGATCGATATCTATCGTGGGTTTGATTTGAAATCAACCTCACGAGTCGATATCGTGTATTTTGTATTTTCCACCAAAAAACGCAGGTCCCACGTGGGGCCCCAACATACATCCCATCACCAGGAGGCAAGTTTGAAGCGTTTCGTGATCCGGGTTGGGGCGAGTCCCTCGCGAGCGTGCTGCTGAGTGTAGCTAGAAGGTGTAAGCCGATGCCTTGGGTGGTCGAGTTATCGAATCACAGGAACCATATTGTCCAATGAGTCATTGGGAGATCTAGACATAATTCGACTGTTCGAGCACTGCGAAATCTTCCCAGCAGTCGGGTAGGTTGGTAGGCGGTGAACCGAGAGGTCGTGGGCACGGAATATGCTCAACGTTTTTGCTAACTTGACAAGCACGCTTCGGTTGCTTTGTCGTAGATTCGTAGCTAGTCGTTGGCAAAAACTTAGGTAAGATAGGGGGATGGGTAGGGAGAAAAAGATGGCACCTTTACTGAAGACTACGTAAAATGTGAGTCTCTTTCAGGTTCTTCCTAACACTTGACCGATATCTTATCGTGGATATGATTTATAGTTATACTATAAGATCATATTCACGAGTCAATATCGTGTTTTCTATCTACGTACATTTAAATGTAGTTAGTTTAGTTTCTGCCTTGTTAGAAGGCCTTCCTAACAACTGTGTAGTTCTTTTCGTGGGGTTGATTTATTACTATAAATCAATTTTATGAATCGAAATTGGTTAGAACAATATCTATCGTGGGGTTGATTTATTTCCATAAATCAATTTTACGAATTGATATTGTGATATCTATCGTGGGTTTGATGTGTAATCAACCTCACGAGTCGATATCGGAAGTTTTGTATTGTCCACCACAAAACGCTGGCCCCACGTGGGGCCCCATCATAGCGTTTCGCGGTTGCTTCGTAGCTAGTCTTTGACAAAAACTTAGGTAAGATAGGGTAGGTAGAGAGAAGAAGGACACCATCATTGAAAACTTATTGTTTTTCAAGGAGTATTTGTACTTGTTTCTAATAATATTTTGTTGTTAGGTGCGGTGGTGAATGAAGAAAACCAACGTTTCCTGTTGGTGATTACATCAACATGCTGGGAAGATTCATCAGCAACAGAATCAACAGCTTCTCTTCAAACACATCAGAAGATGTCTGCAAAACCAACGCAGAATGTCGTCAAGACCGCTGCCTCCAACATCAATATAAGATAATTATTAGTTTTAAGTGGGTTGTATTTAATCGAGCACCAAAATATCAGCTCTAAATAATTCGTATTCGATATCCAAAATACTAGACTTTGCTAATCTGTTTATCAATTTAAATATCAAATATTTATATTTGCTATTTGCCATATTAGCATTTAATTTTCCATGAAGCTTATTTTCTATTATATTTAAAGATCAGTTAGTATTTTTTATGCCTAATTATTATTTTTAGTATTCATTTAATTATTTCAGACTATCAAAATATAATTTAACTTGGGTTAAAATATATATTTCTGGCAAGAGCAACACAGTTCTTATTAATTATTGATGATACAATGATTTCGGTGCTCATTTAAATTATTCCCTTTATAAATTATTTGGGTAAAAGTCGGTTAAAAACAATAATAAATATGTTGTTTTAAATTAATATAAAATAGCGCAATTGTGTACAAGGGAGAATGTCAGTGAAAGTGGACAGAGAGTGATTGATTTTATTCTGTGTGATGAATGATTGATGCGCGGTTTTTCAGTTCATTCTGACATTTATATGACATAATTATTTGTCGCAATTTTGTTGAGCGACTTGGTCGTGTTAGAAGACCTAAAATAATTAGTAATATAGTAAAACCGTCAGAAGGGTATCATTAGAAATATATTACAATATACACTTTTCTATTTACTATTTCATATACAATTTAATTCTTTTATTATTGAGCTAATTTGTAATTTTACGTATTCCTCTTTTTTTTGCCAATTTGCACCAATTTTTAATTGTCTGCCCTCATTATTTTTCTCTTTTTAAAATTATTTAAACTTGTGCTAGAATTTTAATGAACGTGTACCTGACGTAGAACTTAAATTTAATCTTGTACATTATTAATATTTGTATCTTTGGACTAGAGAACTTTTAAAATTTTGGCCCTACAGTATTAAATGAGGCAGAAATTTCCTCCCAACACTTTTCTTCTCCTTAACACAATACTTTATCAGTTTTTTTTTCATTCTATACATGTTTTTAACTCTCACTAAATCTATTAATAATTCAACTTCATTGGTGGAAAAATTTGCAGCTCTTTTAATATTTTCCATCATGTGTATATAAATATATTTCTTATTTTACCTGTGACAGAATATAAACTGAATTTTGGTAAACAAGGCAATGATTAGAATTTTCTTAGAATCCCAAATTACACAACACCATAAAATTATTTAGACATTCAGTTTAGGTTCAGCTGAACTAGATTAATTTGACAAGTTATAAACAAAAAAATGTTGAGGCTCAAGTTCAAGGTTCAACTGAAAAACCGAGCATGAGAAGTGTATTTGATGGTGTCGCGTATACGTCTGGATAAAAGTTGGTGAATGAGGGTGTATAATGAGGATGTTAGAGATATGTCTGTTGAGTAAATAAATAAATGAATGAATGAATGGTACGAATAGTAAATTATATTGTGGAATGAATCTGATGAGAATGATGTTGCGTGTAAAGAATGGCAAGGCTCCCGGCTTGAATGAGATGTTGATGTATGGAGGTGAGAGGTTATTTGACTCCTGATGATTGGAAATGCGCGCACGCAGTTAGAGTGTTTGAAGGTAGCGAGGCTGCGGTAGTGTCTGCGATACCTGGTGCGGATGATGTTGTTGTAAATGATTTCAATAATGTTAATTAATGATAATGTGTTGGTAAAAATAATAAATAAAACCACTTAGTAGTTAGTTTTATAAATTTGGTAATAACATTTATTGGTAGATATGGTTTACAAAACAAATTTACAAACACTTGTATATTGTTCAAATACAAACACATTGTTAATAGAGAGAGGGACTGTTTAGGGAATGTCCTTTAATGACAAGGGCTATGAACATCTAAATATTCATTCATTAGTTTCTGGTCGGCCCTAACGGCTTTCTTAATTTTAAACGCTTCAAGGAAAGTGAATCGAAATCCTTTCCTTTTATATGTAGAACTGACAAATTACATATAGAACTGTTATGATAAAAATCGTATCAAGTGTTTAGCTAGATTAGACTGGGTACTTTTGATCATATAATTATAACAATACTCTTTAAATCTAGTCTGGAAACTTGGTCCTGTTTGCTCTATATAAACAAATTCACAATCTTTACATTTAATTTAACAAAGGGTCTTTATTCATTAGTTTATTATTATTAGTATATAATGGCAAATTTCCTCCAATTCTTGGCCACACTACGATTCATGCCATTAACATAATTTAATTTTTTATAAATTGATTTAGATCTAGTATCAAAGTGTACAGGATAAAATTAATATCTTGTAATTGATCTAATTTTCTTATTTATTAGCTTCACTTTGTTTGCTGCAATATTTAAAATGATATAATTCAGATCATCAGATAAATTATAAAACGTTGCTAGCTTTATATTACATGGGTGATACAAATTAGTGGGTTTCCTGTAAATATTAAAATTAAATGTATTGTTAATGTGTTGGATAGTAATGGCCAAGATATTTATGCTTTTATTAACTTTCACTTCAGTGGTGAATTGTGTAGTTGTTGCTCCTGGTGTAAAGGGATTAAAACATCGTCGATATATCTATACCAAAAATGTAAATATTTTAGGAGGTATTTATTGGAATTGTGGCATATATATTCTCAAAATTGTTTATGAATATTTCAGATAATAAAGACCCTCATTTTGCTAATTACAAATGTCACCAAAGAGCAAAAATAATTTGTTTGTAGACAAACTTCCAGCAAGTTTAAAGTTACATGGTTAACTTCAAGCTGTTTTTAATGATGTTTAGAAGTTTGAAAATTGAAATGGAAGTAAATTCCCAAATTCTCCCTCGCTCTATTAACAGAGTTAGTTTGTATTTGAACTACATATAAGTGTTTGCAAAACCAATAGTTTTTAATTATTAATTTTAAATCACGTTTAGCCGAATGCAAACAGCTTCATTAATGTGTTAGTGTTTGAGAAGAGCGATTGCAATGTTTCGGTGATGGATGATGTGAGATTGGAGTTGATATGAATGTGTTTGTATATTAGGGTAGTATGTGATCGAGGTATGGACGTATTAATTCAGAATACATTGGTGTATGTTGTATGATGACTCTGAGATTGACATGAATGTTGTTGAAAGAGTGAGTATAAGTCAGATGAGATAGTTTAGGAATGTGGAACGTGTGTCGAATGGAAGATATGAATGAACTTTTATGAATGTATATGTATGTATTTATGTATGAAGAGTTGATGGTAGATTGAGCATGTGGTTGAAGCAAGGATGACTGAATGTTTCAGGGGTTCGTGTTACCCCATTTAATAAGATATTATCTTTACAACATATTTATTATTTGTTTAAACTATATAATAATGAATGATTCACTTTAAAATTATAATGATGAATCGTTCTCATCTGTAACACAATACTTTGCTAGCTGACAGGTTATTATACATACATATATATTTTTTTATTGTAACATTAGCAGATTGTCAGCTACTGAAACATTGTGATACAGAGACAGTTAGTATAAAAAACAAACAAATTACGAATGATTAACTAGATTTTTCATTGTTAAACATTCCGGCATTATTTTATACAAATATATTTCAAGTAAATGATTGATATAAATAAATTTGAATCAGTTTTATTTTAAATATTATTCTCTAAACAACTTATGACCGATTTAAATAAAGTTAATCAAATCATCCTTCATCGATTATTTATACTAACAGTCAACATATTTTGTAAATAAAGATAATGAAATACTTTTACCCAAAATAATTGTATCAAAGTATTAATTCTAAAAGTTTCCTTTATAATAATTAAATGGATTTCTTTTTAAAAATTGGGAAAACTGACAGAATTGATATTTACTAATGATAATAACAAATATATTTTAAGTAGATAGTTGACAATAACTTTGTTTAACACATATTTATTGTTTAAGAATAAGAAATAGATACCTATTGTAATAAGTTATACATACATCTTATTACAATATTCTTTATTCTTAAAAAATAAATCTGTTTTGAAGAGATTTATTGTGAATTATTTAATTTAAAATATAGTTTTTATTGTTTAAGATAAATAAGTAAATAATATTATTGTAATTTAATATGTAAAAATAATAACAAATATGTTTTAAATAGATAGTTGACAATAACTTTGTTTAACACATATTTATTCTTTAAGAATAAGAAATAGGGTACCCATTGTAATAAGTTAACATATATCTTATTACAATATTCCTTATTCTTAAAGAATAAATGTGTGTTGAAGAGATTTATTGTGAATTATTTAATTTAAAATATAGTTTTTATTGTTAAATATAAATAAGTTAATAAAATTGTTGTAATTCAGTATGTAATAATAAGAAATATTGTAATAAGAAAACATACATCTTATTGCAATACGTCTTATACTTCAAGAAAATATATGTTTTCAAGAGACTTATTCTAAATTAATTTAGATAGGTATCCTCATTAAATCCCTCAAATCATTTATAAAATTGTCATCTTTCTGAATACTCCCTCAAATCTTTTGTAATGTTATCATTTTCCCAAAAGTCCTTAAATTCATTTGTAAGATAGTAATCCTCCTAAAAAGTCCTCCAATTCATTTTTAATTCTTTTCATGAAGTCCCTCAAATCATTTATAAAATTGTCTTCCTCCCAAAAATTCCTCCAATTCATTTGCAAGATATAATCCTCTCGAAAAGTCCTCAATACATTTCTATTTCCTCCCATGAAGTCCCTCAAATCAATTATAAAATTGTTCTTCCTCCAATTCATTTATAAGATATCATCCTCCCAAAAACTCCCTCAAATCATTTATAAAATAGCCATCTTACTAAATGTCCCTCAAATCCATTTATAAAATAATCACCCTCTTAAAAAGTTCCTCAAATAACTTATAAAGCAATCCTACATTCTAAAAGACACCCCAGAAATTAAATAATATTTTTTTCAATAATATATTATATATTTAATAAAAATTGTAATAATTATGTTTTACATTGTATTTATAATATAAATTTGTTTTTGTAATAAATAAATTGTAATGAATGCTTTAAATATTGTATTTATAATAAATATTGTACTATAGATGTTAGTTTCTATTGTATACTGATTTAAAACGTCAATAAAAGTGTTTAAAATGGCTGCCATTCTTTCATTTATTTCCTTCTGTAAATATAAATATATTTTATTCAAATTCAATTAACTTGTCTTCCATTTTGTACCTCCCATATATTAAATGAAATTCAATTAAATATCAATTAAGAGGAGGAGCCACGAAAGATTCAATGGGCGTCAACACACCCAATTAAGAAACAGGGTTGCCAATTCACTATAACCAAAATCCAGTAAAGTTACCTCCTCATCGTTCTGCGCCCCGGATACAAATCGACGAATTTGGAGCAATTCCTGACCAAAAACTCGAAGTTTTTTCCTAGTTCAAAAATTGAACAATAGATAGCACCACCATGCATACATGATTGATGCTGCCCCCTGGTGACCAATTTTAGAACTAAGAAAAAACCTTTGAAATTTTGTCAGGATCTGCTCCAATTTGGTCGGTTTGTATCCGGGGCGCAGAACGGCGAGGAGGTATCTTTACTGTATTTTTTTTATAGTGAATTGGCATCACTGCTTTCTTAATTGGTTGTGCTACCGCCCTCATATCTTCTATTGCTCCTCCTCATCATTGAAACTTAATTGAATTTAATTTTATATATGGGAGGAACAAAATGGCTGATTAATAGAAATTTAAATGGAAGTATTTAAATGTAAATAATTAAATAGACGCCATTTTAAATTCAACCATTGACATTTAAAGTAAAAGAAACCAACATTAAAATAATTAATTAAATTAACTTAGTTCGCAAAAAATTAAAAACAACAAGGTATGTATAAATATAAACAATATTTATTATCATTGCAAAGTTGTGTACAAGTTTTACTAACATTTTATTTTAGAATTGTTAATTACAAGTACATTTTATTTATAATACAAACTATTTTTTAAATAAATTAATTTAGAATAAGTCTCTTTAAAATATATTTATAAGACGTATTGCAATAAGATGTATGTTTTCTTATTACAATATTTCTTATTCTTAAAGAATAGATATGTTTTAAATAGAGTTATTGTAAACTTATCTATTTAAAACATTTATTATTGTTTTTACATATTTAATTACAATAATATTATTAACTTATTTATCTTAAACAATAAAAACTATATTTTAAATTAAATAATTCACAATAAATCTCTTCAACACACATTTATTCTTTAAGAATAAGGAATATTGTAATAAGATATATGTTAACTTATTACAATGGGTACCCTATTTCTTATTCTTAAACAATAAATATGTGTTAAACAAAGTTATTGTCAACTATCTATTTAAAACATATTTGTTATTATTTTTACATATTTAATTACAATAATATTATTTACTTATTTATCTTAAATAATAAAAACTATATTTTAAATTAAATAATTCAGAATAAATCTCTTCAAAACAGATTAATTTTTTAAGAATAAAGAATATTGTAATAAGATGTATGTATAACTTATTACAATAGGTATCTATTTCTTATTCTTAAAGAATAAATATATGTGTTAAACAAAGTTATTGTCAACTATCTACTTAAAATATATTTGTTATTATCATTAGTAAATATCAATTCTGTCAGTTTTCCCAATTTTTAAAAAGAAATCAATTTAATTATTATAAAGGAAACTTTTAGAATTAATACTTTGATACAATTATTTTGGGTAAAAGTATTTCATTATCTTTATTTACAAAATATGTTGACTGTTAGTATAAATAATCGATGGAGGATGATTTGATTAACTTTATTTAAATCGGTCATAAGTTGTTTAGAGAATAATATTTAAAATAAAACTGAATCAAATTTATTTATATCAATCATTTACTTTAAATATATTTGTATAAAATAATGCCGGAATGTTTAACAATGAAAAATCTAGTTAATCATCCGTAATTTGTTTGTTTTTTATACTAACTGTCACTATATCACAATGTTTCAGTAGCTGACAATCTGCTAATGTTACAATAAAAAATATATATGTATGTATAATAAATTGTCAGCTAGCAAAGTATTGTGTTACAGATGAGAACGATTCATCATTATAATTTTAAAGTGAATCATTCATTATTATATAGTTTAAACAAATAATACATATGTTGTAAAGATAATATCTTATTAAATGGGGTAACACGAACCCCAGAAACATTCAGTCATCCTTGCTTCAACCACATGCTCTTCATACATAAATACATACATATACATTCATACAAGTTCATTCATATCTTCCATTCGACACACGTTCCACATTCCTAAACTATCTCATCTGACTTATACTCACTCTTTCAACAACATTCATGTCAATCTCAGAGTCATCATACAACATACACCAATGTATTCTGAATTAATACGTCCATACCTCGATCACATACTACCCTAATATACAAACACATTCATTTCATCTCCAATCTCACATCATCCATCACCGAAACATTGCAATCGCTCTTCTCAAACACTAACACATTCATCATTTCAATTAATGAAGCTGTTTGCATTCAGCGAAACATGATTTAAAATTAATAAATACAAACACTTGGCATTTTGTTTCATGAATTTAGAAATGGTTTTGCAAACACTTATATGTAGTTCAAATACAAACTAACTCTGTTAATAGAGAGAGGGAGGTTTTGGGAATTTACTTCCATTCCAATTTTCATTAAAAACAGCTTGAAGTTAACCATGTAACTTTAAACTTGCTGGAAGTTTGCCTACAAACAAATTATTTTTGCTCTTTGGTGACATTTGTAATTAACAAAATGAGGGTCTTTATTATCTGAAATATTCATCAACAATTTTGAGAATATATATGCCTCAATTCCAATAAATACCTCCTAAAATATTTACATTTTTGGTATAGATATATCGACGATGTTTACACCAGGAGCAACAACTACTAAATGTCCTTAATTCATTTGATTAAAATACATAATTCACCACTGAAGTGAAAGTTAATAAAAGCATAAATATCTTGGCCATTACTATCCAACACATTAACAATAAATTTAATTTTAATATTTACAGGAAACCCACTAATTTGTATCACCCATGTAATATAAAGCTAGTAACGTTTTATAATTTATCTGATGATCTGAATTATAATCATTTTAAATATTACAGCAAACAATGGTTACAGTGCAGAAATCACTGTGAAGCTAATAAATAAGAAAACTAGATCAATTACAAGAAATTAATTTTATCCTGTTACACTTTGAAACTAGATTTAAAACAATTTATAAAAAATTAAATTATGTTAATAGCATGAATCGTAAGTATGGCCAAGAATTGGAGGAAATTTGACATTATATACTAATAATAATAAACTAATGAATAGAGACCCTTTGTTAAATTAAATGTAAAGATTGTGAATTTGTTTATATAGAGCAAACGGGACCAAGTTTTCAGACTAGATTTAAAGAGTATTGTTATAATTATATGATCAAAAGTACCCAGTCTAATTTAGCTAAACACTTGATAGATTTTTATCATAAAAGTTCTATATGTAATTTGTCAGTTCTACATATAACAGGAAAGGATATCGATTCACTTTCCTTGAAGCTTTTAAAATTAAGAAAGCCGTTAGGGCCGACCAGAAACTAATGAATGAATATTTAGATGTTCATAGCCCTTGTCATTAAAGGACATTCCCTAAACAGTCCCTCTCTCTATTAACAATTGGTTTGTATTTGAACAATATATAAGTGTTTGTAAATTTGTTTTGTAAACCATATCTACCAATAAATGTTATTGCCAAATTTATAAAACTAAATACTAATTCTACTAACACATTATCATTAATTAACATTATTTAAATCGTTTTCTGCTTCATTTATTGAAATCATTTACAACAACATCCGCACCAGGTAACGCAGACACTACCGCAGCCTCGCTACCTTCAAACACTCTAACTGCGTGCGCGCATTTCCAATCATCAGGAGTCAAATAACCTCTCACCTCCATACATCAACATCTCATTCAAGCCGGGAGCCTTGCCATTCTTTACACGCAACATCATTCTCATCTGATTCATTCCACAATATAATTCATCATTCGTACCATTCATTCATTCAGTCATTTATTTACTCAACAGACATATCTCTAATACCCTCATTCACCAACTTTTATCCAGACGTATACGCGACACCATCAAATACACTTCTCATGCTCGGTTTTTCAGTTGAACCTTGAATTTGAGCCTCAACATTTTTTTGTTTATAACTTGTCAAATTAATCTAGTTCAGCTGAACCTAAACTGAATGTCTAAATAATGTTATGGTGTTGTGTAATTTGGGATTCTAAGAAAATTATAATCATTGCCTTGTTTACCAAAATTCAGTTTATATTCTGTCACAGGTAAAATAAGAAATATATTTATATACACATGATGGAAAATATTAAAAGAGCTGCAAATTTTTTCACCAATGAAGTTGAATTATTAATAGATTTAGTGAGAGTTAAAAACATGTATAGAATAAAAAAAAACTGATAAAGTATTGTGTTAAGAAAGAAGAAAAGTGTTGGGAGGAAATTTCTGCCTCATTTAATACTGTAGGGCCAAAATTTTAAAAGTTCTCTAGTCCAAAGATTAAAATATTAATAATGTACAAGATTAAATTTAAGTTCTATGTCAGGTACGCGTTCATTAAAATTCTAGCACAAGTTTAAATAATTTTAAAAAGATAAAAATAATGGGGGCAGACAATTAAAAATTGGTGCAAATTGGCAGAAAAAAAGGAATACGTAAAATTACAAATTAACTCAATAATAAAAGAATTAAATTGTATATGAAATAGTAAATAGAAAAGTGTATATTGTAATATATTTCTAATGATACCCTTCTGACGGTTTTACTATATTTCTAATTATTTTAGGTCTTCAAACACCACCAAGTCGCTCAACAAAATTGCGACAAATAATTATGTCATATAAATGTCAGAATGTAGTGAAAAACCGCGCATCAATCATTCATCACACAGAATAAAATCAATCACTCTCTGTCCACTTTCACTCACATTCTCCCTTGTACACAATTGCGCTATTTTATATTAATTTAAAACAACATATTTATTAATGTTTTTAACCGACTTTTACCCAAATAATTTAAAAAGGGAATAATTTAAATGAGCACCGAAACCATTGTATCACCAATAATCAATAAGAACTGTGTTGCTCTTGCCAGAAATATATATTTTTAACCCTAGTTAAATTATATTTTGATGGTCTGAAATAATTAAATGAATACTAAAAATACTTACTGATCTTTAAATACAAAAGTAAATAAGTTTCATGGAAAATTAAATGCTAATATGGCAAATAGCAAATACAAATATTTAATATTTAAATTGATAAACAAATTAGCAAAGTCTAGTATTTTGGATATCGAATATGAATTATTTAGAGCTGATATTTTGGTGCTCGATTAAATACAACCCACTTAAAACTAATAATTATCTTATATTGATGTTGGAGGCAGCGGTCTTGACGACATTCTGCGTTGACTTTGCAGTCATCTTCTGATGTGTTTGAAGAGAAGCTGTTGATTCTGCTGCTGATGAATCTTCCCAGCATTTTGATGTAATCACCAACAGGAAACGTTGGTTTTCTTCATTCACCACCGCACCTAACAACAAAATATTATTAGAAACAAGTACAAATACTCCTGGAAAAACAATAAGTTTTCAATGATGGTGTCCTTCTTCTCTCTACCTACCCTATCTTACCTAAGTTTTTGTCAAAGACTAGCTACGAAGCAACCGCGAAACGCTATGATGGGGCCCCACGTGGGGCCAGCGTTTTGTGGTGGACAATACAAAACTTCCGATATCGACTCGTGAGGTTGATTACACATCAAACCCACGATAGATATCACAATATCAATTCGTAAAATTGATTTATGGAAATAAATCAACCCCACGATAGATATTGTTCTAACCAATTTCGATTCATAAAATTGATTTATAGTAATAAATCAACCCCACGAAAAGAACTACACAGTTGTTAGGAAGGCCTTCTAACAAGGCAGAAACTAAACTAACTACATTTAAATGTACGTAGATAGAAAACACGATATTGACTCGTGAATATGATCTTATAGTATAACTATAAATCATATCCACGATAAGATATCGGTCAAGTGTTAGGAAGAACCTGAAAGAGACTCACATTTTACGTAGTCTTCAGTAAAGGTGCCATCTTTTTCTCCCTACCCATCCCTATCTTACCTAAGTTTTTGCCAACGACTAGCTACGAATCTACGACAAAGCAACCGAAGCGTGCTTGTCAAGTTAGCAAAAACGTTGAGCATATTCCGTGCCCACGACCTCTCGGTTCACCGCCTACCAACCTACCCGACTGCTGGGAAGATTTCGCAGTGCTCGAACAGTCGAATTATGTCTAGATCTCCCAATGACTCATTGGACAATATGGTTCCTGTGATTCGATAACTCGACCACCCAAGGCATCGGCTTACACCTTCTAGCTACACTCAGCAGCACGCTCGCGAGGGACTCGCCCCAACCCGGATCACGAAACGCTTCAAACTTGCCTCCTGGTGATGGGATGTATGTTGGGGCCCCACGTGGGACCTGCGTTTTTTGGTGGAAAATACAAAATACACGATATCGACTCGTGAGGTTGATTTCAAATCAAACCCACGATAGATATCGATCTACACAACTTCGATTCGTAAAATTGATTTATAGTAATAAATCAACCCCACGAAAAGAACTACACACAGTTAGGATGGCCTCCTATTAAGGCAGCAACTAACTAACTAAATTAAAATGTACGTAGTGAGTAAACAATAAAAACAAACACGATATCGACTCGAGAAGTTGATCTTATAGTATAACTATAAATCAAGCCCACGATACGATATCGGTTATGAAGTTATGAAGGCCTTTAAATAAGGCAGACAAAAGTTAAATTACACGACGACGACGTTTGTTTGGCAAGTGAACTTCTTGTTGCAGACTCGCAGCGACGACCTATTTGATGACACACTCACAACCAATGAATGAGATTAAAGTGAATTTGAAACATACACACATCTAACATACACTTCAAATACAATATTATTCAGTTTACTGTTATTATTATTAGAAATTATTAATATATTATTATTTAGTATAAACAAAAGTAAAATAATAACGTTTTTTAGAATTTAGCAATTTACTTTTAAAACACTTTAAACAAATATTTCTCACATCTAACAATAAATTAAATTAAAAGACAGCAGATGTATGTCAAGGCTGTGTCTCAATAAAATTCTAAATAAATTATTAATAATTTCTTTTTTCTACGATTGCTATGAAAAGATGACAATTACGCTCTCATTTGTCATCGTAAAGTTGAAGTTTTTTGTGGAACAATCGAAAAATATCTTTTTTGCGCGTCTCCAATGGCAACGCGCGAAAAAGACATTAAATTCGCGCGTTTCCAGTGGCAACGCGCGAAAAAGATTATTTCAATAGTTACCAGGGATACAAACAAAACAGAAACTTGTCATATTGACAATTAACAAAACGAATTTAGTTTTAGACGTATACCTACGTTTTTTAATAACTTTAAGATGCAATCGTAGAAAAAATTATGTGTCTATCACGAGCGTAAAGTGTCATTGTTCCTCTTGCACTATTGCAGCTCTCGCCTTCGCCTCGCGCTGCAATTACCGTGCTCGAGTAACAAAGAATCACTTTACGCTCTTAATACACAAATAACTATTTTTGCGCGTCTCCAATGGCAACGCGCGAAAAAGACGTAAAATGCGCGCGTCTCCAATGGCAACGCGCGAAAAAGATATTAAATAGTTACCAGGGATACAAACAAAACAGAAAGTTGTCATATTGACAGTTGACAGAACGAATTTATTTTCAGTACGTATAAGTTTTTTAATAATTTTAAGATGCAATCGTAGAAAAAATTATGTGTGTATCACGAGCGTAAAGTGTCTTTGTTCCTCTTACACTATTGCAGCTCTCGCCTTCGGCTCGCGCTGCAATTACCGTGTTCGAGTAACAAAGAATTACATTACGCTCTTAATACACAAATAACTATTTTAATTTTTTAGATTAATTAAAATATAAATAAAATTTGTACTTATCTTTTGTTCCTGAAGTGTGTTGAAGCAACCCGTGGACAGCGTGGCCATGGCGCTCGACTCCTGGGACTGAATGCCGCATTCAGATAATTTGCGTAAACTGCAAAACTCAATTTAATATGAGCATCTATCATTAAAAATACTAAACAATATTTAAAAGTAATTTTTAATATTAAAGAATAGTAAATTATCAAAATAAAATTATATGTTTAAACCAATTGTGAATAATTCTCCACTGAGACATTCACAGAACATTCTTAACCCAACACACCATCCTCGCTTCAATAACGTTTATTTTAAAATTAATTATTTTCTGGAGGGTTGATATTAAGGGATGAAACTATAGTCAATAGATGAGGAATTGAATGTTGAAACCAGGTTGACTGGTTACTAAATTACAGCAGTTTTTAAAACATGTTTATCTAAAGTTACGGAAAAACTGTCATTCATATTTTCTCTCAGAAAATTAATAAAATTAGCCAGAGTTACAAACAAAACTATCGACAGTCCACATTTTCAAACCTCTTTAAAGTTAAATGTTGTAAACAACATTTTTTAAATTCATATATTTTAAATATTGGGTAAAAGTCACCGCTAGTAAAATTAAATTATTAAACGAGATTAATTTTAATTTTCTGCTTTGAACCGGACATCAATTATTTTAGGAGAAAAATAATTGTAAAAGTAAAATAAAGCTTGCCCCAGAAAAAATTGTCGCTTAGGTTTAGGCCTTTTCGTATACTGCTTTTATAGATATACAAATTTTTATGTGATACGTTTTTATTAATTGGCTATGCATTATACAAAAACAATTAATTGACAACTTTCATACAATTTAGTATACAAAGATGCCATCGAAATACGAAGAATTACGCGAAAATATTTTGTACAAATGTGTTTAAAATAGGCATATATCCACAAGAAAACTAGCTTTCGAGTTAAAATCTACAACAAGGACTGTTCAAAGGGTGTTAAGAAGATATAATGAAACGGGTGATACACAAAAAAATGTGGAAGTGGATGCAAAACCTGGATTTGTAGATTAAAATATTGAGAAAATGTCTTGAAGGCTTTGTGTGAAAATAAAAATCTTTCTGTGAGAGATTTGGTTAAGAAATTTGAAACTACTCAATCAACAGTCCAGAAAATTAAGCTAAAGAATTCTATAAAGTATTAAAAAAAAAAAACTAAAATGCCTAACAGGAATACTAAGCAAGAAACTAACACAAAATCAAGATTAAGAAAACTTTACTTTAAAGTGATATCAAAAAAATGATGTGTTATCATGGATGTCGAAGCGTATTGTTAACTTGAATTAAAATCTCGACCAAGTCATTATTATTATTCTGGAAGGTTGAGAAAATCTGTTAGTAGCTAATTGAAGGTAATTAAAATAGAAAAATTCTAAAAAAAGATGCTTGTATGGCAGGCCTTTTGTTCCAATGGCGAAAGATATTTAAGCGAGTGTCTTGAAAGATGATTATTGCCCTTCATAACACACCAATACTATTTTGGCCATATTTGGCAACATGTCATTACACAAACAATGTCATTGATTGGTATAAAAGAAACCCCACATATAGAATTTGTACATAAATCTGAAAATCCTACAAATTGTCCTGAATTGCGCCCAATCAAAAAATATTTGTCCCATATGAAGCAGAAGTTATTAAAATATAAGAAACCACCCAATTCTGTCGATAATTTCAAATATAAGTGGAAACAAATTACAAAAATGATATCTGATTATGTTGTACAAATTTTAATGTATGGGGTGAAAAGGAAATTGCGCAACTTTTGGATGAATCATAATTAAAATGTAAATATATGCTATTATATACTTTTTCTACGATTGCTATGAAAAGATGACAATTACGCTCTCATTTGTCATCGTAAAGTTGACGTTTTCTGTGGAACAATCGAAAAATATCTTTTTTGCGCGTCTCCAATGGCAACGCGCGAAAAAGGCGTTAAATTCGCGCGTTTCCAATGGCAACGCGCGAAAAAGATTATTTCAAAAGTTACCAGGGATACGAACAAAACAGAAACTTGTCATATTGACAGTTAACAAAACGAATTTAGTTTTAGACGTATACGTACGTTTTTTAATAACTTTAAGATGCAATCGTAGAAAAAATTATGTGTGTATCACGAGCGTAAAGTGTCTTTGTTCCTCTTGCACTATTGCAGCTCTCGCCTTCGGCTCGCGCTGCAATTACCGTGCTCGAGTAACAAAGAATCACTTTACGCTCTTAATACACAAATAACTAATTTAGTTGTTGATCAATAAAGTCTTCAATAGTTTAAAAAAAATCATTTAATTATATGGTTTATAGTTAAAAATTATAGAAGACATTTTTTTCTGGGACAAGCTTTATAATTAATCACCCTTGACTAGCTCATAATGTACTACCGTTATCATTAATGAATATTTAGTAGATTGTCAGTTACTAATCATTCACCATCATTATTATTATTGTTTTTACCCAAATAATTAAAAAAATAACAATGTACTTACATTGATGATAATGTCCACGGTGACACCAGCTCCAGCTGCTCCAAGCTCTGGATGGCGGCAGCTCCAATGACACCAGCTACTTCAACATCTTGATGATGTCCCTATAAACATGAAAACAATGTATTAGTAACATAGCATAGGCACCCTTTATCATGTTTATTTTAAGTTTCATAATCATGATAACTTTTGATAGTGAGTATACTAGAAATAGTAAAAGGAAACCCACATTTAGCCGTTTAAAAGATACACTCATTGTTTAAAAAGTAATTAAATTAAAAAATAATTTAATTTATTTAGCAGCGCGTAAGTCTTGTACTAATTGAGATATTTTAAAAGTACAAAGAAACAAAAAATAAAGCCCCAAAAATATAAATAAAAAATCATCTCACCTGTTTGGCGGTTTCACTGTGCATCTACAACCTGGTGCACCAGGTTCACAAGTTGGTTTTGTCGTTGATTTGTGGTGATTGTAAACATTGTCTTCCATAATAATTGGTTTTAAAGTCGACAAATGTTGTTTTCATTCCCTGACATCTGTCTATGTTTTATGCATGAAATCCATACCTAAAAACGATATTGGCGCATTATAAATTAATTTAAATTCAAACTTACTTATTCTACTACATTTTGTTGGTAATTAACAATATTTTAGTTTAATATCTCATCAGTTTACAAATGTAGTTTACATGTCAAATATCAGTTTCTGACAACTAACATACTACTGCCACCTATTCATAAAACGTTGAACTGTAAAGGGGGTTCAGTACGCACATGCCTAATCTGCAATTGCAGATTTTGGGCAATTACAATCCATCATATTAGTTTTTTAATTAACAAATATATAAGTGTCTGGTTAATGACTGAATATATGTTTACAAGTTAATTGAAGCACGAGACAATTAATGTTTTACGTAATTTACCAAATGAAAATACTTCTAGAAGAATAATTAATCGTCCAACAAAATTATTTAGGCCAAGGACTCAAATAAATGGCTTTTACACAGATGTACGCGGAACGTAGGTTTAAATTGAAAGAATCAAGCATCGACAAACATCATAATAAAAATATGATTAAATATAATTGAAAAGATGGAGAATTCAAAATTTAAAACCAATTTCAATTATCTTGACTAGTTTAAAAGTTACAGCAGACATATTTACAGCAAATTTAAATTTTAAAAGATACACTCACCTGCAAAAGTACTGGAAGTGAAGCGGCCGGACACGCCATCAAACATCAAGTCCCCGGGGTCATCATCTCCTCCAACTCGACTTCCTAGTGCTCCAGATTCTCCGTCGACTTCTTGCAGCTGTCCAAAGTCACCTGAATGAACACAGAGCAGGTGTCAAACATATCAAGTCTCTTGTGTTAGGATGTTGTAATTAATTAATTAATTGAATGTATAACTAAATCACCACACTTTTTACCCATTATTGGGTCAAATCACAGCCACTCGCACTAACAACTAACTAGCACGTGATTATTTTCAAGCGACCAGCTCTGGTCAGTGTTTTGTTTGCAAGTGCGGAGCTCGAGCTCGTTGCATGATGACTCGGGCGACTAATTAATTGATGACACAACTCAATACATTGAAACTTACACAACATGTCTACATTTCAAATAAAATATTTCTCATTTTACTTTTTTCATTAATTATTATAAATTATTATTGTTATATATTTTTTATAAAAGTAAACAAATTTAAAACGTGAAACGTTTATACGTGAATAATTTCCCAGTAATGGGGTAAAAGGCGTGATTTGATTTATAAATAAGTTTCTCACCAATGCCAGAACATTTCCGTCTGATTCCATTCTCTTCTCTTGCTGCCGACATGAAGAGTAGGTTTCTGAAGAGCGATCGTCGTCGACACCATCGCCACGGTGTTTGCTGTCTGAGTCAACACCAGCTCTCCAAGTATTTCTAATGATTTGTTTAAAATATCGATCGGTATCAATTCCCAATCAGCGCAGGAATGCAATAAGAGCAGGACAGCTGCTCTCTGGCGAAGCTCATTCTGTTTAAATTCCTCGACTCCGGTTCTGCAGGTTCCAATCTCTTCTCTCCACGGAGGGTTTCATGTCGTTGTGGATGAGTATCCAGTGCTCGCATTTCTCTCCGATTACGCCTGGAACAAATAATAAACAGTTACTATTAATAGTAATTGCTAATTACCGCTAATTTTTGTTTAGCTAATCGATAATAAACATGGCTTCCTTCCTAGGTGCCTCCCCCTCATTCCCCTCATTCACCAGCACTCAATTCAATACAATGACCGCTAGTCTATTCAGGGAGATTCATTTTCATTATTTTAGGACAGAACATTTATTTATATCTATCCACTTTAACTTGAAATATTTTTGACCAAAATAATTCCGGAAGGTTTAACAATTAAAAATATAGTTAATTACCCTTCATAATAACTGACACTAGCTAACAATTTACTAGCGTTATCATTAACAAATATCTAGTTACTATTCATCATTATTATTTTAAACTGAATATGAATTTATTTCACAAATTCTCAAATAAATATTAAACAAATAATTAAAAAATAACAATGTTCTTACATTACTAATGTTGAGAGCAGCAGATTTAATATTCAAACTAGTCTTTGCTGATGCCTCCGGGGTGTAGATACACGCTGAGGATGCTTGCAGGTCCCGTGAAGTCCCTATAAACATAAAAACAATTTATTACTAACACACTTCATAACATTTATTAAAGTTAATAATGATAACAGAGAAAACAATTAATAGAATAGCTCTAAAATGCTTTTAAAAAAGAACCTACCATTTAGAAGGCTTTCGAATGCCATCACCAACTACAAAATGGCTGAATTGAGTAAATATTATTAAGACTGTATTTGTAAACGCTGCTTGGTGAACTTGAATACGCACAGACTTGTTTAATTATTGTTTCAGCTGCCATCAAATCAATACTTTTATCAATTTAAATATATAGAAAGCAAATGATAATAAATAACATGAATACGTATTTAGCCATTAACAATATTTGAATTAAATTTTTATAAATGAATAGAATATTGTTTTGAAATAATAATAACAATTGGCAAAACCAACTAGTTAAATACATTATTAAGATGTCGTAACACTTGTAGCTGTTATGTATTACAAAGTACATTTTACACTATTTTTAAGTACAAATATCTATCGAAAATATTAGAATAATGTTCTCGTTAACTATTTACCAGTATTTTGTTATAACGTACAATTATTTATCCAGCAACATTCAACAACACAGCGTCATAAAAGACTAAATTTATGGAATAAACAGGTTCACTTCGGTAAATTTGTCGTTTGAACAAATCAAATACTTTTATAAATTTATATAAAATAAAGAAAATACTTTCAAATTCAGTACTTTTACACATTTTCATGTATAAAAAGTAATATTTATGTATGTAAATAATAATAAATAATATATATCACGCTTTTCGAAATAAAAACACTATTTATAACTGTTAAAATCTAAAGATATGCAAAAATATTATTGTGATTTTAAAGAAAAATTATTCAAAATCATGTTCAAATATGCTGTTAAAGCCGTTTATATCAAATTTAATTGTTGAAATGTAATATTCCTATGTTATCGCATCCTATATATGTGTTACGTAATTTATGTAATAAAATGTTGATACATTTTTAATTATCAAAAACTATATTTCCAGGTGAAATTTGTATCAAAATCGTCAGAATAACATCTATACTTACGAAAGGCACTGTATTTTATTAATATTTATTGATATTTTTACTTAAAACCACTAATTTTCTAGCAGCACATCTAGATACCACGCTTGCAAGTTATGAACTGTGAAGTCGACGCAGCGCCAGCGACCTTCCGCGCAAACCAGTGCACATCAAAATGTCTTGTGTGTGTATTTTATATATACAAATTATAATTTATTGAAAATGACATATATTTAATAACATTAATTCAAAAATTGTTTTTTTAATTAGTGTTTATGAATTTCATCAGTAATTAAAATATTTAAATACAGAAATAAGTATGTAAACATTGAATTTAAAAAAAAAACTAGTACTTAAAATATGATTAAATTTACAACATAGAAATAGGGAAACAATTCTTGAATTTCTATCGTATTTTAATAAAAAAAATATCAAAATAATAAATTTAATAGGGATGGTTTTATCGGGATCTATTGCTAGGTATAAGTATGTCCATAACGCCTCATTTCAACTAACTTTTCACATGTTTGTTGATAGTTTATTGAAGTAAACGTAATTGTTTATATGTGTAAGAAGTTTCATAGCTGAGAATTAAATAGGGGTGGTTTTAACGAAATCTATTGCTAGGTATAAATGTATCCATAACACCTCATTTAACTAAAATTTCACTTTTTTATTCATTATTTATTGTAGTACATGTAATTGTTTATATGTGTACGAAAAGTTACGAAAAAACTGTCATTCATATTTTCTCTCAAAAAATTAATAAAATTAGCCAGATTTACAAACAAAACTATAGGCAGTCCACATTTTCAATTCTCTTCAAATTTAAAAGATACACTCCATTTAAATATTGTAAAGAAAACTTTTAAAACTCATATATTTGAAATATGTGAAACAATTACCCAAAAGGATAAAAGTATTAGTGAACTTTATTTATAAAATACAATGACCGCTAGTATAAATAATCGTTGAAGGATGATTTAATTAAATTTATTTATATCAATCATTTAGTTGAAATATATTTGTATAAAATAATACCGGAACGTTTAACAATGAAACATCTAGTTAATCATCCGTAATTTGTTTGTTTTTTATACTAACTGTCATTGTATCACAATGTTTCAGTAGCTGATAATCTGCTAATAACCTGTCAGCTAGCAAAGTATTGTGTTACAGATGAGAACGATTCATCATTATAATTTTAAAGTGAATCATTCATTATTATAAGATTTAAACAAATAATAAATATGTTGTAAAGATAATTATGATATCTTATGAAATGGGGTAACATTCAGTCATCCTGGCACACCATCCTTGCATCAACCACATTCTCAATCTACCAAACCCTCTCATCTATATTCCATTCATCATCTCTAACCATTCCGTCCATTTACACAATCTATTCCTAACATCTGATTCTCACCATCTCTTCACACTCAACTCAACCAAAACATTCTGTTTCCATATTTCACTCATCAAATCATCAACTTTCTCTCTCCTTCTCTCCTCATCACGTGGTCAATTTAAAAAAAAACATATTCATTACTGTTTACAACAGACTTTTACCCAAATCATTTCAAAAGGGACTCATTTAAATATAATTGTTAATATCTACGAATAGTAAATAAGCTTCCCGGATTAAATGAACTCTAGTTATTTGGGCTGAAATGTTGGTGCTCGATTAAATACAACACCCTCGCGGGATAATTAAGTAAACAATGCGTATTGCACTCCAAATTATTTTAGAGGAAATTGTTTCAAGTAAATGTTGTCGAGCATACAAATCTCTATTTAAATCAATAAACAATATTAATTTCGCATGCTTTATATAACTGTAAAAACTAGTTTTCTCTTTTCAATAGAAATTATTTGAAATGATTAAATATTAATTCTGTCCGTTTTCAAATTTAAATATTGTAAAGAAACCTTTTTAGAATTCATTTGTTAAATATTGGAAACAATTTATTTATATTCAACTTTTACTTCAAACATTAATAATTTTAGAGAGAGACTTGTTAATATAGTTAATTACCCTAGCTAATAATTGACTAGAGTTATCATGAAACAATATCTAGTGGATTGTCAGTTAGTATAATTATGTTAAAGTTGCTTACATTGATGTTGAGATGACACCAGCAGCTCCATGATAATACTGAAGCTGCAGGAGATGCTTGCTGCTCCAGTCATGTCCCCCCTATAAACATACAAACAATGTATTAGTAACAGACACTCATACACTTCTTGTTCTGTCCGTAGTCACATCTGCACATGGCGACGTTTGTTCGCTACTACTGTTTACCTTCAAACATGCAAATCATTTTACTTTTAATATTATTATTAGAAATAAATATTGTTATTGTTATATTTTTATTTATAAACACAAAAGTAAAATAATAACTTTGAAATATGTTATCGTTCATGTACCAGATGTACCTACGTACGAAAACTATGTCAAGGCCGTGTCTCAATTAAATCTAAACAAATTATTCATCATTTCTTTTCTTATTTTTATATACGATATAAGATAACTGCAATAAATGTTTTACTTCTTTTTAACTTTGTGCAAATTTGCATCTGATTTATTTTCATGGACTACATACTTTTTAGACTAATTGAAAAATATAAATAAATGATATTATCACTTATCTTACTAATAGAGATATTTTAAAAGTACAAAGAAACAAAAAATATAAATCAAAAACCATCTCACCTGTTTTGAGCTTTCACTGTGCACACTTGTTTCTCCTTGGTTTTGTCGTTGATTTGTGCTGATTGTAAACCAAGTCTTCCATAATAATTGGTTTTAAAGTCGATAAATGTTGTTTTCATTCCCTGACATCTGTCTATGGTTTGTGTGTGAAAACCATACCTAAAAACGACATT
Organism: Pterostichus niger; assembly: GCA_947425015.1. Lineage (NCBI taxonomy): Eukaryota > Metazoa > Arthropoda > Insecta > Coleoptera > Carabidae > Pterostichus > Pterostichus niger. The sequence goes on from OX380337.1 coordinate 37,948,498, forward strand.
GCCACATTATTTAAATTAATTGAAGTTCAAACTCACTTAGTTTTAGTTTATAATCACACCATTTTACAAATGTAATATACTTGTCAAATATCAGTGTCTGACAACTAACATACTACTGCCACCTATTCATAATACCTTGAACTGTATCAGTGGCGCAGTATGCATCAAAATTATTGGGTGTTTATATTATAAAAATAATTTCATTTCTAATCAATGAAAACTACTCTATATTATTTATTAATAATTATTATTAACGTTCAAAACATATTTTTTTATTATAAGCAACATATAACCCCGAAAACTAATATTTTAATGTCTTTGCCCCCAAAATAGTCCACGGATTTTTTTACCCGCCTAAGTAATTTAGTGATAAATTAATTCTTTAGTTTTGGCATTTATATTTGAATTCAAAATGACTGAAAAACTATTTAAACTTATTTTAAAACAAATATGAATATAATTTAAACGTAAAATAATTAAAATAAAATAGATTGGTGCTTCAATTAAGTTAATTAAAATTAATGAGATTTTGTAAAGAATATTCGACTATTCAAACTTCATGAATGAAACAAACTTTAAACGGGGTTCAGTACGCACATGCCTAATCTGCAATTGCAGATTTTGGGCAATTACAATCCATCATATTAGTTTTTTAATTAACAAATATATAAGTGTTTGGTTAATGACTGAAAATATGTTTACAAGTTAATTGAAGCACGAGACAATTAATGTTTTACGCAATCAAAAATACTTTTAGAAGAATATGTAATCAGCCAACAAAATTATTTAGGCCAAGGGCTCAATTAAATGGCTTTTACACAGATGTGCGCGGAACGTAGGTTTATATTGAAACCAATACATTCATCAAAGAATTAATCTTCGAACAAACATTTTCGTAATAAAAATATGAATTTATATAGTTGAAAAGATGGAGAATTCAAAATTTAAAACCCATTTCAATTATCTTTACTAGTTTAAAAGTTACAGCCGTTTAAAAAATGTTCATTTGTACATGTTTCAGCAGACATTTTATTATTTCTCTCAGAAAAATAATAAAATTAACGATATTTACAGCCAATTTAAATTTTAAAAGATATACTCACTTGAAAAAGTAATGGAAGTGAAACGTCCAGACACGCCATCAAACGTCAAGACTCCGGGGCCATCATCTCCATTGGTGGTTCAATATTCAAAATGGCTCCCAGTCTCTTTGTTATAAAATCATTTTGTTGTTATTAAGTGTTACTTATTCTTATTTTCTGTATTATTATGACAAAAAAATATTATTTCGTTTAATAATAATAATTGTAATTGTTTTAGTTAATTGTTTTATTTCAAACCACAGTCATGGCTCACTATTCTCTTTCCGATTTGGTGTATAATAAAGTGCCAGCCATTTTACTTTTTAATAATGTAACATATGGATTATTTTACATGATTGTAAAGGAAATTTGATGCACTTTTCAAATTTGTAAAAAAATATAGTATGTTCCATTTGAAATTTCAAATTTGATATAAATTACTAATAAACAGGAAGTGATATCATGAATGTTCATCCGTCATCAAATAGCTTACATGTTGCTGTATAAATCATGTTATATGAAAGAAATTGCTAAGTTGATAAATAAGCGAGATAATTGCTGGGTCTATTAAAATATAACACCCTGTATTTGCGGGATTATATCCTAAAAGATCAATTCCAACAAAATCAGCAATACAACAAGTTATTAAAATTTTATCAACAATATTTGCTTTTCTGATGAGTCTACCTTCAATATAAATGGAGAGCCAAATGTTCAAAACTTTCGTAATTGGCATCAGGAAAATAAAAATTTGATACTAACTAATCATTCACAATATCATGGGACAGTTAATGTTTGGGTAGGATTATTGGGCCGTAATGTAATAGGGCTATTTTTTATTGATGAAAAAATGAATGGCGATAAATATTTAGAATTGCTTCAAATCGATGTTGGACCTGCCATTGACAATGTTGCAGGAGAAAATATTGTTTGGTTTCAGAAGGACGACTGTCCAGCACATTTTACAAACACAGTAACTTTATATTTGAATAAGGTTTTCCCAAATTGTTGGATTTGCCAACTCAATCACCGGCTTTGTCATCCAATGACTTCTTTCTGTGGGGCCATTTAAAAAATGAAATTTACTAAAGTAGGCACCCAAATGTGGATTCTCTAAAACAAAGAATTGCAAAGGAATGCAGGAATATTACAGCCCGGCAGCTATCAAATATGCGCCGTAATTTTTACGAAAGACTTGGGTTTTGCTTAGCGAACAATGGAGATGTTTTTAAGCGTATGCTCTAGACTAGAATATGTATTTATTATGTCCAGTATAGTTTAATTTTGTTATAAATAAATTTTAGTTCTGATATTAAAATTAAATAAATAAACTGTTTACTGGCCTACTTAAATATAAATATTTTCTCCTGCAGGTCCAACGTCAAACGTTGACATTTTGACAGATAAAACGTCAAACATTTTTTTTTTGTTTCATTCCATGGCTATCAATATTTTCAACATAATTTTCGACATTTTCTTATTTAATTTCTGTCGTTACAAAGCACATAAAAGTAATTCTGTTTATTGATTTATATGCAGAATTTGATAAGCTACAATCACTCAGAATCAAAAACATCTACTCACCCCCTTAGATGAATCACACTTCTCCCCGACGAATACATTTGCCGGTGACGAGCACGGAATGAAATAGTCGTTTTGGACCTCTAGGCGGCCGCAGTAACCTGCTGCATGCACAGGATTCGCAACGAGCTCCTGCAAAAAAAAAGAAATTATTTTCATTATAGGTTAACAACCATGACATAACTCATTGGTACTAAGGAGACCAAAAACGCGGATTACTGTCTAAGTAGAAGATGACTGTTAAAAAAAAATCTTACTCACGTGGAATCTAATCCAGATATCCAATAACTCGCCCACTAGCCCTCATTCCCCAGCACTAAATTCGAAACAATGACCGCTGCTATAAACATACTATTCAGGGAGATTTATTTTAATTTTCTGTGTTGAACCGGACATAAATTATTTTAGGACAAAAATACTTGTAATAAAACACCACGTTACCGAGATCTGTAACGGCAGTAATAGGTATAAGGCGTGATTAACTAAAAAGATCGAGATGTGCAAGAATTTTATTACTTTAAACAAAAACAAATAACTTAAATTTCTTTTATTTTTTAATATTTATCTCTTTTATATTCTATTATACTATTTTATAATTTACGTACCAGACTTGAAAGATTTCCTTGTAGCACGGGAGACTACATTGGAGGCAGGCGTCTCCCCATGGAATACGAAAACACCTGAAATCAAAAATAATTTTATTTGTGGTTTACCTACATTATTTGAGCTTCGAGAAAATAAACACAAGAAGTTTGTTCCATTTTGGAGAAGACAGCTGTCTTCAAGATGAATTGGGAAATGGTAGAGGAAGAAGATGGTTGCCTTTCAAGACATTTTGAGATAAAATAAAAAAAGTTCTATTTGATATTACTCACCTTCTTACCATCTTCTTAGGTGATGACAGTTCGGTAACCTGAGTTGGATAATGACGAACGGGAAGCATCGCTTCCTAGAAAACCACTTGAATCAAGGAGCCAGCTACCAGAGCTAGTTGACAAGGAGCCGGTCTCCGGGAGGCCTGACACGCAGAAACCGCCGTCTGTGCCCTACAAGGTGAAAGATTCACCATTTCATTTATTTTGAAGGCTTTCGAATGGCATCAGCACCTACCAATAAGAACACGGAATCACCTGTGGTTGCAAAAAAAAACAGTAACAGACCATTGATTTAACTGCACACCCACTGCCACTAATTTACTAAAAATCATGTTCAAATATGATGTTAAAGTCGTTTATCTCAAATTTAATTGTTGAAATGTAATTTTTCTATGTTATTGTATCCTCTATACGTGCTACGTACAAAGCAATTTATGTAACAAAATGTTGATACATTTTCAAGTATCAAAAACTATATTTCCAGGTAAAATTTGTATCAACATCGTCTGAATAACATCTATACTTACGAAAGGCACTATATTTTATTATTATTTATTGATATTTTTATTCAAAAACTCTAATTTTCTAGCAGCAAAACTACATGTCATGTTCGTTACTTTTGGACTCGACACGCAGCGCATGCGCACAACGTGATTCTTCCAAGCAAACCAGTGCATCAAAATGTCCTGGAGTGTATTTTATGTTTAAAAAATATTATTTATTAAAAATGTCATATATTTAATAACATTAATTCAAAATATGTTTTCTAAATTAGAGTTTATGAATTTCATCGGTAATTAAAATATTAAAATTCAGAAATAAGTAAGTAAACATTCAATTTAAATAAAACTAGTAAATATGATTGAATTTTCAACATAGAAATAGGGAAACAATTCTTGAATATCTATTGTATTTTAATAAAAAAAATAAAATAAATAAACATAAATTTAATGGGGATGGTTTTATCGGGATCTATTGCTAGGTATAAATATGTCTATAACGGCTCATTTAAATTAAATTTTCACTTTTTTATTGATTGTTTATTGCAGTACACGTAATTGTTTATATGTGTACGAAATTTCATAGCTGGGAATGAACTAGGGGCGGTTTTATCGTAATTTATTAATGAATACAACGAAACTTCTGAATTGTACTCTGTAGACCAACGTCATAGAGACGAGTAAGATGTGACGTCATTGTTGCGTGAACTGAATCCCAGTCGCCTAACATGGCTATCGACACAGCAATTGTTTCCTACTTGCATCTCGATCAATGTATCAGTGTTTCGTTTATTGGTTATTGTAGTATTTATTATTGTTTATATGTGTACGAAGTTTCATAGCTGTAAAATAAATAGGGGTTGTTTTATCGTAATCTATTGCTAGGTATAAATATGTCCATAACGACTCATTTAAATTAAATTTTCACTATTTTATTGATTGTTTATTGAAGAACATGTAATTGTTTATGCATATAAGAAGTTTCATAGACGAGAAATAAATAGGGGCGGATTTATCGAAATCTATTGCTAGGTATAAATATGTCCATAACGCCACATTTAACGTAATATTTAACTTTTTTGTTGATTTGTTATTGAAGTACATGTATTTGTTTATATGTGTACGAAATTTTATAGCTCAGAGTTGAACAGGGATGAAATAAATCAAATCTATTGCTGGAGACGGCACATGTCACACATGATGTATATATTGATGACGTCACTTCACTGTGTATCTGCAGTGCTCCTTTAAATCTATTGCTGGGTATAAACGTCTTATACTTCTATTTGGAACAATGTATCAATTTTCAGTCATTTGTTTATTGTAGTAAACATTATGGTCTATAAATATACTAAATTTCCCGTGATGAAGTTTAATAGTTAAGGAAATAATGAAACTATTGCTGCGGAACTGTCACTGACAGCTAGCAATACATTTGAACGGTAGAACTATAATTGAGGTAGGTTAGTGTATTGCTGGGAAAAAGTATTGCTGTTTTCACATAGATTTTTGTTTTTAGGTTGTTGGTAAATTCGCATGTCATGATATCAACAAATCGCGTCGCAAGTTCGATATGTTGGCGCTCGTGTACTTTGTAATTGTCAGAAATGTGACAGTTTATTTACGATAACTTTGAATACGATTTTGATATAATAATACTGTATTTTTTGTAATTATAACAAGTAATTAAGGAAGACAATAACATTATATTAAAAACAATGAAATAAAAGGTCAATTAACTATGTTACAAAGGAATAATTTTACGTAAACACATATATCGGTTATTCGCTCACACATCATTTAAGTGGCACTTAAATGTGTTTATTGCATTAGAAACAAAAAAATTACTGTATCACTCTTTCTTGACCTGTGGGCTGTATCGTTGGAGTGTTTTTCGCATTATACAAACGTAAAACAGGCGTTAATCTGTATTTGCTATCATGACTTGCAGTTAAATCAAGATAAAGATACTGGGTACTACATTTTATGTCTTAGTTGACTTGAGAATAACTGATTTGAAAATGTCTGTACGACGTCGAGTTGATCGTGTCGATGTATGTAATGAAATTGAAGAAAAGTATGATAGTTTATTTGATAAATCCGAGAAAGGTGCAAAAGATAGTGTGCATACTGTTTCGAGTATTTTTGCTGTAATTATTATTATTACCGGCGTATTACTTTTTGATTCTGTTGTTAAAATACATCATACGACACCCCAGCAACTCAAAATTGCTGATGAGGTATTTATTATACTTATTTAACATGAATAATTTCCATAATCATTTAAATTTTTAATTATTTTTACAGAAAAGTCATCCAAATCGCTTTATCGGAGAAAGAGCACAAAATCACTTAAAACAATTGGCAAGTATTGGACCAAAAGTTACCGGAAGTTACGAAAATGAAGTTTTAGCTGTAGATTTTCTTAAACGCGAAATTAATTTTATATTGCAACAAGCAAATCGTGCTCAAAAAATTGAATTAGATCACCAGAAAGTTTCTGGGGCGTTTTACCTGGATTTTATGCCTTATGGATTGGTAAATGTTTATGAAAATGTACAAAATATTATTGTTCGAATTCAATCTGAGCAGGCTTCCAGTCATAGCTTGCTTATTAATTGCCATTTTGACTCCGTGGCCACGAGTCCAGGTGAGTTTTACTTTTTTTGTCATTATTTTAAAAAGTATATAAATTTTGGAATTTATATTTTGAATAATTAACAATTGTAAATAATTTATTTAGACTGTCATTTTTTAAAAAGATCTTAAAATATATTAATTGTAGGATTTTAAAATTTTCAAGTATAAATATAAATAAAACCGCAAAATTTAATAAATGGGTATTATTTAAAAAATAAGTTTAACGGCTGGTGTTTTATTATTTTAATTTTTAAATATAAATTCTTAAATCTCTTTCCATATCTTAAAATTTTCTATTAGGTGCAAGTGACAACGGCATCAACTGTGTAGCAATGCTCGAAGTCCTCCGCGTCCTTTCTCGCGACTCTCATCGTCCTGTTCACAATATAATCTTTCTTTTCAACGGCGCCGAAGAAAACCCTCTTCAAGGAGCCCACGGATTCATTGCTCATCATAAATGGGCCAAAGAAGTAAAAGCAGTTATAAATCTAGATGCGGCTGGGTCTGGAGGCCGAGAAATTTTATTTCAATCCGGGCCTGGGAATGAATTTTTACTTAGGGCTTATGCCCAAAATGCTCCTCATCCTTATGGGCATTCAGCCGGAGAGGAGATTTTTCAAGCAAATTTGATTCCTTCCGATACTGATTTTAGAGTTTTTAGGGATTTTGGCCATGTTCCAGGTCAGATTTAAGTTTTTCAGAGGTTTTCAATCGGGGTTTTCACTATTTTATTGGAACTCTTAACATTTATTCATTAAATTCGTCCTGGTACACAATTTTCATAATTTCTTTCATATAAGCTCGTTTATTCCTTTCTTCTTTAATCATATCCATCCATATATTCCTTTGTCGTCGACGCAATCTTTAACAATATTTCATTCGTTGTCCAAACCATTTTAACTAAGTTACACACAGTTTTTTAACAGTAAATGCCAGTATTTAATTAGAATCTAATATGTGAAAACTTCTATTGTATAACTTCGTAAAAATGTGGGTTCAAAACTGATAAAGCAATTTTTAGGCCTTGATTTTGCATTTGTGAAAAATGGCCACGTGTATCATACAAAGTACGATGACTTAGATCAAATCGATTCCGGGGCTTACCAACATATTGGAGATAATCTTTTAGCAGTTGTTAAAAGCTTGGCTTCGTCCTCCAATTTACCAAAAGCCAGTTTAAGTTCAAGGGACAAATCTGTCTACTTCGATTTCTTGGGAATGACTATGTTTTTTTACAGTGATTACCAAGCAATCATAATAAATGCAATTGTTATTTTAGCATCTGGTTTAGTATTTTTAAAACTGGTATATGATTTAAGACATGGTAAGAGAACATCGTTATCTTTGTAGATTAGTTTATTTACGGAAATATTTTTGTAGGTTCTTTCATTGAAGTGTTGGTCAATGTTTTTTTTAGTGGCATTGTTCAAGTAGCTGGAATGGTTTTTGCTTTATTTTTCATTCTTGTCTTAGGATTCGTTATTGACCAATTAGGATTAACTATGTCTTGGTATTCAAGACCAAGAATTATTTTTGCACTTTTTATGTGTCCTTGTCTTATTTTACTCTCAATATTTCTTGTAGCGCTTAACAATATCTTGGAAAATGTAAGCTAAGTTTTAACGCATTGCATTTGCCATTTGGATCAGATCTAACTTATACTTAAACAATATAGAATCGATAAATAATACACATTGTTGTCAACAAGCACGTTGTTTAACTGAATTGATGTAAATGAGCGAAATGGCAAATGAAATACAACTATTATTTATTTATTCGTGATTAAACAAAGACTGTTTTATTTTAAGGTAACTTTAAGCACAGGAACAAGGACCCAAATCCATTGCCATACAAATCGCTTAATAGCAACATTTTTCTTGTTGGTAACAACAGCATTTGCAATTCGTGTTTCGTATATATTTTTAATTCCTGTTCTTTTTGGAACAATTACATTTGCAATTGTTGGTGTTTTGAATCTCGCACATACACGTAAGAATTTATACAAAATGTAGAAATATTTCGGAAGATTAATAATTATCATATTTTAGGACGAGCTTGGCTAATAATTTATTTACTTAATTTAGTGATACCAACAGTTTTCACCATGTACATAACTACATTAATTTTAGAGTTATTTATTCCTATCACTGGCAGATTTGGATCAAACAGAAATCCTGATGATTATATCGGAGTTATTTCTGTAGTCGGGTGTACTTTTATCGCCGGTGCTTATGTAGGTATTTTATAATTATACTGCACTTAAATATAATAGATAACGAGGTACTCTGAAATAATGATACCAATTTTTACACTTAACCCTTTTTCTTCTAGGTTCCTCTAGTTACCCTGCTAAGAAAACCAATGACTGTCATTATTGGTTTACTCATGATATTTTTAATTACATTAGGCTTAATTGCTTTTACCGGTTACGGATTTCCGTACAGCGGTCAAAAAACTAGTCCAAGTCCTCAACGATATTGGGTTCATGTACGTAGAAACAAATGAATTGCCCCTATTATTTTAGACAGAAAAATTAAACCGGCGCCGGGATTTTAATCTACAATTCAAGGCCTAGTTGCACAACTTTCACTTAAATTTTAAGGATTGCTTAAATAAAAAACAACAACAACAAAGACAAAATTAATTGTCGTCTATACACTTGGTGAAACTAGGTTTAATAAACACTTGGCTAAGTCTCACAAAATTCAGCCTCCAAGTCACCTTTTCAGTCATCGTCAGAGGCTAGCCAGCACAGTTTAAAAAAAAAACATCAAATAGAAATGTTAAGTTCATCTTGATGCGATATTGTTCATTTAAGTAAAATTTAAGTAACAGCGGTGGTAAAATACTTTTCCGCAATCTAAAAATGCCTGGTTCAAATCATGTCGTCGGTTTAATTTTTCTCTCTAAAATAATAATAATACTGATAAAAATAAATATATTTTAATTTTGTAATATTTTGCAGCATACTAGTCGCGTGTTTCACGATGAATCCGGCAAGGTAAGAAAACAAGATTCAGGATATTTCTTACTGAATATGGATAGAAATTCTCCAAAAACCATAGAACATTACGTACCTGAGATAAGAGATGCTGTTTCTATTGAAGCTGACTGCAATGAAGCAGTTTATTGTGGCCTTCCTATTTATACGTCACGAATGCTGAGTATATAGTAAGTTTTCTTTATTTATTACACTAGGGACAAAGACTAATTTGAATATTATTGAAGAGAAACATAAAAAGAATTTGATAACATTCATAAATTATGGTATTTTCAATTTTTTATGTCAAGAAAAAATATATAGTATCCAGTTTATTTATCGACCGTTTCTAATAATAAAATTAATAAAAAGAAAAAATAGTCACTGCGGCCTACGAAATAATTGTTTTCTTTATTATAATTCCTTTTTTTTACTTTGTCAGCCAATAAGCGTATTTTATTATAGCTTAAGCTTACAAAAACATATCAATTATTAAATTATTAATTCGCTCGTTTTAGAACTTCAGATTGAGTTTGAAGTAATTCACCTTTCTGTAGGTGTATTCCATTTATCATTTGGATCAGATTTAATTTACACTTACAAAAACAGTTCGCTTATTTCATTTTTTATTTCTCTGATTTACTTCGCTTATCTCCCACTGCTAGATTTACTAATTTAGATTCAGTAATCAATCGAAGTCGTAGCTCTTATATAATTAAACAAAACAGACCACTTATTTTACTGATTTACTGATAGAGATTTAGATTAAGTAATCCGTGTACTGAAACATGTAACATATTTGTCATTCTATTTGAGTGGCATGCTTTGATTATTTTCGATTTTTTTGCTCACAAATGAATCTTATTATAAAAATAATTCTAGCAAAGAGAGTACATGGATACCATCTCCGCCTCCAATTCTGCATGAACCAGTCCAACTAAAACTAGTTTCAAAAACAAATCTATCTTCAACAATCACTAGATATTCATTCCGGGCATCAGGTCCTGATCACTACACAATATATTTATCTCCAAAACTACATCACAATGTCAAAGAATGGAGTTTTACAAAAGAAATACCGCACAGAACATTTATGTGGCAAGATCGACCAACCTATTTCATTCTTTACGGGTATGGAGAGATGAAAAAATATTGGGACTTTTGGATTGATATTGAAACTGGTCATGAATATAGTAAAAGACCAGCGATGGATATTGCAATAAGTGGGAAATACATGCATCATGAAAAGTCAAGAACAACGAAATTTAGTGAGTTTTTGAGTAAATTTCCCGATTGGGCTCACACAACTGCTTGGATGGCGAGTTATATTTCATGGGTGTATTAGATATATTGTATTTATTTCTCAATGGTTCAGTATTTTTCAGTGTTATTGACTCATACTTTTCAGCCATTATTGTTATTTAATATTGTTATATTTGCAAAATAATTAGAACACATATTTATTTATTTTATACATACTTTATCCTCGCCCATATTTCCGAAAAAAGATAATCCTATAATAATAAATCGTGTTCGGAATACTTTGCTGTATGATGAGTGTGAGATTAGAAGAGATGATTTGCTAATATGAAATGAAATTACGGGTGAAAGAATGCGTGGACAACCTAGCAATAAATGGATGGATATGATTGAAGGTAGAAGGAATAAACGAGTTTGTATGAAAATTGCGTACAAAGATAAATTGCAGAATGAATATCAAGGGTTCATATTACGCAATATTTTATCGAAAATTAACATTTTCCAAATTAAATAGTTATTCGTATATCAAGAAAAGAAAGTGAGGCATTTCTTCTCAAAGTTGCTGTTTCATTTTCCGAGCCAAAAACGAATGATATTAAACACATGACACTTTCATTATCCAATCAGAAATAAATTAGAAATTTAGATAAGATTTTGTTACTCTCTTGACAGATATCATATACTATGGCTTTTCTTTCTTTCCGTGGAAATGAAAAGTATAACTTTTATTTTCTCAAATGAAAAGAAGATTTTACTTTCGGACAGGATTGTGTAAATAATAATAATTTCGAAATCATACTATTTTTATTATAGAGTTAAAATACAATATAACGAGTAAAACAAAACAAATTAATAAAAGGCTTTTGGCCAATAAAATCGGCTTTTATTCCAGATAAATGTACAATTAACATTCTCAATCAGTTGAAACTTATTACTTAATATGATGGATCATAAAATTGTTGAACAATTTTAAAGACTTAAGATGTTAATTTGTATCCAGTGACTTCGGGTCTTTACAATTAACCAACAAAATTATTTTAAAATTAGCGCTGAAAATGTCTACGCTTCGTAATGGAATTAATCTGTTTCTGATAAAGCTGAGGCTCCAGAAATAATTTCAATAAGTTCTCTTGTGATGACAGCCTGTCTGGTACGGTTGAACGTGAGAGTAAGTTTGTCAATCATCTCTCCGGCGTTCTTGCTGGCATTGTCCATAGCAGTCATACGAGAGGATTGCTCAGAGCACGCGCTCTCCTTCATCGTGAAGTAGAGAAGAGAAGCCAGAGAGTATTCGATGTAACTCTGCAGGACTTCGCTGTCCAATGAATCGTACACGTCCAATTTCGGGGCGACCTACAATTAAAGATTAATATGATTGAAGATTTGTTACATGACTAAAATATGATGAGGTATTATGAATGTGGATGAAATGGGAGTGATATATCAGCCGAGTGTGCAGGATTAATTTTAACAATCTTTCAAGGATTCGTGCGACACTTTAAACCACTTGTCTTTCCAAAAAATCATCTATAATCATTTTAAGACAGTTTGTTTTTCTCCAAAAATTCTTAAATCATCAATAAAACTTGAATTTTAAACTTAGTTAAAATAAATCAAAATATGTCGAATATTTAACAGCAATATGTTGCCCGTCAGTACGGTGGTGCGGATTGCAATACGGAATCTCACGCAAGCTAAAAATTATATGAACTACTACACTGCGGCTCGGTAAGTGCGTATCCTGTACTGTAATTGAGATTAAGATCCTGTTGTACAGCGTAACATAAATAAATAAATATTTAACAACAACAAAGACAAAATTAATTGTCACTTGGTGAAACTAGGTTTAATAAAAAATATTAAATAAACACTTGGCTGAAGTCTCACAAAATTCAGCAATATCTATTATTCAATCTGGCAGGTCAAAAAGTCTTTCAAAATTATTTTAAGACAACTATCATCCTCAAAAATATTCCTACAGATTTATTACATGAACGAAAGGAATAATCGAGCTTTTTTGTAAAGAGTTATGAATGTGGATATAGTGAAAGTGGTATGATAGGATAGGAATGAACAAATTATTGTTTTTTTAAATATCTTACCTGAACGGCGCCAAGACTGAAGACTGGTATATCTTGGGTGCTGTACGACACAACAGACTTGAATTTATTAAAAACAATTTTACCAGCACTGTACTGGTATCCTGACATCAAAATTGCGTTGGTCAACTTGGCAGCATCGAGAAACGTTGGTGGTTTACGTCCGACCTCGTTAGCAACCATCATGATGTTTTTTCCGTACAAACGTTGCAAAATACCACGAGACTTGTCACCAACGCAAATCACTTTGATATTCTCACTTTCAATCGCGAGTTCATTACGGATGTTACGAGCCACGCTGGTGTGAACAGCACCGCACAAACCTATACAAATTCATTGTGAATTGTAAGAAATAATTAGATTTGAATGTTACCTCTGTCAGATGTAATAGCGATGATAAGTTTCTGAGGAGCGGCTGCAGGGGTAACTACTTCGGCTCTTTCGTAGAATTGCTTAGCACCCTCCCCGTACGGACGAGCTTGTTTCAGTTCTCGCTCAGCACGTGAATATTTTGCAGCTGACACCATCTTCATGGATTGGGTAATCTTTTGGATGTTCTTGACAGACTTAAGACGGATGGAAATGGACTTCAGTGTGGCCATTCCACGCTGCTGCTGCACGGTTTGTACCTGCTGACATACTGCTGGAGCGAAAGCACCGATGCGACCCAACATTTTGATGATCTACATAGTAAAAAATGATATAAACTCATTGCCCAAAAATGTTAAAACATTTGTTTTATTAGCTAATCAGTACATTAATATTAAAACAGATATAAGTAAATTAATGAATATGTAAACGATAAATTGATATTTTAATAAGTAATACATAACAAGGAGCAGATTATGTAATGTGCAAAATTCATTTTATAAAGGAAACACATCATTTGAACTTTACATAATTATTAATTATATTTCCAAAATATTGGTGGTTCAAAAAGTGAGTGTTTTGAAGGATATAATAAGTAATTTACCAGTATAAAATTTAATAAAACTCGCGACACGGCACTAACCTTTCAATCCGGCCGTCCAGGGAGCAGGCGCACTAGAGTTGTCGGAAAAAGTTATAGTACAAATGTCATCTGAGTCATACGTACAAAATGATTAGAGGCGAAATTCGTATGATACAGTGACAGCGATGACTGCGCCATTGACAACATGGTGATAGTAAAATAAAGTAGTGATACATTTTATTTTTATCAAAAAAATCTTTAATTTTAACAACGAAAGATTAAAAACTATACGTATAAATTAATGTTATGATTATAGATTAAGTCGTGTTATTATACAGAACAATGCGGGAATAAGAGTGTGCCTAAAATATCACGGCCTTGGCTTGTGAATAATAAGAAGTCGTGACGTCATCGAATATGGCAGGTAGGAGTTGTCTGACGATAATTACTTATTACTTCCTTGTTTATTAAATATTACAAAATTGTTATTGTTACAGAATTGTTCGGAAAGTATACGTGTACATATTGTCAAGAAAATATCAATGGCTTAAGAGTACAATGTTGTGTATGTGAAGATTATGATATCTGTCTACAGGTAGGGGTAGATCACATGACCATTGTGCGACTTGCGTGATGCAGGCAAATAATCTCAAAACCCCAGTGGTTCTCAAACAATGTTTTCATTACAGTGTTTTGCGAGCGGTGCTGAGATTGGACCACATAAAAATGACCATTCCTACAGATTTAAGGTATTGTTTTCTTTTATTTCCTAAAAGCTAAATATCTTAACAATATTTTCCAATAGGATTCTTGCGCGGTCATCCTATTTGGGGGGCGGGGTAGTTGGACTTGCAAAGAGGAAGTCCAACTTTTGGATGCAATGGAATTATACGGGTTTGGGAATTGGGACCTAGTTAGTAAACACATAGGTACAAAAACACCTGAAGAGGTTAAAGAAGAATATATTGCACGATATTTAGAGGGTAGTATAGGAAGACACACATGGGGCAAAGTAAAAAACACAAGAACGGTTCATTGTGAACTGGAACAAGATAAAGGACCTTTAGCACCGGATGTTATGTCAAGATTGCCTCCTTTAGATATAACTCCAGAAGAATGCGAACAGCTAGGATACATGCCTCATCGAGATGATTTTGAAAGAGAATACGACACGGATGCAGAACAATTAGTGTCATCTTTATCAGTGAGTCCCACCCAAGATTCCGAAGTTGAAGTTGCCTTAAAATTAGCCCAAGTGGATAGATATACCAGAAGACTGAGAGAAAGAGCGCGAAGAAAAAGAGTTGTTCGAGATTACCAACTAGTTGCGAAATTTTTCACCAACCAGCGGAAAGATAACTCCAGGCGCGAGTTAACAAAAGAACAAAAGTACGAAAACAATCTTACTTTAAACTAAAACAAAATTACAAACAACTGTTTACCATTGCCAACAGTTAGAATTTAATTTTTTTATTCAAAGTCAATTATTTCATGCATTTAAGATGATCAAGTAATTTTTTTTTATTATAACAATTCAAAAATAAATTTAATTATTGAATTATTTGCAGAATTTAAAACATTTATTTCAATCATTTTAAATTTGACAACTTTTATGTAAGGGAAAAAATATCTCTTGTCCTTGTTTTGATAAAAGTAGACACTAATACACCATTATAACAGTCAATCAAGAATCCAACTTCAAAGTTAAAAATATTTTTCTTTGTAGAGAATTTCGCGATAGGATGAGAGTATTTAGCCAATTCCATACAGCAGCCGAAAACGAAAGGCTGATAGAAAATATCGAGAGAGAACGAGAGTTGCGCATGCGAATAAGTGAGTTACAGCGTTACCGGAGTCTTGGTTTGACCACGCAAGAAGAAGTTTTGCATTATGAACAGCACCAGGCCTTTCAACAACAACAGCAACAAAGGCAGAATAAAACTGTAAGATTCGTCACATGTTGTTGTGTTATCATTCATTTTCATTGTGTTGCAATCATTTGGTCTTTTAATTATTTGGAATTAGATTTGCATTTCACTTTTATCATTATTTAGTTTCCTAAGTTTAGATCATGGTTACGAAACTAATTTAAATCTTTGTTTATTTGGAGTTCAACGAATTTTCTAAACCGTTCACGTATTCAAGTTTTGCTGACTTTTGAGTAACATTTTTCTAACAAAAACAGACTTCAAATTAATTTGTATTTAATAAAGTCAGTCATAATTAGGTAACGCGATTTCAAACCTTGTTTCTTTTAATTTACATAAGAAAATGTGTCTTTGATTGGTTCGGATTTCACTATAAGTTGCTATAATTGGAAAATAATTCCTGTTATGCTGAGTTGCAAATAAATAAGTGATTGTGCGTCCTGCCAGGTTTGAATTTAATTGTTAAAATGGCGCAATGGTAATCTTGATCTAACTTAGTACCATATCATAATCATTTTCATTCATAACCATCTGCATGTTGTATTTTGATAAAAAAAAAGTAGAAAGTACCTAATGAAAGTAAAAAGAAAAATTAGAGCTGATATTTCTCCCTATTCTATAACTGGATCATTATCTTTTATCCATCGCTGTTATTGATTACTTGTTCTATTTCATGATTATTTTATAGATGATCACAATTAGATACTAAATGACCAAAATAATTTATTGACATACATTTTTTTATTCATATTATAAAAAGAAAATATTAATAGTTGGCAGTTTCGTACGAGAGAGAAATGCATAAAATAACAATAGTTATTTGTGTATTAAGAGCGTAAAGTGATTCTTTGTTACTCGAACATTGTAATTGCGACACGAGCCGAAGGCGAGAGCTGCAATAGTGTAAGAGGAACAAAGACACTTTACGCTCGTGATACACACATAATTTTTTCTACGATTGCATCTTAAAATTATTAAAAAACGTATGCGTACTGAATATAAATTTGTTCTGTTAACTGTCAATATGACAAGTTTCTGTTTTGTTTGTATCCCTGGTAAGTATTGAAATAAGCGCGCATTTAATATCTTTTTGGCGCGTTGCTATTGGAGACGCGCAAAATAGTTATTTGTGTATTAAGAGCGTAAAGTGATTCTTTGTTACTCGAGCACGGTAATTGCAGCGCGAGCCGAAGGCGAGAGCTGCAATAGTGCAAGAGGAACAAAGACACTTTACGCTCGTGATACACACATAATTTTTTCTACGATTGCATCTTAAAGTTATTAAAAAACGTAGGTATACGTCTAAAACTAAATTCGTTTTGTTAACTGTCAATATGACAAGTTTCTGTTTTGTTTGTATCCCTGGTAACTATTGAAATAATCTTTTTCGCGCGTTGTCATTGGAGACGCGCAAAAAAGATATTTTTCGATTGTTCCACAAAAAACGTCAATTTTACGATGACAAATGAGAGCGTAATTGTCATCTTTTCATAGCAATCGTAGAAAAAAGATATTTTCCGATTGTTCCACAGAAAACGTCAACTTTACGATGACAAATGAGAGCATAATTGTCAACTTTTCATAGCAATCGTAGAAAAAATAAATTATATTAGTCCAGGATCTTGAAATATGGAGTAGCAATAAATAAATAATTTTGGAAAATAAAAAGATTGTCATTAATTTATCGATGGGTGAATAGATAATGATCTAGTTAAAGAATAGGGAGGGTTTTTGGTAAAATGATAAAATAGCAACACTGTAAGTGCGTGTGAGGGTCGGTTGTGTTGGTTGAATAGTAGTAAGTACTGGATTGGTTTATGTGTGCAGGCTCTTGTTAAAAGAAACACTCATGTGAACAGACACAGATTGTATCAGTTTGCATTTCACTTAGGGCAGCAGTGGCTTCGGACCATTGCCCCAGGAATCCCAAACAAAAAGCGGGTAAGCTCATTTTATACGTACATCTACTAAGAAAACTGTTAGCTACTCAGAAATTTAAAACATTAGAATTTCAGTATTTAGTTGTGCTTATTTGAAATTGGTGAAGATAAGAGAAAAACTTAGACGTTGTATTTCATTTGCTACTACCGTCACTTAAATTTAGAAAAGAGTTTTAAATTTGAAAACAGTGACTTCTTTAAATAATATAATTATTAAAGAACTCACTATTCGTAGTATTTTTTTTTGTATAAATTTTAATTTGTTACCGGTTACCAATAATCATTTAAAAAAATATGTTCTCGATTTCGGTTAATCGTCGGGTTAATCTTTAATAGATATTTTTTGCTGCGTTACTAATTGAATAAGTTCAAGTAGAATGTGATTAATAAATCTAGTAATAGAAAAATAGGGAAGTAAATCAGTGTAAATAAGTCCATGAAATACGCGATTTAGTATTTTAGTTCTGGTTGATTTTAGGAGTTGGGCTTCTTGTAGCGTTTTAAAAACATAATGAAATGTGTTTCTTTTTGTGGATTTTAGAGATGGTACGTTTATGGTTTCAGCGAAAGCGCAAGCGTCTCAAATTTCACCGACCAAAAATGCATATTTCAAGAAAGCGGCGCGAGCAGCAACAGCTGGGATGACAGTCCGATAGTTCCGAGTCTAACCAAACTACCGGGCAGCAATCTGCTGTCCGTCAACGAGTTTCAAGTGAGATATCAGACAATCATGTTGCTTTCTATCATTTGTTTGCGTGGTGTGTGTTGTTTAGTTACCAGTGTTTCATTGTTTGTTGTTTCAGCTTTGCACTTCACTGAATCTGTTGCCTCTTCAGTATATAACCCTGAAAACAGTCATCATTCAGGTATGATGAACATTTTGCTCATTTAATAACACGTTGTACTTCACGGATTTACACTTTTTTATTTGAAACTGTTTGCGTTTTAATATTTAATTTAGTGTTGGCAAATAAAAAATGAAATATTTATTGTAAATATTTCCTTGTCTACAAACTAAATTTGCGGGAATATTTACGTTAACTTTTCAAAATATTTGCCCGCAAATATATCCTTATCTAACTAACAGTGCTGGCCAGCCTCTGACGATGCCCTCATAAGGTGACTTGGAGGCTGAATTTTCTGAGACTTAGCCAAGTGTTTAGTTTGTATTTTATTAAACCTAGTTTCACCAAGTGTATGGATGACTATTAATTTTGTCTTTGTTGTTATATCCTTATCTCTTTTGTTTTATTAATATAAAATTAACAATTTGAAATTGATTTCCAAAAATAGTACAAAGTTAATATATATTTTGATAGATGGCAGCAGCTATCTAGATCAGAGCCAATTTCACGATTGAATTTCAGAAACTCAGTACTTAAAATACTGCTCTATTTAACTTTGGTTTTACAAAAATATATATTGTACAATAAACAACAAAACGTTATTTGATAAAATATTCTAAACAAAAGTTATTGAAATCTCAGCATTTATTCAAAACTTTTCTCTCTGCATCCCCTAACTTAGTAGATATGAATTATTACCTGAAAAGTGTAATATCTTTATGTAACAATGCAAATTGTAAGATGTGGATTCGCATCTAGTTAATGCCCTATTTCACGTATTTTAAATTGAAAATATTTCCTTAAAAAATTCCGAGATATTTGCCAACACTACTAAATCACAGAAAAAAGACTTAAAACAAAGGTTACATAAAATTAACTTATAAAAGTTACGGAAAACTATTTACTAATGATTTATGATTGTTGTTGAAGTGTAAAGTAAATATAGGTTTCTCTTCTAGGAACATCTTCTGTCGAATAGCGGTAAAGCCAAACAAGAACCTTCTAAACCTCATAACAGTGAAACCGGTCTGAAAGACGCGGTTACCGAATATTTGGCGGTTAGTGGTTGGTTACCAGGGGTTTCGGTCGTATGACACACTTGGTTTCATCTATAAATTTCTCCATTTTAACGTTGCACTTCTCTCTTTAGAAGAACATTGCTTTTCTTAAAGCGTCTCATCCTTTGTACCTTAAAACGTATGTTTGCTTGTTTATGTAAATAGTAGATGCATCGAACGCTTAGTTTTCATTGATATTCCTAAATATTAGCTGAGCACTACAGGCCAAAATGGTGAAATTCTTTGCAAAGATTATTTTTAAAGTTTTCGGATACCTACAGGGATTAAACAAAATTGATAGATATTTGAAACATAGATCTAATTATGTGAATATGTAATTTTTGCAGAGGGTTTCATTGAAATATGAGAGAATTATCCGATTTTCATATTTATTTTTACAATTGTTTCTTTTTTTCCTGTGTATTACAAACGGAAGTTATACGGACTGTATGTAAATATTATAGATATTTAAGCCTTCACTTGTAATATTAAAAAATAAATTTATCTCAGTTTAAAATGTGTTTCAAATTTTTTTACATAAATTGTTGGTTATTATGATTTATTCGATCTACAATTGCAGAACTCTAAAGATCTTCGTAAGTAAACTACCAGATGTATTTCTAATAAAATTATAAAAAGAGAAAAATTGGGATACCGCCAGGATTTAATTATTTACTTTAAAAAGTATTAATTAAATACCAGATGTATAAGTAAGTAAAACATTTTGATGGTCGCTGGTTAAAAGTTTTGTTTCGACAGGCAACTCGATTTAAACTTTACACAACAAGATATAACTCTTTATTTAGTAGTGATTATTTATCGGTGAGTGTCAGTGTTTTTGTGTGTGCTATGTGAAAAAAAGAACAAAATATTGGACGAAAAGGAATAAAGGGTAAGTAATAATACATTATTTATAATAAAAATTATATTTATTATTAAAAGCCAAGCATTCATTAGATTAAAGATCAAATTTATATAAAGGAACGTAGTAATCTGACGACTAGATAATCGAAACCAAGCTGTTTATAAAATTAAATACATTTTTCATATAAAATTATAGTCAAGCATCAACGTTTATATATATTATAGTTAGAAATTCATAAAGTAGCACCCCATTTCGTTAATTTTCTCTGTAGTAATCACGCTATTAGAATATCAAATACTTGGACCCATTCTATCGTGGTTTGACCACGGTATTAACTGTGTAAGAATTATTAACGATATCTTAATCATTATATAATAAAAAATAATAGTTAAAATAGGTATTCAATTAAAATAAGTACGTATTAAGACAAACATTTATCGGTACATCATTTCTTAAATTTGAAGGTGACATGTTTCTGCTCTCCTTACCGCTACGAACAAGATTAATTTTGAAAAAGTGTACTACTACAGTCCGTTCTACAAGAGATTACACTGTGGTTGCATAGGACGTATTGGTTGACCAAAATGTCCAATTAAGACATGTTTACATAACATAAAAACTTGTGATAGTGACAGCGCTGAACCAATTTTTGTTTTATATTTTCATAAATGTTGATAAATGATATTAAAAGTTTCATAAAATAAATCTACAGGCCATTTTTAAACTTACAAATTAATTATACGCCATGTTTATTTGGATGATAATTAGCGTTGTAAATATCACAATTTTTATGCTGTAAATACG
Source organism: Pterostichus niger (assembly GCA_947425015.1). Classification (NCBI taxonomy): domain Eukaryota; kingdom Metazoa; phylum Arthropoda; class Insecta; order Coleoptera; family Carabidae; genus Pterostichus; species Pterostichus niger. The sequence continues at coordinate 37,969,907 of OX380337.1, forward strand.
TCCTATACTGGACTGTATTTTCTGTCAAAAAGGAATTATATAGTCAGCTTCATGTAAGAATGCAGTAGTTATATTTACAAAATAAATATTGTATTAATACGAAAAATAATATGTAAATATTAAAAATGGATACAAAGTTTGGTTTGTTAAATTTTTCATTAAACCAAAAATTTAATAACTCTTTCTGTAACTGTGTTTCTATTCAGAAATTTTATTTTTTAAAAAATCACTCAAAGAATTTGTGTAGATATTGTTTTAAAAAAATAGAAATAGTTTTATTTAAAGTATCTTGAACATATTTTCCGCTGACAAATGTTTCTAAATTATTTTAGATAGTTTTAGAATGTTTTAGTGATGTTTATTATTTTTTTAAAATAAATTAGAAATGTTTCATTCCGAAAAATATATTATGCTATATATTAAAAATGAAGAAAAAAACTTTTTTTATTATTATTATTAAAATTCTTTGTTGAATTATATATTGAATAAATTATTTTTAACTGATTTAAGTGTAAACTTGTCTTCTTTTTGATGTTTTATCATCAAATCATGATCAAAGATCAAAACGTCATTTTGTAATCTCTCGTTGAACGAACTATAAACAGTTAAATTATTTTGAAAATATAATTTAATACAGAATTGTGCTTCAAATTTCAAAAATGAATTTAGTCGACTACAAAAACAGTACAAACAATTTCCTTCAATAATCCATAATTAAAAACTCAATTAAATCACAACATATACTACTCAAATATTTTTATTCTAAAATCTCCTTTTAGAGGGCTGAGCACCGACTCTATTCGGTTTATTATGCAGCATCGTAGCGCATTTGGGGATATGTCTAGCAGCAGCTCCTTCATTGAAGCGTCTGCCACAATGGGGGCACTGCACATAATCTGGATTGAGGGATGGTGGTGGCGGTGGTAGATCAGAGAGTTTGCCCCCAGCGGCCACATGTGCTTGTGCTTGTTTTGCTGCTCGAATAGTAGCGATGAATTCTTCGTGTTGACGTCGCCAGTCTGATTTCGGCATTTGTGGCGGTTTTGATACCTATAACAATTAGAATTAGTACAATAATTACAGTCAACAATAATTTAATGTTATTTCTAGCTTAGTTTAGATAAATCAAACTATATTTAAATGACATAAACAAACTAAAGCGTATTCCTATTGCCATTTTGATCGTTACACTTGCTGAACTAGATCATTTATTTTATTTGACTGGTTTACTTATTTTTCATTATTGTCGGTACTATATTAAAGCTGGATTTATAATAAATGTAAAAAACGCATAGCAAGAAATAACCAAGTTATATCGTTCTGCTTTGCGTTACCTAAAATATTTCACTTCTGGCGAATCAGAATTCAGCATTTTTGTGTAACCAAGGAGATGATCATCTGATATTCTTGTAATCAAAGATTATCAATTGTTGTCTGTTATATCTGAATGTGTACTCGTTTAAGTTTTGTGTTACATAAAATGGATCGAAAAGTTATACAATTAGTAGAAATTTATAAATCTTTCTATAATAAATCGTCGAAAGATTTTAAATATCCAATATTATTCAACTGACAGATTAGTCCGAAGTTCAAACAAGGCATGTTGAAGTTAAACGGAAGATACCGAAAGTTTGTAATATCACCAGATTGGTTGATGGTAATAACTTGTGCGTTTACTTCTTACTTTATTGCAACAGATGTTCCTCTTACATTATTTCAATATAAATCCAAATCTATTTACTCAGATTCATTTTAATAAGTGCAACAGTTTGCTTGATTCAGTTCAATCATATTTAATTTATTTGAACTGATTGAAACAAATTGAATGCAGCCAAATGATTGATTGATTACTTCAAGTCATGGATGTAAGAACTTCTGATATCTATGCTTCAAGTTGAGTGTGGATCAGTGTCGGTAGTAGCGGGAAGTGAGTGAAGTAAAATAATAAAATAAAAAGATAGATAAATTGGTCTGAAAGATAAATTTTGAACTTGGTTTAAATGAATAAAAGCCAAGCAAAAGTTGTATGTCGTACCGGAATATTGAACATTGCTATAAAATATTCGATTTGCTTTTATTTATTTAAATCAAAATATATATTTATGCGGTGTAACTGATCATAGGTGTAAGATTGATCCGAAACAAATGGAATACAACTCATTAATACAGTTTTGAAGCTCGCTAACTCTCTTTTATTTGTTATCATTTAGTTAGTTATCGGCGAGTAAATAGTATTTTATATTTTGTTAGTTTAGTTTTCAATTATATATTCTCCTTCCATATTCCTAATTCTCGTGTACTTATTAATAATATCTTAAACAATAATTAATACAAAAGAATGATGATCATTATTACCACTGCTTGACTGGCAGCCACTTTCTGTAAGACATCAATGTGTTGTGGATCATAAACATAAACAAACAATTATCATTTAAATGAATCATTCAAGCGTCATGCATTCATTAATCTTCGCTAAAATTGACCTAACACCATTTTTTATTAATTTAAATACTTATTTTCCTATGTTAGAAACAAGCGGCATTTTGTAAATTCAATAGCTGGTACCACAAACTCTGTTTTTGGCTGTTTTAAGACCAGTGTTTTTGGGTGTTTTAGCTAGCTCTAACATGTTAAAACCGTGCTCTTAAAACACCCAAAAACAAAGCTTTTACTACCAGCCGATGTGTTTAAGAAACTTGGCAAACTTATTAAAATATTGACTAACATTAACAGTCATTACAATATAAACATTAAATAAATTTATACAAATGATACAATAAAGCTATTTGTATAAAAGTGAAATTTTGCTATTCAATTCGCTAAATAAAATCATTAAAAGTTTATACGAGTTCACCTGATTTTTTGATACTTCTGTAGCTATGTAACATTTAAATTTTCCAGCTACTTTATTGAATAATTCAAATATTTACTTCTCAATACCGTTTATGTCAAGAATATGATTTTTGATTAATTTAAATACTTATTTTCCTATGTTAGAAACAAGCGGCATTTTGTAAATTCAATAGCTGGTACCACAAACTCTGTTTTTGGCTGTTTTAAGACCAGTGTTTTTGGGTGTTTTAGCTATCTCTAACATGTTAAAACCGTGCTCTTAAAACATCCAAAAACAAAGCTACCAGCCGATGTGTTTAAAAAACTTGGCAAACTTATTAAAATATTGACTAACATTAACAGTCATTACAATATAAACATTAAATAAATTTATACAAATGATACAATAAAGCTATTTAGATAAAAGTGAAATTTTGATGTTCAATTCGCTAAATAAATTCATTAAAATTTTACACGAGTTCACGTGATTTTTTGACACCTCTGTAGCTCGTCCAAATAGCTATGTAACATTTCAATTTTCCAACTACATTATTGAATAATTCAAATATTTACTTCTCAAATGACTAAAGAAAAACTGGCTAAACCGTAGTTGACGGACAAACCTGAAGTTGGGCGCAGGACGCTAGGGACTTCTGGGGAAAACGGCAGTTCGAACGGTACAAGTTCGACATAAGAAGCAAGCGGTTTGTTACTTTTTACCATAAAAATACGTTCTATACTAGGTCAGGCATGGTTGTGGTGTTTATTATTTAAAATAACATCCGACTTTGCTAACAAAACGTTTTTAAATTATCTTGATATTCAAATTTGCCGATTTTACCATAAAAATACGTTCTATACTAGGTCAGGCATGGTTAGTGGTGTTTATTATTTAAAAAACATCCGATTTTGCTAACAAAACTTTTTTAAATTATCTTGACATTTAAATTTGCCAGGTTTTTCTATGTCCGACTTATGCCGATTTCACCAAAAGTCACTAACGACTCACAGCCAACTTCAGATTTTTCCGTCAATTACGGTTTTACCGAAAAACTTAATAGGTACGATATAGTTGACCAGTACACATTAAGCGACTCTCCTACATAAATATAATTTTGATACTGACCTTCACTGACGTGCCCTTAGGCCCCTTCTTGGCGTAGCCCTCCACATCAGTCCCTTGTACCCTGTGCTTCACCGCATCATAAATCTTCCTCTTCTTCTTGGCTGTCCGGGCACAGATCTCCTCGTGCTTGGCGAGCCGGTCTGATGCGAATCTCCTCTGACAGTACTTACAGGCGTCGAGGTTGTCATTGGCTGTAGCTGACTGCACACTTCTTCCAAAACGTGCAGGTGCCGTCGCCCGTACAGGGGTGGCCGTTGTTGTCGTAGATTGACGTGGAGGTACTCGTGATGGGGTGGAAGCGGCCTTCATCGCGGTGGGACGTTTCTGCGGTCAGTGCATTGTGAATTTGACGTTTGACAAAGGAGAAACAAATACGCTACTTGATTTTCGGGATGATATGTTTACGATCAAATGTTTTTGTATTTTATTACTTCCTTGTACGAAGTAAAGGAAGTATTGTTATCGCGAAAATTTTCGGTTCTCAGATTTCAGTGGAAATACGCATTTTGGCCCTCCCTGAGTCCATTTTGACTAATTTCGTCGTGACGTCTGTACGTACGTATGTACGTATGTATCTCGCATAACTCAAAAACGGTAAGCCGTAGAAAATTGAAACTTTATATTTAGGACTGTTATAACATCTAGTTGTGCACCTCCCTTTTTGGTCATTATATAACTTCCGGAAGTGGTACTTCACTTGAAGCCTATAATAGATTTTCATGAAAAACTATATTCAAATATAATTTAAAACTTTCCAAATTTGGTATATAAGACTACTATATCAATGAAAATAATATAATAGATTTTGGTTAAAATACACTAACCGGAAGTGACACATTACATGAAGCTGCTAACAGTTTTCCTTGAAAAAAATGGTATTATTTTAATTTTAGAAATAAATGCTTCAAATAAAAGTTTTAGAGAATTAAATTCTGCGTCTAGCACATTAAGAATTTTTAAATTAGCCTTTTGCATAAGCGAGATATCTAAATTTAAATAGTATATATTTTGTGTATTTTTTAAATTAAGTTTGCTATGGATTAGAACAAAAAAAAAAAATAAAAGATTTTATGTTAAATATGTGCAATTAAAAAAATATCTATAGTTTAATACGCGTACAAGGAAGTCATGTGGTGTCCACATCAGATTTTTTTATTATACTTCGTCCAACGTAAGACTGAAAATGGCTCTTTACTAATTATTGTCATAGAAACTATATTTCAATTTACAAAATAAATATATCATCATATCTTTTACCCATTACTGGACGTGGCACTCTGCCTAAGCAGATCACGGTAAGTGATTAATTTTTTCGCGTGGAGTGCGGTTACCAGCCGTCAAACCGCGCCCCCAAAGATATTAGTGAAGGGGGAGCTACAGGGGTAGATTTAAATTGGTTAAAATTGTTTGTCGGCTGTGGGGATCGAACCCAGGTCAACTCGATACTACTACGCCACCTACTCCATATTTACAAAATAAATATATCATCACACCTTTTACCATATAAGGTGTGGCACTCTGCCGTAACAGATCTTGGCAAGTGATATATTTATGCACCAGCCATAAAATCACGACCCTCAAAGGAATAATTTTAATATGTGAAAACTGTTTGTCGTTTATGGGAATCAAACCCGAGTTCTTAAACCCACAGTCCGACTCGATACCACTGAGCTATCTACTCTGCTTTCAAATTAAGTAATTTATTTTTTACCTATGTGTATACTATGTTCAAAGATACTCCGTTATGGCCCTCTCAGCGGGTCTATTGTTAGGGATTTAAGCTTGATTTATAGGGGTGCAAGGACAGGTATGTATTCAGTATTTCCCAATTTAGTTTTATTTTTATATATATTATAATAATGAAACAGAGAATTTTGTACAAATATTATTATTGATAATGAAGCAAAAAAAAATGTTACATGAAATTCGAATTCATTATTATTTCAAGTAAATCTGAAATACGTAATCCGCACAGAGATTAGAGATTTCCGAATTTAAATATTTTGCAATCCTACCCTGAGCGCCAACAGGTAGAATCTCTTACTGTGTGCGGTTCAACACAGGCTTAGTAAGTTAAAGCCATAACGGAGTATCTTTGAACATACTATATACATAACATCACGCACTATTCTATTAAATTTGAGTAGCACGAACCTATGTATAGTATTTTCATTTTAAACTGGAGGGATCGGCATAAAACGATTAAACATCCCTGTCCCATATAACTACAATGAAATCTATTAGTGCGGCTACCACAAATCGCTTAACAATGGTCACAACAAGTAAATTTTTAAGGGTCGTATTCAGCCTAAAATTATGTTTGTTTTTTCCTATGATTGACCATTTATAAATTACTAATTCGGATTAAATTATCCAATTAGCAGTTATGTTACTCAATAAGAAGATTAAATATCCTGTACTGAATCAGACTGAGTAATGTAGGTAAATGTTTAGATTTTGTTTGTATATAATATTTATAATATATTATACTTGTATCGTATGAATAAGGAAATATACTTATTTAAAGATTGTATTTTTTTTGTTTTTATTATACACGTATCGGCGAATGGGGTTGTACAACCCTATGCGAACCTTGTGACACCAGTTATAACGGGTCATATTTTGAGTTCCTTTTTAAACGTAATTGCGGTGCATTGAATCGTTTTATGCCGATCCCTCCAGTTTAAAATAAAAACAGTATAACATTGACAGAACATGCACTCGCGGGACTCCATGTGAAGTCACCAAGATATATTTTAAAAAAATTTATGCAATTTTATAATGAATTATCTCAAATCTTCAATAAAATAATTGTTAAATTCTTACCTTTTCTTCGGCCGAAGTTCTCGGCGAAGGTTTTGAAATGCTCCTCGTTTTGGAAACAGTTTTCTTTGTTATGGGTGATGGTCTATTATTATTCGACTGAAATTCATAACAAATTATTATTTTACAGGCGTGTCTTATTTACAAAATATTGCTAGTCATCGTTCACTTTAATCTGAATACAGAATAGATCAGAAATATTAGTCTAATGGTATAGTATAATAGGGGTTGTTAAGTTACAGGGTGTGGTACGACACACCCTTAATTACTTTCGTATTCTACCCTACCTTACATTACTAACAGTATTATGTAACATGTTAGAGATGGTTATTTATTTATTTATGAGTATTACTTTATGTAACTGGAAATTAATTAAAATTACAGTGCATGAGGTCCACAGCTTATAACGGAATCCGAATCATATGGGAGTACTTATAATATCCTTAACACGTTGACTGCCAACTACGAGATAACTCGTAGATTGCGTTCTTTGCTAAGCCAACTACGAGATAATTCGTAAGACCTTTTTTTTAAAAAAAATACATTTTCGATGCTTTTTGATGATTACTATGTAATATAATTAGAGTTTTTAATAATATAAAATGATTAAATGAAATTGGCTTTTTAGACCGGAATTCTGAAAATTGCCGTGGCAGTCAACGTGTTAAATGCTCTAATTAATACTTAATTTTGTTATTATTTTATTAGCGCTTTAAAGGAATATGTAGCCACAAGGTGGTAATCTTTTCTGCTTATAGTATAGATAAATAAATATATCATCACGCCTTTTAGTCATTACTGGGTGTGGCAATTTACTGTAGCAGATTTCGGTAAGTGATATATCTCTTCACGTGAAATGTGGCCGGCAGTCGACAAATTACGCTCTCCAAATATGTTAGTAAAGGGGGAGCCACAGAGTAATTTTAATATGTTGAAAACTGTTTGTTGGGTATGGTAATCGAATCCGAAAGTTACTATAATTCAAACAATTTACGCTCTTTCGATACGCAACTGGATTTCATAATGACTTTCTTATGAACGCAAAATAAAGATTTTTTTGATATATGAACACTGAAATGATCCCTTTTTATTGCGTGTGTCTGGAACCAAATTTTGGGACTGACAGGAAAATAAACATTTGTCTGAGCTTTAAGACTCGGGAGAGCTTTGCTTTGCATGCCTAGTCAGGAAAATAACATATTGCCTGCCTAGACAGGTAATGAAACAAACGTGGTTGTCTAGTAACATAAATACTGACTGAATATATAAGTCAAATATTTCTGTTAATTTAAATTAATTTAAAATATGCATTATTTGTTTATAAGTTTCAGGTAAAATGTTATACGTAACACGTCAGTAAAGCGTCGTACAGGATTCGTAAGCTGTCTCAAGCTCGGCATGAAATTATCCACTCATCCTGTAATTGAATGTTTTCCTGACTTTTTACGTAAATAACTATTTTTAGGTGGTTTCATTGTTACTCCATTTCTGGCCGGTGAAATTTTTATAGCTTTACAACGGGGCGTTATATCCATGGCAACTAGAAAACAACGGTATGATTTGACGTTAGTGACATCCAGATGACATTTTAAATTTTTTACTTTACGTCACAAAATAAGTCACGCATGAAAATGGGATCATTTCCAGTGTTGGATTAACCAATAGGCAGTATTAGACAATTACCTAGGGCCCCCGTCAAATAGGGGCCACGCAAAATGAATTTTTAAGAAAATTCTATAGTTCAGTGAGATGAAATGCAGAAAACGCTTCTTCTGAGTTGATCGTTGGAGTAGTCATTGCAAATGTTTGTTTATTTGAATTATGAATAAAGTTTATTTGAATTTTAGTTACTGTATTTTAATGTCGGGGGACGGGGCGAGGTGGACCCTTCGTTTGTGATTGCCTAGGGCTCCGCCTAATGTTAATTCGGCACTAGTCATTTCAGTGCACTTTTAACAAATAAAACCTGTACGCTCCTATGTCGAAACGTCTAACATTTATATCGTGTAAAATAGGCAACTCGTTTATAAAGAGCTCGGTTCCTGCTTAGGAACGTAATGTATTAAATGCAACGTACTAAACTAAGATACTAACGAAGGACTAAAGTTATTTATTATTGCAACATTCAATTCCAAAACATAGTTCTTATTTTTCCCACCGTTTATATTTTAAGGTCTACTGTGCTCAACAAGAAATTAATTCCAATTACAGTATATGAGATCTACAGGTTACTTTGATGCAATTTTATTTATTAACCCTTTGCACTCCGTTGTCGCCGCATTTGCGACATTTCGTATGTTAGGAATAAATCCGTTGTCGCCGCATTTGCGACACGCTTGTTTATCTCACTCAGCGCTCTTAAGTCTTAGATAATCAAAAGTGTTTACGTTTGCATTCCAATGTGTGTGATCTGCATTAGTTTGGAGTTACTGGTTCCTACTATTGCTTATTAGGCTGGAGTGCAAAGGGTTAATATAAGTAAAGTAAAAAAAAAATACTGAAATAAGCATAACTTACAATGGTTCTAGTCGGAGTGCTCCCGCTCGACGAAATCTCATGAATCTCATGTTCATTATAACTGCCATTACTATTCGTCTCAACATAATTATCATTCTCATTTGGCGAGGGTGAAAATTCATCTCTTCCTTCATCAACTTCATCAATCTCTACATTAGGCATTTCTTCATCATCTATACTATCATTTAAATTATGGTTGTTCATCATCATTTCCAGTTCTCTTTGCTGTTGCTTTATCATGTTGATGGCGTGGTCATTGTCGTTTCTTTCTTCGTATGTTGAGCTCTCTTCAACGAGTTTGTTATTTGCGTAGGAGGCGTGGTTGGATTGTTTGACAGTTCGTGATTTGAGAGGTTTGCCGTTGGTTGATTGGGATACTGTTCGTTGAACTGATGTTTTTACGGACATTGAAGAGTTTCGTGTTGATGGGTTCTTTATTGAACGGTCTAAGCTTGATACTAAAATCAAATATTGGTGTTAATTGATTGGTGAAGACATAATAGAAGCGTGGTTTAGAAAATACTTTTATATGTCCATAAGAGAAATTAGGTTTTTCTGTATTTATATAACAACAAAGACAAAATTAATTGTCATCCATACACTTGGTGAAACTAGGTTTAAGAAAAAATATAAAATAAACACTTGGCTAAGTCTCACAAAATTCAGCCTCCAAGTCAACTTATGAGGGCATTGTCAGAGGCTGGCCAGCACAGTTAGTAACCATAGACACATTTCGCTCTTATTAGAGCTCATAAGGCTGAATTTTGTGAGACTTAGCCAAGTGTTTATTTTATATTTTTTATTTTTCTGTATTTATTTAATAAATTAATAAATAAATATATCATCACGCCTTTTATCCATTACTGGGTGTGGCACTGTGCCGAAGCAGCTCTTGGTAAGTGATATATTTCTTCGCGTGAAGTGCGCTTACCAACCGTCAAATCACAGCCCTCAAAGATGTTAGTGGAGGGAGAGCCACAGGGGAGATTGAATAAGTGAATTGCAAAACAAAAAAACTGTTAAAATGATTTTGAATTTTTTTTTAAGCGTTTCTAAAAAAATGATATGTGTATCACGAGCAGAAAGTGTTTTTGTTGCTCTTGCATGGTTGGCGGCAATAAACTACTATCTGCTGTAGTTACAAAAATAACTATTTTCACAACCCTGTCAGAAAGTCAAGTTTTTATCCTCAGTTGAAAAAAGAAAGTGAGTTTTTTATCCCTAGGGACGAAAGTTAATTTTAGAAAAATATAGCATGTTATGCATCAAGGGTGGGAAACAAGCGATTATTCCCGCGTTTGAAGTTGGCAAACCAAGACGTAAGCGAGGGCCGAAGGCTCGAGCTGAAGTCGAGGTTTGCCAACTTCACACAAGGGATAATCGCGCCCTCCCGTGAAGCATATTATACTTTTCGTAACAAGTGCACAAAAATTACCGTCTTATCGGGACAAATGTCAAATATGGGTTGCGTAACTAGTTATCTAGGAAACGCCGTAAACTGCTAATAATCGTAGTCTCTAGGGAGAGAAACATGCTACCTAGGGAGAGAAACATCCTAGCTAGGGAGAGAAACATAATGTTTTTCTCCCTAGGGGAGAAAAGCAGTGTTTCTCTCTCTAAAATTAGGGAATAAGAACGTGTTTCTTGTGCATGTGTTACGAAAAAGTCATATTCATGACAACAGGAAAACGACAATATAATTTAACATTAGTGACATCCAGGTGACACCTGTCAAGAATATAAGAAAATAATAAATCTTGTCTAAATTTCTAAAATAGGGTAGGTGGCTTAGTGGTACGAGAGCCCGGGTTTGATACCCACATCCAACAAATAACTTTAAAGTTTGAACATTTTTCTTTGCTTCATTTGGAGTTATCTATCACACTTTTAAAGAAATTCTGTTGCGCCATTTTGCTTTTATTAAACTAATTAAACTTATGTCATTGTTAGTTAATTAGATTTAGTTAATTAACAAGAATAATTCGAATAATTTTATTGCAAAATACAATTAAGTAAAGTTTCTTTTTTTCATTTATGTCATAATTGCATGCTAACCTATATATTAGTTACAGTTATTATTTAATTATTACTTATATACCGTTTTTGCACATTCACTAAACGGTAATTTTCAAACATATATTTTCATTAGAAAGCATAGTAGTCCTTCTGCATGCAATAATGACAAATTGATGCACATTAATAATAAAAATAATTAATTTAAGCCAGAATACATAATTTTTAATAAGTAACAGATATCTTGTTCTATGTACATTTAATTTTTAACAAAACATTGTTTTTAACAGTGACAATTTAAATTTCAATTAGTATTTTATTAAACTACATAATCTAGAATCTTTTGAGATGATAATAATTAAAATAGTTTACCGAGAAAGACGCATGCAGTTAATTTTTTTATTTATAGTTTTATAAAATATAAAATCAACACTTGACTAAGTCTCACAAAATTCAGCCTCCAAGTCAACTTTTCAGGTCATCGTCAGAGTGTTTATTTTATATTTTATTAAACCTAGTTTCACCAAGTGTATGGACGACAATTAATTTTGTCTTTGTTGTTTTTTATTTATAGTTTTGTTTTAAAAGTTCTCTACAAATATAATTCCTTATTGATTCATTTATGGTTTATGATTAATTATAATTTGATTGCAATACATTTCCACTAATTGATAATTGTAATTACTAATCGTAATTAATTATTAAACAGTTATGAACGCAGTTTAAGTAATATTTATTTATACATTTATATTTCTGAGAAACTTTAGTAGCTTATATATCAAGGGAGAAAAGTTCGTCACTGTTTGCATTATTTCCGATGAAAACGCGCAAAACAATTGATTTTTTCTACGATTGCTATGAAAAGATGACAATTACGCTCTCATCTGTCATCGTAAAGTTGACGTTTTGTGTGGAACAATCGAAAAATATCTTTTTTGCGCGTCTCCAATGGCGATGTGTGAAAAAGACGTTAAATTCGCGCGTTTCCAATGGCAACGCGCGAAAAAGATTATTTCAATAGTTACCAGGGATACAAACAAAACAGAAACTTGTCATATTGACAGTTAACAAAACGAATTTAGTTTTAGACGTATACCTACGTTTTTTAATAACTTTAAGATGCAATCGTAGAAAAAATGATGTGTGTATCACGAGCGTAAAGTGTCTTTGTTCCTCTTGCACTATTGCAGCTCTCGCCTTCGGCTCGCGCTGCAATTACCGTGCTCGAGTAACAAAGAATCACTTTACGCTCTTAATACACAAATAACTATTTCGTCAAACAATATCATAACTGGTTACGTAAATAACTATTAAATACGCATACGTTTTTTAATAATTTGAAGATGCAATCGTAGACAAAATTATGTGTGTATCACGAGTGTAAAGTGTCTTTGTTCCTATCACACTATTGCAGCTCTCGTCTTCGGCTCGCGTTTCAATTACCGTGTTCGAATCATTTTACGCTCTTAATACATACAACTATTTTCTCTAGGTGGCGCTGCCAATGGCCTTGAATCATTTTAATTCCTTAAGGAGTACTTGTCATTTGTATTTTTCTCGGTACAAAATAAAGCAGATGAACTATTAATTTTCCTTACCTCTGGTGGCCGCAACATGTCCATTCAACCTGGTGGTCTGTTTCAAAGGCTCCAAGGGGTAGCTCCTATCAATCCCGGCCTTTTGTCTTCTCTCATCGAACATTTGTCTTACTCTTCCTGCCCCAGAGGCACCGAGGGTGGTTCCCAGTCCCACGGGGGATGTGCCGCCACTGACGGAACTGCCACCAGAACTGCCGCGGGAAACTTTATCAAAAGCACGTTGTTGTTGGTTTTCGTATAATCGCAAAAGTTTTTCTTCTTTTTCTTGCATTTGACGCTGTTGGAAACGAGCCTGAAAACAAAGAGAAAATAAGGATTCATTAATATATTTTATCTACTCTTATTAAATAATGTATTCATTACTTATGAAATTTATGATAGGTAATACAATCATTATCGACAGTGTTAAGTAATAATTCATTACTCAACACTTCACGACCAATCACACGTCTGAATTTTCATTACTTAACACTTTAATAGCCAATCAAAAAATAACGATAATTGCCGCGCGTTAAGTATGCTATGAAACAGTGAAGCGCGCTATTGTTAATTATCTGTCCAAATGAGTTTAAAACGTTTTTGTTTACTCAATTAAAATTGTAAAAAATCTTTCTGGTCCGAGTTCAGTATATCATATAGTATCTACCATTTAATTTAGTTCCTGACGTATTGAAACACCCTGTTTTGTTTAACCTCCAATCAATATATGCTTGTCATTTACATAATGTTATTATAAATTACAAATATAATTGACTTATGTGTACATAAAATATAAATAAACAAATACAACATTAATTTTCTTTAGAAAAATATTTGTTTAACTTACATTTATTTCACATTACATTACATTCTGAATAAACATTTTTTGTTAAATAAAAATAAATAAATATATCATCACGCCTTTTACCCATTACTGGGTGTATTACTCTGCCATAGCAGATCTCGGTAAGTAATATATTTCTTTGCGTGAAATGCGGTTACCAGCCATCAAATCACAGCCCCCAAAGATGTTAGTGGAGGGGGAGCCACAGGGGTAGTTTTAACGTGGTAAAAACTGTTTGTACCCCATATTTTTTTGTTAAATCACTCAAGCTAAAAATTATATAAACTACCACACTGCGGCTTGGTGACTGCGGATCCTGTACTGTAATTGGGATTAAAATTCCTGTTGAACAGCGTTACATAAATAAATAAATAAATAAATCTTTCACCCTCAATTCAATCAATTTTTCATACGACATACGTTCTACCCAAACCATCTCATCTGACAATACATACATTACAGGCCGCTCTATTCAAAATGAAAAAATTGTTATTTGTGTATTAAGAGCGTAAAGTGATTCTTTGTTACTCGAACACGTCAATTGCAGCGCGAACCAAAGGCGAGAGCTGCAATAGTGTAAGAGGAACAAAGACACTTTACGCTCGTGATGCACACATAATTTTTTCTACGATTGCATCTTCAAATTATTCAAAAACGTATACGTACTGAAAATAAATTCGTTCTGTCAACGGTCAATATGACAAGTTTCTGTTTTGTTTGTATCCCTGGTAACTATTGAAATAGGCGCGCATTTAATATTTTTTTCGCGCGTTGCCATTGGAGACGCGCAATAAAGATATGTTTCGATTGTTCCACAGAAAATGTCAATTTTACGATGACAAATGAGAGCGTAATTGTCAACGTTTCATAGTAATCGTAGAAAAAAGTAATTTTTATTTATTTTATTTTCATATGTCAATACATATTTACATTTCAACTATAAAAACAAAAATAAATTCATAACAAAAGAATCCATCTTCATGTGATTGAATACACTTCATAGTCACGCCTGCATTTATTTCACACGCAATTGTTCAAACAATCCATACTTTACAACATAATGCAGTACAACACAACTAAAGTCTAATGCTTAATACGTCACTATTTGTTAATAGTGTATTACCTTGATTAGCAGTTTTCTCTTAATAATAAAACCGCACATGAATTATTAATAGCTTCTCAAATATTTCTTAGCACGCAAAGAAAATATAGAGACATTGACCATGAAAGAATATGTACTTATATGTATCGTAAGCACACGCAACTATATTGGAAATTTACGATAGGTACTCAATTTATAATTTTTAATATACTGTTTTTTTTTCATGATTACATAGCTATATATAGATATGTGCATGTTCGTGTATCATGTGTAATCTTTATGTAAATTTTTTAAATGTCAACATACTTTAGCAGAGGTGAAAATTAGTCGTGCGTACTATACTTCAAAATTAAATGAAAAGTGTATTTTATTTTAATTAATTAAGGACATAACGTTATGTGCTAATTTACTAACGGACAATATTATATTTGACCTGAAACTGACAGGAAAATAAACATTTGTCTGATCTTTAAGATTCAGGAAAGCTTTACTTTGAATGCCTAATCAGGAAATAGCTATTTTTGAAACTAGTAAGGAAATGAAGGTTATTACCTTACGCATGTGAAATTTGCAGAACGAGGCGTAGCCCGAGTTATGTAAACATATAAGTAAGGTAAAAACCGAGTTTTCTTACGAGTTTCATACAATATTTTTTCTACTTCCGTTCTAATAAATACGAAAGAGCGTTTTTGAAATTATGAAATTTTGACATATTAATGACAGTTAAATTAAAAAAATAAAAGAATAACACATCAGAATTCGTCTACCAAGATATCTTAATTTTTGTATGTTGCTATGTTGCTATGTTACCTCATTATTTCACTAGTTAAATAATGCAGTTCATTACCTAACTCAAATAAGTGAAATAAAACGTCTATTTCCTAACGGAAGTAGAAAAATAACATATTACCTGCCTAGACAGGTAATGAAAGAAACGTGAGTATCTATTATTACTAAATATTATATAAACTAGCACACTGCGGCTCGGTGAGTGCGGACCCTGTACTGTAATTGGGATTGTTGTACAGAGTAACATAAATAAATAAATAAATAACGATCCTATCAGAAAGAAAAACTTTCTGCCGTCAATTGAGAGAAAAAAGTGGTATATTTCAACCCTAGAATGTCTAGGGAAGAAAGTAAATATTTCTTCGTTAGAAAAAGATGGCCATGGCAACTGAAAAATAAAACGGTATGATATATATAAATTTTTAATTTATGTGTGAAAATTTTATTTTCTGTGAGGGTAGTAAAAAATATATGTATACTTCGTGAGGCAAGTCGCTTTTTCTCTTTATATAAAAATAGTATTTTTTGGATATGCATTGACGTCAGTAAAATTTGAACACACGAACTATTGCAAATTGTATTCATTGGACTAAATATTTTTCGTGTTCCGCTCTAATAAATATATAAACAAAACATATATAATATATACAAAATATTTCTGAGAAAATATAAAAATATATCGTACCTTATAATCAAACGAATCGATAGGGTGATAATGATATATTATTGACGATTTTGTTCGTTACTAAAAAAGTAACGAATATTAAATCGCTTGAGGATTGATTTATCTTTACCTTGAAACGTCTTGAGGTTAAGGCCGCTCCGGAGTACAAGCGAAAACGCTCAAAAATGCTATCAACTTATCTGCTCTTCTAACTGACCAAAATTATTCAAATTTTATATAAATAATGATGATATAAATATATTAACATTTGTCGGTCAGTTTTTTGATAAAGTTTATAATAAACAAAATACAGAATTATTTTGTATTTTTTCATGTAATAATATGAGGGCTTTAGAGGAACGAACTATCTGTGGATTCCGCTATGCATATTGGTGAAAACGTTTCCTGTAACTACTAAGTGTCAACCATGGTGTGTGTAAGTGTTAGTTCAGAAGTACGCACGCAAAAGCTTCGTTGAGATGACATATTGAACCGTGATTTGACGGCTGGTAACTGCAGTTCACAAGCATAAATAGGTATATTACTTACTGAGATGTAATACAGCTGAGTGCCACTGCCAGTAATGATTTAAAAGCATGATATATTTATTTCTTGTAAAATTTTGGTTGAACCGGTTCAAAATTCGAGTTTTTGTAAAATATGTTTCTATATAGTTCGGAGCACGAGAAATACACTCGTTCAAACCGCATCTCAATATCTCTTTTAGTTCTTGAGTTATATCGATTTTTGACTTTTTTAAAAATTCAACTTTGAGAGCCCATATCTCGAAAACTAAAAGAGATATTGAAATGCGGTTTGAACGAGTGTATTTCTCGTGCCTCACTTAACTTATACCGAAATTTTACTATTTTTGAAAATTTTTCAACTTTTCTTCAAATTTTTTTTTTACTATATTTCAAAAAGTTGAAAAGATAATGAAAATCTGAAAACACCAGTGAATTCCTCGCGTGAAAATACATAGGTATACAAATTTGTACATCAAAATTCGCACGGATACATTTTTTATTACAAAAAAACGAAAATAGCCATTTTTGTGAAATTTCTTAAGGGGTACCCCTTGGTGTTTTTACGGATTTTGGTCATTTTTGGATTTTTTGTAATAAAAAATGTATCCGTGCGAATTTTGCTGTAAAAATTTGCATACTTATGTATTTTCACGCGAGAAATTCACTGGTGTTTTCAGATTTTCATTATCTCTTCAACTTTTTGAAATATTGAGAAAATAGAATTTTGAAAAAAAGTTGAAAAATTTTCAAAAAAGGTAAAATGTCGGTATAAGTTAAGTAGCGCACGAGAAATACGCTCGTTCAAACCGCATTTCAATATCTCTTTTAGTTTTCGAGATATCGGCGCTCAAAGTTGGGTTTTAAAAAAAGTCAAAAATCGTTATAACTCAAAAACTAAGAGAGATATTGAGATGCGGTTTGAACGAGTGTATTTCTCGTGCTCTGAACCATATAGAAACATAATTTAAAAATTTTCGATTTTAGAACCGGTCCAACCAAAAATTCACAAATAAACATGCCTTCACCCATTCTGGTGACACTCTATCGTTGTAGATCTCAGTAAGTAATATATTTATGCTTGTGAACTGCAGTTACCAGCCGTCAAATACATGATGTCATTCCTTAATATTTATATAAGCAAAGCAATTTCTCATTTCTGTACTATAAATGATTTGAGTGATTTATATTGATGTTGAGTACAGTTAAATAAAATATTTTAAGAATAGATAATAAATACAAAATAACGTGCAAATTCGTCTAAAACTTAAATGTCTGTGAAACTCGTATCATCTGGGTTAGATATTTCGGAAGTCGAAGATAATACAACGAATATTTGAATACACAAAACAATATTTAAAAAAAATTACAATCCCTAATAAATAGACCCTCGGCCAGCAGACCACGGTTCCAAGAACAGTAACACGGCAAGTTGCTGGGTTTAGCGGGTGCATAAGATTTAGGGACAAATACGAAAATTGTACTCACTCGGCCTTACGATTATTATTAGAAGATTTCACATATTTTATATTTTACAACAAAATTATTCAAATTGGCAAAAATTCAATAACATAATAATTATCATTATTTTTATTGATAGTAATTTGATAACAATAAACATATCTGTAGACATTTATCTATAAAAGGAAAATCAAATGGAAATAGAAATAATAACATAAATAATTCATACATCCAGCCATTTTATCTAATAAAACAGTAAATCATAACGTTGCTTCAAGGGCAAATGATACATCATTCGACATAAATCTTCAACTTTTACAGTTTTTGAGTTTTTCAACTGGAATTATAAATATAATTTTATAAATATTTATTTTTAAATATAACTGTAAATGATTATAATTAACACTGTCAAATGTTTCTAAATTAAGTTATAATAATAATTATTGGTTTTTAGTTCTGTAAACTTTATTTAAAAATTAAAGTTTTACCCCATTAATTAATTTCTAATTTATTTATACAAATAAATAACAATAATAATAATTATGGGGTAGGTGGCTCAGTGGTATCGAGTCGGCCTGTAGATCTTGAGAACCCTGGTTCGATCCCACAGTCGACAAACAATTTTAACCAATTTAAATCTACCTCTGTGGCACCTCCTCCACTAATATCTTTGGAGGCCGTGATTTGACGGCTGGTAACTGCACTTCACGCGAATAAATATATCACTTACCGAGATCTGCTTAGGCAGAGTGCCACACCCAGTAATGGGTAAAAGGCGTGATGATATATTTATTTATTTTATCATGAATGTATATTTATTTCAAAATATTATCTGTCAATTTTCATACTACGAGTTGTATTCGGCTTGAGAATTTACCAAACAAGAGTTAATTAACAAGAATAGTTAGGTATTTATTTGCACATTATTAATTAGGTATTACAGTGATGAAAATTTTGAATATTAAATGTACACTGAACAAATGTAGAATTGACGTTTATGAAAATATTGAAAATATCATTTATTTTATTCGTAACCAAGGATATTATTAACAGTGGTATTTCCGATATCAATTTCACTAGTGATGAATTTCCGACGAAATGTACATTTCATTGGTTCATTTTCAAATAAATTCGTGATCCTATTGGTTGACAGTGACGTGTGGTGAATTCTCTAATAAAAACGTGAAAAAAAATTATACTTTGTGAAGAAAATGTTATTCTTTACTTGATATACAAATAACTATTACAGAATGTTACTATTAGCAATAGTAATTGCAAATTGATTGATTTCATTTTTGACTAAAGAACAAAAATTGTTTATAACTTACTAGTACTACGTTCATGTTATAATTTTAAGCCTCGGTTTACAAACAGCTACTATTGTATAGTAAATAATACATGTGGAAAATTCACATCAAATAAAATCTACAAAATTTGTCATTGCCCATCATCCTACCTGTAAATAATTGTAGTCCTTGCTTACGTCCTGAGCTTGCCTCAAAGCCTCCTGCAAGCTCCTTGCAGCCCACGAGTTACTTAAATCGATAGAAACAGTAGATGACAAATTCGGATTTAAATACTGACTCATACTAATAGTAAACACTCAAAACATTAGAAGAAATGAGTCATCCGATGTGTTAACCACACGTAACTCAACAAGCACCGCGGTTAACCGTACATCATCTGAAGCTTTCACTGATTTGTGTTGACATTGACTGAATTTTATAAGCGGAATATCAATAAGTACGTTGGTATTTCGCTGTAACGTCACGACGTGGTTGAATTGCTGCTACACATGCGCTGTTATACACCTGGGTAAGGTGAGTTGCTGAGAGTATTTGTCGCGTGGATATATCGTGATGACTTTGAGAATGTTTATTGGAATAAGTCCTTACTTTGTTAAATAAACTATTACATAATATTAATTAAGAGTTTATTTAATTTAATAAAATTTGATGTGGACACCACATAACTTCCTTGTACGTGTATTAAACTATGGATATTTTTTTAATTGCACATATTTGACATTAAATCTTTTATTTTGAATTTTTTGTTCTAATCCATAGCAAACTTAAAAAAAAAAATAATATTTAAATTTAGATATCTCGCTTATGCGAAAGGCTAATTTAAAAATTCTTAATATGCTAAATGCAGAATTTAATTCTCTAAAACTTTTATTTGCAGCATTTATTTCTAAAATTAAAATAATACCATTTTTTTCAAGGAAAACTATTAGCAGTTTCATGTAATGTGTCACTTCCGGTTAGTCTATTTTAACCAAAATCTATTATGTTATTTCCATTGATATAGTAGTCTTATATACCAAATTTGGAAAGTTTTAAATTATATTTGAATTTAGTTTGTCATGAAAAGAAGGAGGTGCACAACTAGATGTTATAACAGTCTTAAATATAAAATTTCAATTTTCTACGGCTTACCGTTTTTTAGTTATGCAAGATACGTACGTACGTACAGACGTCACGACGAAATTAGTCAAAATGGACTCAGGGATGGTCAAAATGCGTATTGCCACTGAAATCACCGAAAATTTTTGCGATTACAATACTTCCTTTACTTCGTGCAACGAAGTAATAAGAAATAATTATTTACGTAAAAAGTCAGGAAAGCGTTTAATTACAGGATGAGTAGATACAGCTTACGAATCCTGTACGTCTCTTTACTGACGTGTTACGTATAATATTTTACCTGAAACTTATAAACAAATAATACATATTTTAAATTAATTTAAATTAAAAGAAATATTTGACACTCACGTTTCTTTCATTACCTGCCTAGGCAGACAATATGTTATTTTCCTGACTAGGCATACAAAGAAAAGCTTTCCTGAGTCTTAAAGGTCATATTTCCGGTTCCAGGTTGAGTAAAATTATAAATATTAGTGTCATAAATTGCAGAAATAAACTATTTAACTTCATCATCGTGCCTTTTACCCATTACTGGGTGTTGCAGATTTCGGTAAGTGATATATTTCTCAAATCACGGCCCCCAAAGATGTTAGTGGAGGAGGAACGACAAGGGTAAATTTAAATTGGTGAAAATTGTTTGTTGGCTGTGGGGATCCAACCCGGGTTCTCAAGATCCACAGGCCGACTCGATACCACTGAACCACATACCCCTTATAATATAATATTTGTCAAACAATAATACCAACTATCTTTGAAAGTAATCTATTAAATGTTTCTTTGTCCTTTAATGATTTTGATATCGCAGAAACGAACAACAAAATAATGAAACAAATGCTAAAGTGCTAAAGTAACTTTTGTTTTCTGTTAAGTGGAATTTTTTACTTAGGGTCAAGGTTAGCAACATCATTTTTGGTTTTATTCAATAATAAATGAAACTGATTTATTTTATTGATGTAATTTGTAGATTTGATTATTGATACACTAATGCGTTTTTAATATAATTTTTACATTATGTTCCTTTAAAAACATTGCCTTGAATCAGGAAAAACTTAAACCTTTAATATTTGAAGAAAGAAAGTAAAATTAGGCATATTTTTTTCTATTTATATTTGTCAGAGATTCTAAAAATAATAATAAATAATAAAACTCTTGTTTAATGACGCAAATAATAACAATGCACTGATGTGCCCTTCAAATTGTGATAGCCGTGTGCGAAAGGCAATGGCCTGACCTCAAAAGGTCACAAATTACAAGCTATAACTCTAAAATTAAAACAGGTAATGAAGTTTTCAGCAGTGTATTTATCGTGATTTATGTTACATTTTCTACTCTCATTATTAAAATGTCATTTAACGTACTGGTTTCCATGCCGCTAAAGAACATTTTAATCACTTGTTGACAAGTTGTAACTTTTAACGTTTTAGTCACGGCATGAAGTTAATAACTGGCATATTAAGCACGGAATGAAGTTAACGTTCTGCGTCTTAACTTAACCTTACTCTTCAATTACATTCGTATTTTTTTATCTCAAGTTTAACATATCGTAATCAACGCCATCTATTAGTAGTTAAATATCCCAAGGGTCCTCTTTGTCCCAGCAGATTTTGTCTTATTGACTAGCTCAGTGGTATCGAGTCGGCTTGTGGATCTTGAGAACCCTGGTTCGATCCCCACAGCCGACAAACAATTAAATCTACCCCTGTGGCTCCTCCTCCACTAATATATTTAGGTGGCGTGATTTGACGGTTAGTTTACGCGCATAAATATATCACTTACCGAAATCTGTTTAGGCAGAGTGCCACACCCAGTAATGGGTAAAAGGCGTGACGATATATTTATTTTAATTATATATCTTCCACCAACAACAGTACATTTAACAACCCTCTGAAAGTCTTCAACAAATCCATAAACTTTTCTTGTTAACAGCCAATAAAAACTCTTCCATCTGCTGACAAATTTCTAACTAAACTGAAATTGCTTCTGCTTTAAATACCCATAGTTTACATTCCAAACTGACCTTACGTTTCCTGTTGAGAATTTATACACGCCATTTTCACATTTCCGGTTCGTTTGGGTTTAACGTTGAGTTAAGACAACGGCTATTTATTACAGTCGAGTTAAGGTCTCGACCCTGAGATAGCAATTACGAATTGTGGAGAAGTCTTCGCAGGATGCGTTCATTGGATGTTGACGCTGCTGGGGATTTTTCGTTTTTAACCGTTTCTGAATTATTGTAGAGAAAATATCTTCAAATAAAAGTTATAGAGGAATAAATTGTCTACAACTTTTGTTTGAAGTATTTTTTACTAAAATAATATAGAAAGGTTTTACTGCGCAAAATATATATTAGTTACTATTTATAAATTAATTAATAATTAATTTGTAATAAAATACGTTCTAAATTAGTTTCAAGGAAAATTCTTTCAATAAAAGATATAGAGGTCTAAGTTGTCTACAACTTTATTAGAAGAATGTTTATCTAAAATAATTTTGAAAGGTTTGACATCGAAAAATATGTGTGATAGTTACAATTTTTAAATTAAATTCATAATTAGTTGGGGTAGGTGGCTCAGTGGTATCGAGTCGGCCTGTGGATCTTGAGAAGCCTGGTTCAATCCCCACAGCCGACAAACAATTTTCACCAATTTAAATCTACCCCTGTAGCACCCTCTCCACAAACATCTCTGAGGGCCGTGACTTGACGGCTAGTAACCGCACTTCACGCGAAGAAATATATCATTTATCAAGATCTGTTTACGGCAGAGTGCCACACCCAGTAATGGGTAAAAGGCGTGATGATATGTTTATTTATTTTAATTGTGTTAAATGTATTTTTAAACAAGCGCAGGCGATGCTGCCTTCATTTCTTATAGATTCGTTGTTAGAGAAGTGGGCGTAAGTGAAGATCTACGAAACAGGTGTACAGGAGCGAATGGATGAATGCTTGTTGCGTGATGATGGATTTTGGTTGTGAGGAAAGAAAGAGTTCGTATGGAGGAAGTGTTAATGTGGTCGAAACGAGTATCGTGTGTCAGGATGAGAATGTTGACGGGTTCGTGCTACCCCATTTAATGGGATATAGCATGATGTTATGTATGTATGTATTTTATTTATTTATTAGTTTGTAATAAATTACGTTCTCAAACGTTTCTGAATTAGTTTCAAGGAAAACTTTTCCAATTAAAAATATAGAGGAATAAGTTGTCTACAACTTTTATAAGAAGCATATTTTTCTAAAATAATTTTGAAAGGTTTAACAACAAAAAATATTCGTTGTCAAATATGTTTCAAAGACCATGTATGCATCATACTCGTATAGTGTTCTATATTACATAAAGCAGACGAATATGGACTTAGAGAGAGTAGTACAATGAACGTGATTACATATCAAGAGTGCCTTGCAATGCAAGCTGATTATTATGCGAGAATGTGTGTAAAACTGTGGATCTCAAACTGTGTAGGTCAGAGGTGCGCTAAACTTTTTGCATTATACCCTCATTTTAAATTTTGTAAAAGTGTGTATCTCCTCCAAGATGCTTATTAGGGTATTTTGAAGTATAGTTTTATATTTGTTTATTTATTTCTGATTTTTTACGTAAATAACTATTGTTATATTATGAAATTTTCTTTTGTCGATATTTATTTGAAGAGGTAATGTAAATATGAAAACACCAATTAATTCCTCGAGTGAAAATACATAGGTATGCAAATTTTCAGAAGATAATTCGAACGGATACATTTTTTATTACAAAAAATCAAAAATGGCCGTTTTTTGAAGATTTCTTAAGGGGTTAGCCTTAAGATTTTTACGATTTTTGGCCATTTTCGGTTTTTTGTAATTAAAAAAGTATCCGTGCGAATTTTATTGTGAAAATTTGCATACTTATGTATTTTCACGCCAGAAATTCACTGGTGTTTTCAGATTTTCATTATCTTTTCAAGTTTTTGAAATATTGAGGAAGAAAAATTTTGAAAAAAATTTAAAATTTTCAAAATTTTCAAAATACCTGTACAAATTAAGTAGCGCACGAGAAATACACTCGTTCAAACCGCATTTCAATATCTCTTTTAGTTTTTGAGTTATGGGCTTTCAAAGTTGAGCTTTTAAAAAAGTCAAAAATCGCTGTAACTCAAAAACTAAAAAAGATATGAAGATGCGCCTTGCGCCATTCAATTTCTCGTGGTCTGAATTATATAGAACCTTATTTTAATAATTTTCGATTTTTGAACTGGTTCAACCCAAAATTCTCATTATTTGTATGTACGAGCTCAAACAAATAATTTGCGAACAAACCTCTACACAAAAGAACTTTTGGATTGTTTTGAGGTTCTAAATTTATACCTAACGTTTAGTTAATGTAATTTAAAGTAATTAAAATTCATTTAATTTGTTTAAACTTAAAATGTTTCTTTTAGACTACAGACTATTACACTTCAATGCATTGCTGAAAATATTATTTTCCCTATGTTTGTTTACTTTTAAAATAAACGCTCTAATTTATTGCTGTCAAACTTTTTAACTGTAACTATAGTAATGATATATTCCTATGTTTACTGATAAGAAAAACTCCCGGTATGCTTCTAAACAGTTGTAGCACAAGGATAGCGCTGCTGCTTCACTAGCAATACTTTCCGAATTCATACCCCATTACTTTTCAGTTAATAACCAAAAATATAATTATTTTCTTGTTGTTCGGATTTATTTACATATAGTATCGTATTAGAAGAAATTATAAATGAGATTTTAATATTTCTTATTTGATTGTGGATCACCTGTTGTGAACCACTGTTTTACAAGTGTGTTAGTATGTGTGTGGGAACAAGAGAGAAAAAGCAAAACAGCAGAACGCGATTCGGTTACTGCCCACAATCTTCAGTTGCAGCTAAATGACTCACGCTTTTGTAACCTTGTTTCTCTGGATGGTTGCATTCGTGTTCTTTAATAGCGCCATGTAAACCGGGATTTAAAAAAAATGTTATTGACTGATTTTACATAGAGAAAAACGAGTTAAAATCGAAGGATTGGCTACTGAAAACAAAAAAACAGTAAACAACCTGGCAAAAATGCATTATTGGTTGTTCTAAACAAATCACAAACAAGATACATAAACAACTTGTTATATTTTCTGAAAAAGTTTCCTTGGTTACACATTCATATTTATAATAACCATCATTTCGAATGTTAATTAATTTATAAAATATTACTTTTATTATATATAACTGCTGCTGTATTATTTTTATTTATTTATTTATTTATTATTCAACAGGTTAAAAAGAGCAATTACAGAATAATAATACACACACATAGAAATTGAGAAAAAAAAAATAATGAGCATGGTTACAAAGAGAAATTATAGGTTCTGGATATCAGTCTCTGATTGCTTACAGATCCGTGAAATGTGATAATAAAATAAATAAATAAATTACACAAGAGGTTTTTATTTTGCCTGATAAATTTCTGTTTGACGAGAAAACTGTTTTAATAAAATCACGACACCGTAGGTGGAGTGATTTTATTTTATAAACAGTTTTCGAGTCAAATTGCTGTCAGGTTACAAGGTTGAGTTGTCAAACTGAAATTTATCCAAAGAAAATAAAATGCTCGACTGTAATTCGGCGAGATAATTTAACGACATTTTATTTAGGTTTATTTAAAAGTGTAATTAGTAAAACTACAATTATTATAACGACAAATACTGTAAATGACATGACATGTAGTTGGTGTTTTGATTTGGTTGTTAGGAGAAAAGTAACTAACGTTTTATCACTTGCAAAAAGTTACCTTTTATCCGCTGTCAAAACGATAAATTAGTTTTTTTCTTTATGGCTTACTTTATATTGGAGTTAAATTATCAAAATTAAATTTGTAATAAATATTGAAGATTTTAATCACGTTTTTTTACTTCCGTTAGGAAACAGACGTTTTATTTCACTTATTTAAGTTAGGTAATGAACTGCATTATTTAACTAGTAAAATAATGAGGTAACATAACAACAGATATCTTGGTAGACGAATTCTGATGTGTTATTCTTTTATTTTTTGAATTTATAACTGTCATTAATATGTCAAAATTTCATAATTTCAAAAACGCTCTTTCGTATTTATTAGAACGGAAGTAGAAAAAATATTGTATGAAACTAGTAAGGAAATAGGTTACTACCTTACTTATGTGTTTACATAACTCGGCTACGCCTCGTTCTGCAAATTTCACATGCGTAAGGTAATAACCTTCATTTTCTTACTAGTTTCATAAATAGCTATTATGCTGTTACCTGAAAAATGTACCAGATTCGCGAAATGATTTGGTATGCTCAGAAAATAGTCTGCCTCGATCACTTCGTAGCTTAGCAAATAACTATAGAAACATTTGTCAGATGAAAAATTAAAAAAATACGAGTACAGAAGCAATAGATTTAGTTGTAAGAGATTTATGAATATCACTTCAAATAATAAGTAATTTAATATATAGATTTATAGGTTCTAGATATTAGTCTAAAGGACAACCTTCCAAATAGAGCTTAATTAGAACACCTAACGTCATTAATGCTATGTCAACGATTATAAATTGTTTACTCTATAAATTCAATATTTTATTAATTCTTTTGTATCGCCCATACAGATTGTTGAACGTGGGATCTGCAACCATACTTGGGCCAATCAGCTGACGTCATGACTGCCATAACAGGAGGTGAGTGTACTGCTTTTCATTTTTTTTCTATTTTGAATTGTTGCGTGACTCAGATATGCAAATAGCAGAGTTCAAAAACGTTTATGACGATTTTAATGAACAGGATAATAATAATATTTTTTAATAAATTAATATTGGTTAATAATTTACTAAATACATTCTTAGATCGGCGATCTCAAAGTGACGATTTTAAATTAGTAAGAAGTTTGAAGCATCGACAGTAATAATAATAATACTAATAAATAACTTAAAATCCGGATTATTCTAGATGACGAATTCTGAATTATTTTAAAAAGGAAGTTTTGAAATAAAAGGACTAGAAAATGAAATCATTTTTATTTGCAGCATTTGAGAGCGGAAAATGTGATTGCTGAATTTCTCAGTATTATATATATATATATATATATATATATATATATATATATATATATAGGTATATATACAGGGTGGTGACTCGCTCAGCCGGTCATAGGACTTTATCAGTTTTTTGCAATTTCCTGCTTCCCTAATTATTTGAAGCAAAAACGCGTCAATAAAAGTTTTAGGACATCAAATTCTGCATCTATCAATAAACATTTTTGATAATAATAAACCCTAATATTGATTTAAAAGCACAGCTTGTCAAAATAAATATTAATAATTTGACGTATAAAACGTTGTTTTTAATTCCATGGCTATTACTATTAAATTGAAATTACGTGAATTTTCTAATTTAATTTCTGCAGTTATGAACTAGTCAAAATGAATTTTGTTTATTGATTCGGATGTAGAATTTTATGCTTTACAACATTTATTTGAAACATTTTTTCCTAAAATAATTAGGGAAGCAATGCGCACGGAAAAACTGATTTGCCGTGTTAAACACCTATGTTTTACTTTTCGTGTTACACCCGGTATATCTATTTCCACCATAAAACCACTTCACTATTTCAATCTTTTCTTCAATGATATACATTTCAGATAAACTAGTATTGATATTATCTAGATACAAACAAAATATGTCAAATAATATATATATATATATATATATATATATATATATATATATATATATATATATATATATATATATATATATATATATATATATATCGTTACTTTCAATTGTGTAAATTATTAGTAATTGTAAATTGTATTTATTGAATGCTAATGAAACTGTGGGTATTGTTTACAAATGAATAATATGGACAGAGAAGTAGGTAAATGTGAAAATTTTAAATTTAGATTTTGACGAGATGATGTCACGCGATATTAAATCATTATGTTGCTAAGTTAGTGGGTCGTGTAAATATAAACCATCAGTGAAATTATTTACATATTTACAAAGGGCGTTTGATTTCTAACAAAGAATAGGTACTTTGTTTGTTCAATAAGGAATGATTGATATTTTGTTATAACAATTGCTATTGTTTTTTAAAATTGTTATTCAAGAAAATCTATCACCACATTAGAATATTACTTATTTAACTATCAAGTGTAATGAGGACGATTAATTATCGAGATATTTTAATGCGAGAATCACTGAGTAACACATAAGTTAGTTACAATATCATCATCATCTGTGGCGCTACAGCCCAAATCGGGCCTGGGCCTACCGGACACACCGAGCCGCAGTTTTTACACTGCCGTACTGCCGGTTTTCGTAGTCGAATGCTACATTATTTAAGGCGTATAAGTGACTAGCTTATAGCGCCCGAGTGTGATAAATACATGTAGCTGTATTTTATATTTTACGACAAATCACATATTGTCGATAGGCGGAACCTTGGTTCGGGTGACGTCACAGTATGTTAAGAGATGTGCCTTAACACGCTCGGCCACCGCGCCTGTAGTTACAATATTATTATTACTTCCTTGTACGAAGTAAAGGAAGTATTGTAATCGCGAAAATTTTTGGTTCTCAGATTTCAACGGAAATAGGTGTTTTGGCCCTCCCTGAATCCATTTTGACTAATTTCGTCATGCTGTCTGTACGTACGTACGTACGTACGTATGTATTAATTATCTGTCATAATTGACAACGAAAAATGTCAGCGATTGTGGTAAAGTCAAATATGCTCATTATATCTATCTTATTTTTTCAAGCCCCGATTTTATGCCATTTTTAAATCACCCTGTATCTCACGTTACCTATAGTAAACGTAATACATAAATATGTATATTTCCATACTAACAAAAAGCATACAATGACCAATTATCTTAGTTACTATAGCAACAACAATTTAAATACGTGTCATAAATCTAAACAAACTTACATTATTTCATACACATTAATTAACTTAAAAATAAACCAACTTACTGTTGTTCTGGCGTTTGTCGTCATGGTAACTCAAAACCACAACAAATTTATCACAAACCACAAATCACCTGCTAAACGGCAACACAGTTAAACAACAAATAAAAAACATATGACTTGCGTTTCAATAAACCAGGGTACATGGCAACCAAGGATGCAAGTGGGCAAACAAGAAACAATCTACAGTTGCATCGCCCACTAGATTATCTGATTAAGGTCTTTAGAACGACCCACATGGGCACACGGGCCGAGCTAAGGTTGCAGGAGACAGGATTTTGGCGTCTTGAGATATGAGTTTTTGTATCTTGTTCAATGCAAAAAGTGTTGGAAATATTCAACATCTGGTGTTTGTATTTTATCGGATGATGACCCCGATGTTGCCAAGTTTATTGCTGAATTGAATAAATTAATTTTCTAGACATACAGAACAAGTTGAACACAATAAAATCATGAAGACTATTTATTAATTGCTTCAAAAATAAGATAACATAAGTTCAATCAAAATTTATTGACTTTAAAATAGAACCAAAACGTTTTTAAATTCCAAAGAAAAATTTGCCAGTGGGCCAGATGAAATAGTTTGGACGTATGTTGAATGAAATATTGATGAAACAGGTGTATGTTGATGAACTTGATGATGAGAGGTTGCAGATCTCTGTAAATGATATATTTCTATGCGGTTACCAGCCGTGAAATCACGGCCCCAAAGATGTTGGTGGAGGAGGAGCCACAGGGATAGATTTAATTTGGTTAAAATTGTTTGTCGGTTGTAGGAATCGAACCAGGGTTCTCAAGATCCACAGGCCAACTCGATACCACTGAGCCATCTACCCCATTTTAATTATAATATTTTTAATGTGGTTTAATGTTTATTTTACTACTATGACAACTAAAATCTATTTCTGATAAATAAATAAATAAATATAAATATATCATCACGCCTTTTACCCATTACTGGGTGTGGCACTCTGCCTAAGCATATCTCGGTAAGTGATATATTTCTTCGCGTGAAATGCGGTTACCAGTCGTCAAATCACAACCTCCAAAGATGTTAGTGGAGGGAGAGTCACAGGGGTAGATTTAATTTGGTGAAAATTGTTTGTCGGCTGTTGGGATCAAACCAGGGTTCTGAAGATCCACAGGCCGACTCGATACCACTGAGCTACATATGGTACATTATTAAATCAGCTTTTTATTAATTTCTATTATGATAGCACAAAAATAAGAGTAGCAAAAAATAATATATTTTTTATTATTTTAAGGGTTCAAGAGTTCAAAAAGTTTGAAAACCACTATTTAATAAGACATAGCGTGATTCTCCCTCCACTAACATCTTTGGGGGCCGTGTTTTGACGGCTGGTAACCGCACTACACGCGAAAAAATATATCACTTACCGAGATTTGCTTAGGCAGAGTGCCACACCTAGTAATGGGTAAAAGGCGTGATGATATATTTATATTTATTTTATTTTATAGCGTGATATTAAGTTATGTTTGACAATTGACTGTTACAATTTTTGGAATTCAGAAATTTCATTAATAATTAATGATTGTATTAAATTAGTCGCTACATTTATCAAAACTAGGTTAGCAGGACAAAAAAACAGATAATTTTGTAAACAATGTAATCCTTTGAATTAAGAATTAAAGATGTATCAAGAAGAAGCTAAAAATAACTGTGATTTCAACAGAAAGTCACGCTATGATATTTTGATTTTTATTAAATTATTTTCTTCCATTCTTAGTATCGTGGTTATATTTCTTAATAGTACTGGGTTTAATTACACGCACGAGTACTGAGAAAAATAAATGTCAAAGATTATATTAAATATATAAACGCTCATTACAGACCCGCCTTCATGTAGAATAGAACAAAAGAGTCGCGTCATTTTTAGGGGCTCAAAATTACAAAGTTATTTTGACCGTATTTATTAATAGTTAACTTTACTTTAATTTTAAATATTGATATCTTTGTTTTGCAAAACTTTTATTTAAAGTATTATTTTTCAAAATGATTATCATATATGTAGAAACTGAATTTTGTACAATTGTTTTTGTCAAAAATAGTGCTACAAAGTTAAATTGTTTTTAGAGATATTTTTGTAGAAAGTTGTCGAGTTGAAAATGTCGAAAATAATGAATTCTTCTTTATTTAAATAAATAAATAAATATATCATCACGCCTTTTACCCATTACTGGATGTGGCACTCCTCCGTAGCAGATCTTGGTAAGTGTATATTTCTTCGCATGAAGTGCGTTTACTAGCCGTCAAATCACGGCCCTCAAAGATGTTAGTGGAGGGGGAGCCACAGGGGTAGATTTAAATTGGTAAAAATTGTTTGTCGGCTGTGGGGATCGAACCAGGATTCTCAAGATCCACAGGCCGACTCGATACCACTGAGCCACCTACCCCATTAAAATTAAAATTGCCATAAAAATTGCAACTATTGTTTTCTTCATGAAAAAAATCCGAGAAAATTTCTGTCACTTTGCACTTCGTGTCTTCAATTGAACGAAAACAATTAAATCTACGATAAAGATTACTTAATAATGTTCTTAAATTACTAATGTAATAGTTATTTTTTCTGGAGAAACATTCGATGATATTTTTTTTTTCATTTAAGTTTTTGGTAAATAGGTTGATTTTTTTCACATGAATTTAAGAATCGTATTAAATCATGCGCATATATTTTTTTCCTTGCAAGATTTGATTAAAATTAATGAAATGATAAAAATATCAGACTGGCCGGATGTGGCCGCGGACCGTAGTTTGGATATTTATTTATTTATTTATTTATTATTATTCTACAGGATAAATCCCAATTACAAAATAATATTACAAATAAGAAGTGTACAGAGAAATACATATAATGTAAATTTAATAACATATACAGGGTGTTTCAGGACTAGTGTAACAAACTTTAACAGCTTATTCCTGAGGTCATTTTGAGCAAAAAATGTCATATGAACATAGGTCCTATTCCTTTTAGTTACCAAAATACAAGAGGTTGAAGTTCTATAAACAACATGAAATTTTCAAATTTTTGTAATCAAGATACTTCGGAAAACAAGAGTTTTAGTGAAAAGTCATACCTTATTTGTCTTCATTAATTTTATTTATTAATATTAACATGCATACGACTTGAAGGCGCTCATTTTGAACACTTGCTGTAATTTTTTTTAAAATTTGTTATCTTATTTCATATTGTGTTAACCTATTCCATGTTTGGTTATGTTGTTCTGTGTCTATTTAATTGTGTCATTTTATGTTTTGTTCTCTAAATCGTATTCGTTAATATTAATAAATAAAATTAATTAAGACAAATAAGGAATGAATTTTCAACAAAACTCTTGTTTTCCTAAAGTATCTTGATTACAAAAATTTGAAAATTTCGTGTTATTTATAGAACTTCAACCTCTTCTATTTTGGTAACTAGAAGGAATAGGGCCTATGTTCATATGACATTTTTGGCTCAAAATGACCTCAGGAATAAGCTGTTAAAGTTTGTTACACTAGTCCTGAAACACCCTGTATGCCTGGTTAGAGCCTAGGTTTGTTCCTAGTTCATTCCAATTCCATAAAAAAGTTATTTTTATCGACTAGTGACTTTCTTTTTATTAATTAAAGTGTATCACTTACAAATTTAAGTATTTGTAACAGTATTGAAACCGTTAAAATGACTCAGATTCATAAGTACATTAATTAGTTGTTTAATCGCACGCATTATTGACATATATAATGAAAAATTTTCTCTTTTCCTTATAAAGAAGTAAAAGTGAAAACAAAAAATTATTAGGTTACGACAGATTCATAAACGACTTGATTTAGATAGTGCATATGTCATGATCCACGTATTCATAATAAACACTAAGCTTTTAATACCGTATTTTCGTTTCTTAGAAACTACAAAATGGAGAATTTTTTGCATCATAATCTATTTATCTTTTGTTAAGCAATTATTTATATTTTCACTTTCTTGGACTCAATTTACATATTGAAATTAGCGTTTTTATGTAAATTTTGATGTAAACCTATGTAATTAAGTTAGATACGTTGTAATTAAAACATGTACCTAAGTTTCGGGTAATGTATTATTATTCAATTTAAATTTTTGCATGTTAAGCAAATATGCTTAATAGCTATTATAATATGTAATGTAAGAGTAAAGAAAATTCGTTGAATAAAAATTATTTTCTACTTTCGTTCATAAAATGTAATTTAACGTACTGGTTTCCATGGTGCTAAATAACATCTTAATCACATGTTGACAAGCCGTGGCTTCAAACATTTTAGTCACAGCTTGAGATATTAAGCACGGGATGAAGTTAGCTTCCTGCACCTGACATTGTAATTTAATCTTACTTTTTAAGTAATTCATAAAACTTTACATTTTGTTGTTGTTTTAATCTGTGGTCGTAGGAAATGTATAGTATGCGATTTGTTTTATAAACTCTTTAGATATTCGTCTTTTATATACTCGTAACTAAAGAGACGTTTATAAAACTTGTTACATAAAATCAGGGTTCGAAGATATATATCGATCGATATATATCATGATATTTATTTTGATATATATCGTCATATTTTTGCAATGATATATATCCATTATATAAAAATATGAAATAGTTTTTGAGATATAGCCTCCGGAGAAGTGAAATTTTTCGAATTTTTCAGTTTTTCTACTTTTCCGAGGCTATATCTCAAAAACTAAATGTGATATGAAAACGCGGTCAACGGCATTAATTTTCTCGTGCTTCAGTTAACTTATAAACATAGTTTCAGCGATTTTTATTTTTTTTCTATTTTCCGCCAAAAAAAATCGGAAAAAGCGGGTTTTTAACATTTTCTCGAAAACCAGAAGTCATATGCATTTGAAGATTGCACCACTGGATTCAGTGGATCAAAATACATATGTATGTAAATTTTCGTTTTAATAATCCTACGATTAAGGATTTTTGGGAAAATTGAATTAAAATCTGAAAAAACCAAAGGGGTACCCCTTAGGAAATAATTAAAAATATTAAATTGCTTAAAATTGTATAAAAATTTGCTTATAAGTCAATTCGGACTCGGGGAATTCAACGCCGTTGAGCGCATTTCCATATCTTGTTTAGTTTTTGAGATATAGCCTCCGGAAAATTGAAATTTTTCGAATTTTTCAGTTTTTCTACTTTTACGAGGCTATATCTCGTAAACTAAATGTGATATGAAAACGCGGTCAACGGCATTAATTTTCTCGTGCTTCAGTTAACTTATAAACATAGTTTCAGAGATTTTTATTTTTTTTCTATTTTCCGCCAAAAAAATCGCAAAAAGCGGTTTTTTAACATTTTCTCGAAAACCAGAAGTCATATGCATTTGAAGATTGCACCACTGGATTCAGTGGATCAAAATACATATGTATGTAAATTTTCGTTTAAATAATCCTACGATTAAGGATTTTTGGGAAAATTGAATTAAAATCTGAAAAAACCAAAGGGGTACCCCTTAGGAAATAATTAAAAATATTAAATTGCTTAAAATTGTGTGAAAATTTGCTTATAAGTCAATTCGGACACGGGGAATTCAACGCCGTTGAGCGCATTTCCATATCTTGTTTAGTTTTTGAGATATAGCCTCCGGAAAAGTGAAATTTTTCGAATGTTTCAGTTTTTCTAAATGTGTACAAAAACTAAAATTAAAAAATAAATATCCAAAAAGTGATATTTATCTGATATATATCCTATATATCAGATATCATGATATTTACGAACCCTGCATAAAATACAGTATTTATTTCAGACAGTGATTTTGAGATCTTTCAGGGCTTTGCTTTTTAGATAAATTGAATCATGTGTCTAATAGGTTTATTATCATACGGTTAAAAAAAAATGAGGACAATTTTAGTTATAATAATATAACAAAAATTGTGGATTTGAGAACCCAAATTCGATTTCTACAGTCGACAATTTTCAACACACTAAAATTACCCCTATGGCTCTCCCTTCACTAACATCTGTGGGGGTCGTGATTTTTCGGCAGGAAAACTGCATTTCAGCTATGATAGAATGCCATGCCCAGTAATGGGTAAAAGGCTTGATGATATATTTACCTCCATCTTCAGTGTTGCAAGTTTTGTTATGATAAAAATTAAACCTTCTTTGAGGTTACCTACGATAATATCTATCTCTATTTTGTTATTGACTAATTCCAATATAACAATTATAAATATGAAAACAAGTTTTGTTTTTTAATTCAGTCAATATTATTTTTTTATTTAGTTAACGTTTCGGCTGACATTTCGGCCTTATTCAGGATTCTATTAATTATACAATAATAAATAATAGTTAGAAAATATAAAATACATAAAACATAACATTCGTTGACAAAAATTAATAATGATAAAAATGTTTATTAAATTAAAAAAAAAAGATGTAAACAATATTACAAAACAGTATTTATTTAAATGAAGTAACACGACTTAGAAAAAAATAATAAATAAATAAAAATAATTTTGAAGGATAATAGCTTGAGCAAAGAATATAATTTAATTAATTTTTAAACAAAAAATGTTATTATATAACGATTATAATACAAAGAATTTTAAAACATTCTTTTTATCTTAGTCATCAACTTTTATAAAATATCGAATATCAATATTATATTGGGCATCATTAACATATAAACAGACAACAAACAGATAGGACTGCACTATTCCGGCGCCCTACATTCTATGCTACCTATGTTGAATATTGCAGACCGCTAAATCGATATTACATGTGACTGTTGTTTTCCTGACCTAATGTCTGTGCTTACTTTGTGATGTTCTTGATGATCATGTGACGCAATAATAATGCCTGACAGTCTCACACAATTGTACTATAGAATTTAAACGCTCACATACATTATAATGCTCATAAAATATTATGAAAACATTATAAATTTAATAAAAAATATAAAATAAACACTTGGCCATGTTTCACAAAATTCAGCCTCCAAGTCACCTTATGAGGGCATCGTCAGAGGCTGGCCAGCACAGTTAGTAACCATAGACGCGTTTCGCTCTTATTAGAGCTCATCAGTATGGTATAACTCACTTCTTCACCTAGAACAAAGTTCACGTGAAGAAGCTGGTGATGAAGAACTGTGCCAGCAGAGAATAAGATCTCTAACAAACAGGTAAGATGACATGAGAAGTTCTGTGGAAGTACCGAAAAAGGAAAAGCTACGCAATAGCAATTTAAATAACAACAAAGACAAAATTAATTGTCATCCAACACTTAGTGAAACAAGGTTTAATTAAAAATATGAAGGCATCGTCAGAGGCTGGCCAGCACAGTTAGTAACCATAGACGATGCTGAATTTTGTGAAACATAGCCAAGTGTTTATTTTATACTTTTTATTAAACCTTGTTTCACCAAGTGTTGGATGACAATTAATTTTGTCTTTGTTGTTCATCATCTGTGGCGCTACAGCCCAAATTGGGCCTGGGCCTACCGGACACACCGAGCCGCAGTTTTTACACTGCCGTACTGCCGGTTTTCGTAGTCGAATGCTACATTATGTTATGTTAATGCTATCTTTGTTGTTATATAATTAAATTATTTTAGGAATATTTTAACTGGCATCTATTATTATTTATTTTCAAGATTCAACATTATTTTAAAAATTAGAATTCATATAACCTTTAAAACATTAATTAAACATTGAAAATGTCATTATGTATACTTTTATTAATTAATTATAAATAGATCAGAGTAATACAAAAGAATATATCTGGCTTTTCTTGTAAAATGTTGTGATTATTTAATTATTTATTTCCTTACCTGCATTTCGGCCAAACGGGACATGTTGAATTCAATATATTATCCTTGTTTGAATGCGACACAAAACTATTTCATACTTTTCACTTCTTATTTCATTCGCTCCTTGGAAGAAACTGAAACAAAAGAAACATATTTAAGTTCAAGAATATTTGCTGAACTTCAGAACTATGTATTATATTTTATAAAATGTTAATGTCTTAATAATACCTGGGAAAGTATATATATTTTATGGAAATGTTTCATTCATATTTAAATGTGAACCTAACGTTATTTCGTGAGAGTCAAGATCAAGTCAGTAAACTTAAATGGTAACACGCCATCGGGGTATTCACACAACAATTTAATTTGATGTTTTACACTTTTATATGTTATCATTAAATATTAATATGAATGAATTATTTATATGTATTACATTCATATTTACTATATTAATTACAGAAAGTGGTAAAAAATATTCTTTTCTATAATTATAGAACACACCTTATGATTGCTTATTCATTTATCAATATTCTGTTATTTTTTTAGTTGCATCTAGAGTTAAGAAAATTGTTTATGGAAATATTTAATTATCTACAAATTAATTATTACTCGTATAATTGCTTTAAGCATACAGGGTGTTTCAGGACTAGTGTAACAAACTTTAAGAGCTTATTCCTGAGGTCAGTTTGAGCCAAAAATGTCATATGAACATAGGTCCTGTTCCTTCTAGTTACCAAAATACAAGAGGTTGAAGTTCTATAAATAACACGACATTTTCCAATTTTTGTAATCACGTTACTTTCGGAAAACAAGAGTTTTATTGAAAAGTCATACCCTATTTGTCTTAATTAATTTTATTTATTAATATTAACTAATACGATTTAGAGAACAAAACATAAAATGACACAATTAAATAGACACAGAACAACATAACCAAACATGGAATAGGTTAACACAATATGTAATAAGATAACAAATTTAAAAAAAATTACAGCAAGTGTTCAAAATGAGCGCCTTGAACTCGTATGCATGATAATATTAATAAATAAAATCAATGAAGACAAATAAGGTATGACTTTTCAATAAAACTCTTGTTTTCCGAAAGTATCTTGATTACAAAAATTGGAAAATTTCGTATTATTTATAGAACTTCAACCTCTTGTATTTTGGTAACTAGAAGGAATAGGACCTATGTTCATATGACATTTTTAGCTCAAAATGACCTCAGGAATAAGCTGTTAAAGTTTATTACACTAGTCCTGAAACATCCTGTATATTATTGTAGTTTTACATTATTTTCAATAGCTTCAAAATCATTAGTTATTCATTCAAGTCTTATTACTTATCTAACAGTTAAGTGAAGATACTTCGTCTGTTAGATAAAGGTTGGTAGCAACATCAAAATAGTTATTTGTGTATTAAGAACGTAAAGTGATTCTTTGTTACACGGTAATTGCAGATACCTTACGCTCGTGATACACACATATTTTTTTCTACGATTACATCTTAAATGATTAAAAAAGGTATACGTACTGAAAATAAATTCGTTCTGTCAACTGCCAATATGACATATTTCTGTTTTGGTAACTATTGAAATAAGCGCGCATTTCACATCTTTTTCGCGCGTTGCCAAGATATTTTTCGATTGTTCCACAGAAAACATCAACTTTACGATGACAAATGAGAGCGTAATTATCAACTTTTCATAGCAATCGTAGAAAAATACAATTTTAATCTTGATTTAAATAAATAGAAGTAAATTGGGGTAGGTGGCTCAGTGATATCAAGTCGGCCTGTAGGTCTTGCGAACCTTGGTTCGATCCCCACAGTCGAGAAACAATTCTCACCAAATTAAATCTACCCCTGTGGCTTCCCCTCCACTAATATCTTTGAGGACCGTCATTTGACGGTTGGTAACCGTACTTCACGCGAAAAAATACATCACTTACCGAGATCTGCTTAGGCAGAGTGCCACACCCAGTAATGGGTAAAAGGCGTGATGATATATTTATTTATTTATTTAGAAGTAAATCGAATTAGAATAATTTGAATTATTGCATAAATGGTGTAAAATGAAACCTAGAAATATTCACTCATAAAATAGTCAACAAAAGTCATAACTTATTAATTATTATACTCAAAATCATTCATCAAGCATGCTTCAATCACATCCATCCATTCACTCCTGTACACCTGTTTCATTAATCTTTCATTCGACGTACATGTCACATGCTCAAAACATCTTAGATTATTCACGCTCACTCTTCTAACAATGAATCTAAAACGATTAAAAGGAAACGAGCAGCGACGTCCTGCATTCATGTATATGACAAGTAATTTCCTCTGGTTTTATTATTTAAACCAAGTTTAAAATTTTATTTTGGACGATAAAACTGACAATAAATAACAGTTAATATACAGTTAAATAAACAAGAAATATACTCGCAGGTGTATTAATCAAATTGTGAATGATTTTTGTTTGTATATAATGTGCAAAATCCTATACTCGCGTATAATTACAATCTTTAAATAAGTATATTTCCATATTCATACGATAAAAGTATAAATATATTATAAATATTAAATACAAATATAATCTAAACATTTACCTACATTACTCAGTCTGATTCAGTACAGGATATTTAATCTTCTTATTGAGTAATATAACTGCTAATTGGATAATTTAATCCGAATTAGTAATTTTTAAATGGTCAATCATAGGAAAAAAACAAGAATAATTTTAGGCTGAATACGACCCTTAAAATGTATCTGTGTGACCATCGTTTCCGCGATTTGGGGTAATCGAACAAATAGATTTTATTTTAATTATATGGGACAGGGACATTTTATCGTTTTATACCGATCCCTCCGGTTTAAAATTAAAATACTATAAGAACAATTCTTATTTGTCTGTTTGTCTGTTTATGCCAACGGTCTTGAAATCAGCTCTAAAAATTTTAATAAAACTCTGGTTCGATCCCCACAGCCAGCAATCAATTTTACATACATACATACATACATACATACATAACATCACGCTATATCCCATTAAATGGGGTAGTACGAACCCGTCAACATTCTCATCCTGACACACGATACTCGATTTGACCACATTGACACTTCCTCCATACAAACTCTTTCTTATCTCACAACCAAAATCCATCAACACACAACAAACATTCATCCATTCGCTCCTGTACACTGCGCTTGTTTCTGAAGATGGTCTCCACACAATTGCAGGTAAATACTCGAAACATCTAACCAATAATCTAAAATCAAGAATCATGCGCTTGTCAATCAATTTTCACTAATTTAAATCTACCTCTGTGGCTCCTCCTCCACTAATATCTTTGGGGGCCGTGATTTGACTTTACACGAAGAAATATATCGCTTACCGAGATCTGCTTAGACATAGTGCCACAGCCAGTAATGGGTAAAAGGCGTGATGATATATTTATTTGGAACTGGAAAAATGACGGAGATGTTTATACATCATCAGTGCCATGAACTGCGTTTAAAGATTATTATGAATATTAAATAGAATTGTAGCATTTTAAGTGTTATAGATTGATGGAAAAGTAGGTCATTGCACCAATGCTACTATTACTGACCACCTGTCATATTAATTATACATTACACTGAATACATAAATACTTGCTATGAGTACCTATAATCATAAAAAAATGCCCTCAAGCTGTCAGTTTAAAATTGTCATCGTATATGAATTATAAGGAAAGCAACAAAAGTATTTTTGATGTCATCAAAAGAAATCATTTCTTTTAACGATTATCTCTATCTGTCAACGTTCATAACATTATTCTGTTTTTATTTTTCTGATGTATTATGTAAGACAACAGACAATATTGGAAAGATCACGCAATCTGAATAGAAGTTCGTTGTCGTTTAACATTCGAGTAAAGAAATATTATAAAAACAAGTTATGGTAAATTAATGTTAAATCACATATTTAAGCATACAGTTCATGGCTGTAAAAAACCGGAAAATGCAATTTAAGTGCTTCCGTTATTAAAAGAAAGTAATTATGTTAGATAATTGATGTTAAATCATGAACAGGATATTTACCCATTACTGGGTGTGGCACTCTGCTATAGCAGATCTAGGTAAGTGACTTAATACTTTACATGAAGTGTGGTTACCGGCCGTCAAATCACGGCCCTCAAAGATATTAGTAGAGGGGAAGCCACAAGGGTAGAATTAAATTGGTGAAAATTGTTTGTCGGATGTGGGGATTGAACCAGGGTTCTCAAGATTCACAGGCCGACCCGATACCACTGAGCCACCTACCCTATTAATATAATTAAATAATATAAACTTTTAAAATAAACTGGTAATAAAACCAATACTTTTTTTTCTAATTGAAGTTTGATACACATAATTTTGTAGTATAGAATCGGTTGTGAATTTGACAAATAATTTCCCCTCCATTAACATCTTACAGAGCCGTGATTTGACGGTTAATTACCGCACGTCACACACATCAATTACCGAGATCTGCTACGGCAGAGTGCTACACCCAGTAATGGATAAAATATGTGATGATATATTTATTAATTTTTTTATTTTACAGCGATAAAATATAAAAATAATTTTAACAGATTTTGATATACTTATATATCAATAGTATTTGTAAATGCACATCACGTTTCCTTGGTCACCATGTCAAATGACATTTCCCTCACTCAATTTAGTTGTGATAATAACCGTTTCCCTCACTAGTGAGGAATAGTATGTTATACATCAAGGGAGGGAAACAAGCGATTATTCCCGCGTGTGAAGTTGTCAAACCGAGACGTAAGCGAGGGCCGAAGGCTCGAACTTAAGTCGAGGTTTGCCAACATCACACAAGGGATAATCGCGCCCTCCCGTGAAGCATATTATACTTTTCGTAACAAATGCACAAAAATTACTGTCTTATCGGGACAAATGTCAAATATGGGTTGCGTAACTAGTTACCTAGGAAACGCCGCCAACAGCTAATCTCTCTAGGGAGAGAAACATCGCTCTAGGGAGAGAAATATGCTACCTAGGGAGAGAAACATCGTACCTAGGGAGAAAAATATAATGTTTCTCTCCCTAGGGGAGAAAATCAGTGTTCTCTCTCTAACATTAGGGAACAAGAACGTGTTTCTTGTGCATGTGTTACGAAAAGGTATTTTCTTTCATCACTAGTGAGGAAAACTGTTACTATCAAAACTATATTGAGTGAGGGAAATGTCATTTTTACAAGTAATGTTAAAAAAATATTATGACGAATTTTTCATGCTAGGTAAAAAAAAATCCGTTTTGATATTTTGGCAGCCAAACACAATTTAGATTAAATACTTTCTATTCAACCTGAACCGTAATCTCTCGCCAATAAATAACAGTTAATATACAGTTAAATAAACAGGAAATGTACTCGAAGATGCATTGATCAAATGGTGAATGATTTTTGTTTGTATATAATGTGAAAAATCCTATACTCACAATTCTTATCTATCTGTCTGTCTGTTTGTGTCAACGGTCTTGAAATCAGCTCTAATGATTTTATTAAAACTTGGCATTCTAATGTTTTTGGGCCTTAGAAAACAATCTAACTAGATTTAATTCTGTGGAAAATTCATTTAGTACGTCATTTTGAAAGAAAATTTGTAAATGCTAGGTAAAATAATTCGTTTTGATATTTTGGCAGCTAATGACAATTTAGATTAAATACTTTCCTTACATCCTCAACGGTAATCTCTCGCCGAAGGAACTGTGCCTTAAAAATGTGAATATAATTGTTCAATACGTATTAAATCCGTCAGTACGGTGGTGTGGATAACAATATGGAATTCGAATCCGGAGATCCCAAGTGTGAA
This sequence comes from Pterostichus niger, assembly GCA_947425015.1. Lineage (NCBI taxonomy): Eukaryota > Metazoa > Arthropoda > Insecta > Coleoptera > Carabidae > Pterostichus > Pterostichus niger. Next base: position 38,013,237 of record OX380337.1, read on the forward strand.
TCTCACTCAAGCTAAAAATGAACTACTACACTGCGGCTCGGTGAGTGCGGACTCTGTACTGTAATTGGGATTAAGTTCCTGTTGTACAGCGTAACATAAATTAATAAATAAAATTGACAAATTCATAGCCATGGCAAAAACAGAGTAAAGAAAATGTAATTCATTTGAATGTAATTATTTTTTGTTGTTTCTACTTTGAAATGACTATGATTTACTTCATTCATCCACGCTCCCAACTGCTTATTTCCTTCTGATGTTTATTTTACATTTTACCATGTAAGTAGAGCAGTACAGTACAGAATCAAAATAAACACCTTGCCCCAATTTGTTAGTGAATTTTTAATGTTTCAAGGCGAAGCTCACTTGATGCAATGGTGAATAATTCAGAATGAACTATGTGGGTGAACAAATATTGATTAATAATTACTATCTATTGGGGTAGACATATTTACTGGTACAACAAAAATAACATACTTTATTTCTGGTATATAAGTATTTTTACCTTTATTGATTAGCAATGTTTTAAAAACATTTTTTTGCCATTTTGAGGTTATTATAAATATAAATATGGGGTAGGTGATCTTGAGAACCCTGATTCGATCCCCACAGCCCATAAACAATTTTCACCAAATTAAATCTACCCCTGTGGCTCCTCCTCCACTAACATCTTTGAGGGCTGTGATTTAATGGCTGGTAACCGAACTGCACGCGAAGAAATATATCACTTACCGAGATCTGCCACGGCAGAGTGCCACACTCAGTAATGGGTAAAAGGCGTGATGATATATTTATTTATTGATATAATTTGTACAATTTATAATAAAATATCAAACTAAACACTTTTTATGGGGTAGGTGGCTCAGTGGTATCGAGTCGGCCTGTGGATCTTGAGAATCCTGTTTCGATCCTCCCAGCTGACAAACAATTTTCACCAAATTAAATCTACCCCTGTGGTTCCCCCTCCACTAACATCTTTGAGGGCCGTGATTTAATGGCTGGTAACCGAACTGCACGCTAAGAAATATATCAATTACCGAGATCTGCTTAGGCAGAGTGCCACACCCAGTGATGGATAAAAGGCGTGATGATATATTTATTTATTAATATAATTTGTACAATTTATAATAAAATATCAAACTAAACATTTGTCTAAGTCTCACAAAATTCAGCCTCCAAGTCACCTTATGAGGGCATCGTCAGAGGCTGGCCAGCACAATTAGTAACCATAGACGCGTTTCGCTCTTATTAGAGCTCATCAGTATGATGTAGAGATCTTATTCTCTGCTGGCACAGTTCTTCGTCATCAGCTTCTTCACGTGAACTTTGTTCTAGGTGAAAGTGTGGGTTATACCATACTGATGAGCTCTAATAAGAGCGAAACGCGTCTATGGTTACTAACTGTGTTGGCCAGCCTCTAGCGAGGACTTCATAAGTTGACTTGGAGGCTGAATTTTGTGAGACTTAGACAAGTGTTTAGTTTGATATTTTATTATTAAACCTAGTTTCACCAAGTGAGCATTCAAAGACAATTAATTTTGTCTTTGTTGTTTTTTATTTATTTTATATTTATTTATAAATATAAATATGTTTATCGGCGTCATTTTGTAATTATATTTTTGATTGATTTAGAACAGCCGCTAAAGTTGCTGACAGCCCAGTAATACATTTTTTGAGGCTATTTACAAAAAGTTGAATTTCACGGGTTGAATTATATAAATAAAATATATCATCACACCTTTTACACATTACTGGGTGTGGCACTCTGCCGAAGGAGATCTCGATAAATGATATATTTCTTCGCGTGAAGTGCGGTTACCAGCCGTCAAATTATATGCGTAAATGTCAACTTTATTCGACAGTTGCGTGAAAAATTACATGATAGCTAAAGATATATATTGCAACTTTCTTATTAATACCATCTAATGGTTAGTCATAAATAAGACATTTGAAATCTTGAAGTTTCTAACGGTGAGACAGGTTTCAAAGAAATCCCAGCAAGTTTAACAACTGGAAGTATGTACTTGAATTCAAACAATTTAAGATGTCTACATCTGTATTTCATGAATCTACGGTTGAATTCATTCAGATTCTAATCACTAAACGGTTCGTGTTGTAAAACGGAATAATTTGTTCCTTTGATAAGAAATCTGAAAGCGAACGTTTCTTTTAATCTTGTTAAACCTAATCATGTGTTTAAGAGTTTCGTATATAAATCTTGTAAGCTATTAAGCGATTGGAGACTTGATATTTGCTTTGTAAAAACTGTGTTAATGGAGCGTTGTTAATTCTGCACAATAAGAACTTAATCCCAATTACTAAATAATAAATAAATAAATATATCATCACACCTTTTACCCATTACTAGATGTGGCACTCTGCCTAAGTAGATCTCGATAGGTGATATATTTTGTCGCGAGTAGTGCGGTTACCAGCCGTCAAATCACGGCCCCCAAAAGTATTAATTACAGTAGTGTTTATACGAGTAGTATAATTCAAACCACTTGTAAGTTAACGTCGGCGGGATTTGAACTCAAGAACTCTTGCTTGGTAGAGGCAAGTTATATAACATTTTTATGAGGCGGCTTCGAGATTGAATTTGTCAAGTTTAAAATTTTAGACAACACTGTTTAGTACAATTAGAATCTAAAACGAACTTTTTTCATTTTCTCCCTTAAAATAGATGTAGTTTTTAAATGTGAAAACTTTAAACTTTATTATATTAAATAAATATATCATCACGCCTTTTACCCATTACTGGGTGTGGCACTCTGCCGGAGCAGATCTCGGTAAGTTATATATTTTGTCGCGTGTAGTGCGATTACCAGCCGTCAAATCACAGCCCCCAAAGATGTTAGTGGAGGAGAAGCCACATATAATAATCTTTGTAATAAACAAAAAAAAATAGGTTAAACAAATACAATGGTGAAATTACCAAAATCACAAACTAAATCTACTAAAACGGAAAATTCCAAGCGTGTTGTGGTCGTGAATCATTTTTCTAGTTCGTCTTTTGTCGGTTGCTAAGGAAACGTCACCACAAGGTGATAAACCAAGCATGACAGTCAGTTGTTTGTGTTTGAACATAGCTTTATAGTGTTCATTGTTTCTGACTGGTGAAGAGGTAACCCAGACGTTCTCAACAGGTGGTCATTGTCAGGTGTTGCTTGAGAAGAGGAAACAGGAAACAGGGCTCATTAGCAGAATACAGGGGTGCATGGATGCCATGAATCATAGGGGTTTTTGCTATTGGAAATGGTCGCTAAAACTGCTAAAATGCCGAATATTTGTTGGATATTTTAAACAAGGTTATTGTTTCATTGAGCATGGATTTGAATAGTTTTTAATTTAATTTTAATTTAGGTGGCTCAGTGGTATCGAGTCGGCCTGTGGATCTTGAGAACCCTGGTTCGATCCCTACAGTCGACAAACAAATTTTACCAAATAAAGTCTATCCCTATGGCTCCCGCTCCATTAACATCTTTGGGGGCCGTGACTTGACGGCTGGTAACCGCACTTCACGCGAAGAAATATATCACTTATCAAGATCTGCTACGGTAGAGTGCCACACCCAGTAATAATAATAATAATAGTAATAGTAGTAATAGGTAAAAGATATGATGATATATTTACTTGGTCACCATGCCAAATGACATTTCCCTCGCTCAATTTAATTGTGATAGTAACCGTTTTCCGCACTAGTGAGGAAATTTATGTACTTTCATCACGAGTGAGGGAAACGGTTACTATCACAATATAAATTAAGTAAGGAAAATGTAATTTTCACAAGTAATGTTGAAAAAAATTCATCACTTTAGTAAATAAATACATAAATAAATATATCATCACGCCTTTTACCCATTATTGGGTGTGGCACTCTGCCGTAAGCAGATCTTGGTAAGTGATATATTTCTTCGCGTGAATTGCGGTTACCAGCCGTCAAGTTACGGCCCCCAAAGATGTTAGTGGTAGGGGAGCCACAGGGGTAGATTTAATTTGGTGAAAATTGTTTCTCGGCTGTGGGGATCGAACCAAGGTTCTCAAGATCCATCACTGAGCCACCTACCCCATATCACTTTAGTAAATTATATAATATACTATTATCTTCTTGGTTCGTAGTAACTTCTGGATTACCCTGTATATATGCACAACTGTACATTTCACATAATGTAATTGTTAGTTAGCACAGGATATTATAATTACAGAAGTATATTTTAATTAACTTAGTTAATTAGTTTTGTTTGTTGCAATTGCAATTTAAATCAAACTATTTAGTGCATTACTGAATTGTATTATATAGAAACTTTTCTTCCTTTATTTCTATTCTAAATGATGACTCATCGTTCAATGAATTACTTTTTATACCAATAATTTCAAAGTAATCGAAGCGACGTATGTTACTTTTATTAATACTTTTTTTATCTTGTCATTAAATTGATAATGATTCAAGTGTTAAAATGATAATATATTAGTTATCTTTGGAATTTTAATTTAGTAATAATCAATAACTAAACTATTTACAAAAGAACTTGATACATTTATTATTGTATGTTTTCTACTGTCAAACAATTATAAATTATTATAGAGAAATATATTTTAAATCACTTTTATTACAAGTATTAGGGAAAAACCTTTCAGAATTCATATATATATAAATAAAAGGGACTTCTGGTTTAATTCTGTATATATTTAAATTCAAAAAAATGTTTTAATTTCATATTTTTGTCTTTTTACTTGTCATTTTTATTTAAATGTCAATTGTTTATTTTTATGTCATTTATGTGTTATTTTATTTGTATTATTTCTGTCCTGATGAAGGTATTTGTATAAAGTTCCGAAACGCCGAGTTTTTGAATTTAAATATATACAGAATTAAACCAGAAGCCCCTTTTATTTACAAGTATTTTTGTTTTTCTTTGAAACTATAAATAATAAATAATGTTAAATGTATATCAAGATCGTTTGAAAAAACTGTACCTATTGATAGATTATCTACTGAATTCGTTGTTGTTTTATTGCAAAGAAAAACAACTTCACATTCATACGAATGTTAAGGAATTTACATTTTTCCTAATGAGTATTTTATGGAATTCAAATATACATACAAAATAAACATTTTATTCTTTTAATCATATTTAATATTTGCAATAAATATAGTATAAGCATGAAAGTATATACTTATTAACCGCAAAATTCGTATTATTATTACAGTGTAATTTTCTTTGAATATATTTCATGATTTTAGAATAAACCGTGAAGTTTAATCTGCAGTTTTAGCTATCGGAAAATTTGATAAATTGCACATGCACATGGCATGATGATATCAACATTGAACATGCGGTAAAAATGGTATTGAGCGAATATAATCGCACGTTGTCAAATGCTTCAAATTTATTGTTTCACGGCCATGTCAGAAAGTATTTTATTGCATATTGATCATAAAATACATTTTTCAACTATTATCAAATTCGTGAAAAAAGTTAATACTACATTTTCATTTGTTTAATTTGACTTTTTTCACTATTTTTATTATTATATTTGGGATAAGTGCCTTGGACTGTAGATTTGGGAATCCGGGTTCGATTCCTACAGCTTTCATCATATTAAAATTAACCTCGTGGCTCCCCCTTCAATAACAACTTTGGGGGTGTCGTGATTTGACGCCTAGTAACCGTACTTTACGTATATAAATATATCACTTATCGAAATATACTATGTAGAGAGTTACACCCAGTACTGGGTAAAAGACGTGATGATATGTTTATTTTATTTTTTGTTATTTAAAATTTTGACATATGTCAAAATTATTTTTAATTTTTATCTTTTTAAAATTAATCTAATATTAATATATTCAGTCATTTGATTGATACACTCCGTCTTTGCTGTCGTAAGTTAAACTTAAAATTTGCGGAAAAAGTATTGCACAAAGAAGTATTGTAGACAAATAATTAAAATAAAAAATATTGAAAAAAAATATTCTGTCACTTTTATTTGAAGTTTTTGTCGCAAAAATAATTTTGAAACGTATGAAAGAGGAAAATTTACTATGTCAAAGCGTCAGGTTCCATTTTGTCAGTTGACAATTGTCACATTTGTTATAGTTTATGTTTCGCTGTCAAATTTGTTTAAATTATATTCAAGAATATGTTTTAAATGATACTTTACAAATTTGAAATTTTGGCATAATAAATTTATTTATTTATTTATGTTACGCTGTACAACAGGAACTTAATCCCAATTACAGTACAGGGTCCGGACTCACTGAGCCGCAGTGTGTTAGTTCATATATTTGTAGCTTGAATAGGATTCGAACTCGGGACCTCCGGATTCGAATACTATAACGCTAACGGAACTATTGTACTGCCTTAGGATTAGTGCTCTAATTTTAGTTAGTTGAGATCTACAACTGCATATCTACGTGCATACAATAAAACAAATGCATCCTTACCAATATCAGATTGAATCCTTGTATCCACAATCACAATAAAATGTTCACAAGCACTGTATCAAAAATAAAATAAATGAACTCGCGTAACGTCACCGTCGTGCATCCACTCTCCTAACTTGCTGAAGGCAAACTGATCGCACTCGCGTCGCCCGATTGCAGTGTGCGCTGTTTGCGTGCGGTGCTCGATGGCCGCTTCTGCAGCGACTCGCGGTTGTGGCTGGCACGGCCTCCTACGATACGAGGGGAATGGAAACGGGTCAGGTAACAGTGAATTGGATGAATCGAGTGATGAAGAAAGAAGGTTCAAGATGATGGCGTGGGATGATGAACAGTAGAGAGAGAAAAATATAAAAATTTATACAAATATATCAGTACGTCTTTTACCTATTACTGGATGTGGCACTCTGCTGTAGCATATCTTAACACTTTCTTGAAGAAATATACATATAATTTTTTTACTATCAGAAATATAATATTTTAGAAATAAATTAGAAATCTAGATAAGATTTATTACTCTTAAGACAAATGTCATCTGGATATACAGGGTGTTTCAGGACTAGTGTAACAAACTTTAACAGCTTATTCTTGAGGTCATTTTGAGCCAAAAATGTCATATGAACATTGGTCCTATTCCTTCTAGTTACCAAAATACAAGAGGTTGAAGTTCTATAAATAACACGAAATTTTCAAATTTTTGTAATCAAGATACTTTCGGAAAACAAGAATTTTATTGAAAAGTCATACCTTATGTGTCTTAATTAATTTTGTTTATTAATATTAACATGCATACGAGTTCAAGGCGCTCATTTTGAACACTTGCTGTAATTTTTTTTAAATTTGTTATCTTATTTCATATTATGTTAACCTATTCCATGTTTGGTTATGTTGTTCTGTGTCTATTTAATTGTGTCATTTTATATGTTGTTCTCTAAATCATATTCGTTAATATTAATAAATAAAATTAATTAAGACAAATAAGGTATGACTTTTCCGAAAGTATCTTGATTACAAAAATTTGAAAATTTCGTGTTATATATACAGGATGGCGACTAACCTGGAAAACCGGGAAAACCGGGAAAAGTCAGGGAATTTTATATTTCTGGAAAAGTCAGGGAAAAGTCAGGGAATTTTATTCCATGTCAGGGAAAAAAGTTATTTGTTCTTTAAATTTTTTAATTTAATTTTAGAAAAATAACTACAAACTTTTATTTCAAAATGTATTTAGTTATTTTTAGATTTTATTGGCAGAATACCCTTTATTAGATAGATAGTATACCTTTATTGGCAACAAATACCCTTTATTGCTTCTTAAGAGTGTGAACCGCCATCTATGAAAATATAATCGAAGGATGTTTACTAATTGAAAACTGTTTTGTTTTGTCTAACGTTTCTACCGCGCTATGTTTTTTCTGTATGCAATATTTAAGGTTGTGTCTTTGCCTGTTTAGAAACACAAATTGATTTTGCTTTTACTATAAATTTAATAAAAAAAACAATTATATTACAATATATGATATAATATATGAAATGTAACCATAAATTCATAAATAAGTCAATATTCTAGAAGTCAGGGAATTTTTTTACTTAATCAGGGAAAAGTCAGGGAATTTATTAATGTTACTTGAATCGCCACCCTGATATAGAACTTCAACCTCTTGTATTTTGGTAACTAGAAGGAATAGGACCTATATTCATATGACATTTTTGGTTCAAAATGACCTCAGAAATAAGCTGTTAAAGTTTGTTACACTAGTCCTGAAACACCCTGTATACTAATATTGAATCATATCGTTGATTTTCAGTTATTATGGATATAGCTTTACTTTTCTTCTATAGGGGTGAAGAAAATAACACTCACTTAATTTAGTTGTGATAGTAATTGTTTCCCTCAAAACTACATTTAGTGAGGGAATTGTAATTTAGAATGGTGATCAAGAAAACGGAAATATCTATAAACTGGTTCGATCCCCACAGTCGACAAACAATTTTCACCAATTTAAATCTACCCCTATGGCTCCACCTCCACTAACATCTTTGAGGACCGTGATTTGACGGCTGATAACCGCACTTCACGCAAAAAAATATATCACTTACCGAGATCTGCTTAGGCAGAGTGCCACACTCAGTAATGGGTAAAAGGCGTGATGATATATTTATTTTATTTTACATCTAAAATTGGATAATTTCATTTCACCTCACAGTAAACCATAATCAAAAGAAAATTTGTCACTTTGACAGCGGATAATTTTTGTAACCGATAAAATTTACTTTTCTTTTATCAAACCAAGAAAACTAATCTCATTAGAATTATTTTAATGTCGTTAAATTATCTCGCCGAATTACACTCGAGCTTTTCATTTTCTTCGGATTTTCCTTGACTTGTTTTCAATCAATCATAATGCAAAATATTTGAAAATACAACCAATAAGCATAGTTTCACACTGATAAAATCCGTAATTAGGGTTGCAAATACAACTATTTTGATTTATATACAATAATTATTAAATTTCTTGTATCGTAAATGTAAAAATGTTGAAATAAATTGTATTTAACACACGTGGGAAAGGCAAAATTCGAATTATTGGAACACTCTCTATCGCTGTTGCTTGTTTTGCAATTAAATCCTTTCTTTAATAGTCTCAATTGAGCCAAAAAAGATTATCGCAATATTTTTACTACTCAGTTACTCAGCAAGCTTAAGATATGAATGTTTTAATTAGTTTTGAAGAACTAAAGTACAGAATAGAAAATGTTTCAATCAGTAAAAACTGTTACTACAATTCTAGCGAATTAATAGATAAATAATAGATTTATATTGTTACATATTTATTTAATTATGGGTACAATTATCACAATAAATACTGGATGTATTTACCTTATTTTTCGCTTCTATATACATAAAATACATATTTCTATACAATATACAACATTAGTGTTGGTACATACAAATATACATAGAATAATAATGGCCGAAAACATAAGAACAATACAACTATAAACACATTATACAAAGGAATAGTCCATTCACAGTTACAGAAATAAATAAGTGAATAACAATTGTTTTTCCTCTGTCAAGCGTGTATAAATTATTTCACAGAAAAATGCTTCAAATAAAAGTTATAGAGAACTAAATTATCTGTGACTTTTATTTGAAACATTTTTCTCTACAATAATTTATACATAGTTTACAGTCGAAAATATATAATGATCTACAGAAAATTACCTTGAAATAAATTTAAATCGTCATTCTTTTATTTATTTCTTCAACTGTACTTCTAACACCCTAGTCTATACACATAGATTTTTACCCTAATTGTGAAAACTTTAAGGGCGAGATTGTCTCTGTTGATATCATCTTATACATCTCGCTCAAGATATATCTAGACTAGATATATTGTTTACAATATGTTGACACAATCTGGGATGTTTCTTTGTCAATTATTTTGTTTGTTACGACGTTCATTTTTATTTTAATCTGTTTATGCATTTCTGTATGTAAGTTTCTTAGTAGTTTACAAGTATTTTACTGGCTGAAAGAAAATTAGAAATTTTAGGATAATTTTGTAACTTTAGCAAATAATTGCGGTACAAAGAACTTATAACAATTTGAACTATATTTTGTATTAATTAATATAATAAAAGTTACTTCAGCGTAAAATGAAATTCCTGTTCATAACTAAAATAGTTCAAATTCTATGTTGTAATTTCATATGTTGTACACATTTCAGGTGTAACTACTATTGAAATTTGTAATGTTTGAAATTCCATGGCTGTCTATATTAGCACTGCTTGTTAGGAAATTGAATCATTGAACGGAGATGGAGTTTACATTACTTCGAAAGCCATTTTAAATAAAACTTTGACTGTCGTTTCAACGAAATGAGTTTGTACTTTGACATAAATAGTATAACAGTTTTAAAAATCCATTTAAAACTTATAGAAAAGTGAAAAAAGTTTTAATAACAATAAAGACAAAATTAATTGTCATCCAACACTTGGTGAAACAAGGTTTAATAAAAAGTATAAAATAAACACTTAGCTAAGTTTCACAAAATTCAGCCTCTAAGTCACCTTATGAGGGCATCGTCAGAGGCTGGCCAGCACAGTTAGTAACCATAGACGCGTTTCGCTCTTATTAGAGCTCATCAGTATGGTATAACTCACTTCTTCACCTAGAACAAAGTTCACGTGAAGAAGCTGGTGATGAAGAACTGTGCCAGTAGAGAATAACATCTCTAACAAACAGGTAAGATGACATGAGAAGTTCTGTGGAACAGGCCATGCCATCTACCGAAAAAAGGAAAAGCTACGCAATAGCAATTTAAATAACAACAAAGACAAAATTAATTGTCATCCAACACTTGGTGAAACTAGGTTTAATAAAAAGTATAAAATAAACACTTGGCTAAGTTTCACAAAATTCAGCCTCCAAGTCACCTTATGAAGTCATCGTCAGAGGCTGGCCAGCACAGTTAGTAACCATAGACGCGTTTCACTCTTATTAGAGCTCATCAGTATGGTATAACTCACTTCTTCACCTCATAAGATGACTTGGAGGCTGAATTTTGTAAAACTTAGCCAAGTGTTTATTTTATACTTTTTAGAAAATAGTTTTAGCTAATTCTGAATTTTGGATTAGCTAATCTTATTCTAGTTTGATTTTTAAAAGACAATCCAAATCACTTGCCGAAAACCGAAAGGTTATTTAAATTTTTTTGAAAATATTAACTAAAATTCTTTTCAGAATTGGGCTGTTAAAAATAATGATTTCGCTATCAATTATTTTACAAATAAGATACACTGAATTATATTTTGTAACAAATTAATTTGAGGCATTTTGCCCAAAATTATTTTTGGAATGATCAACAACTAAAAAAAAAGTTGGTTAATTGCTAATCGCCCTTAATCGGCATTCATTTTAGGGGTAAAAGTAATTTGTTAGCTATTTTATTAGACAGATGACATTGTACAAACATATAGTCATAAAATAAACTAATTTCATAAAATTAAAAAGATATTATGCGTACATTAAAAGAATGACTTTTTAAAATGTAATTACGTGAATTGTAAGCAGAGCTACAAATAATAACAGTATTTTATAAAATATCTATAAACTGTATTTTACAGTTTTCACATTTAAAATTTCACTAAAAAGTAAACCATAAACAAAAATAAATTTGTCACTTTTAACAGCAGAGAAATAGAAAGAATATTTTGTAACAGACAAAATTTATTTTTCTCTTAGCAACGCGATAAAACTAGTCTCATTAGAATTATTTTAATGTCGTGAAATTATTACGCTCAAACTTTTAAATTTTTTAGGATTTTCCTTAACCTGTTTTCAATAACTTATAATGCAAATTATTTAAAAATACTACCAATAAGCATAGTTTTATACTGATAAAATCCCGTGATTAGGGTAAAATTAGGGTAGAATCAAATCAATGTCAATTTGATACAAAATTATTTTTTGTCAAAAAAGTTCATTTTTTTCCACTAATATCAATACGCGAAGTACGTGATATTTTCATCATTTACATTACTATGACAACGCGTATTTTGCGCATTATTTTGTATCCTAGTGCGCAAAATACTTATTTTGCACCCTAGTAAATTTAGTATTCTAGTGTGCAAAATGAGTATCTCGCGCATGCTCCCAAATTATTTGTTGTTAGGTTTCATTAGTTACAACACATCAATAGTATCAAATTATTGTTGATTGCTTTCCTTCAATTTACTTAAATACATCAATAATTATTGTATTATTCTTTATTTACAGTTGTAGAAAAAATGTTGTTTGTATTTCGTGCGCAAAATTCTTGTTTATTAGCGCGTTCAAATGACTTTTATTGTCTCCACTAAAAGTAACATTCTCAGTGCAACAAAAAACACTTAATACAAAAATAACTAAAAAATTTTTGTCAGACTTAGCCAAGTGTTTAGTTTATATTTTATTAAACCTAGTTTCACCAAGTGTATGGATGACAATTAATTTTGTCTTTGTTGTTACAAAAATAACTATTATGAGCTTGTATTCTAACTTACTTAATAAATATCAAAATAAATACAATTTCAAATGTTTATTGAATATATTAGTGTTCCTACCTTAAAATTAATTATTATTATAACAATTTTAAAATAAAAGTAAATAAATGCAATATAGCAATACTAAAAACTCATGCTACAATGACAAATTGCAACAGTTACCTTGTAATATACTTTCCTAACCAGTAAAATATTAATAAACCTCCCTTTATATCCTAAACAACAAAGAACACAAATGCTACCCTTACGTCTACCATTACGTTAACATTAATTAGACTAGTGTATCTACAGAGTGTGGCGTTATATACCTATGCTCAGTATTTGAGGAGTCTTCTTTCTCGATCCGTTGACAAGAACATAACAACATAAACTCGCATAATTTTGACACAAATATACGGATCCATATATTATGATTGTATGTTGACATTTATACATATTTTAAATATTTTTATGAAGTACATAGTAAAGCGAATATATGTTACATAGGACAAGTGTACATTTACGAGGGGTGGAGAGGTTCTAAGTACACATGTATATCTACATATATATATATTTTAATGGCAGTGAATATACGTCGGACATATATGTTGCGTATGGGACTTGTTTTTGGGAGAGAACTTGAAATTTAAATAAAATTTCATTATTAATTTGTTGTTTTGTGTTTACAATTAGAACAAAAGTAGTTGATAATTTAGTTTTTCTGAAATCGTCAAGAAAATGCCTACTTTCCTGCCGCATTTTAGTATGGAAAGTAAGTGTTTACCAAAACATGTACCTGACTCAATTAAATAAACAAAATAACTAAAAAATTTAATAAGATCTTTATTTATTTTTATAAATAATGTTAATACTAAATATACAATTGCTTAAGTTACTAAAATTTATGCATGACACTGTCGAATTTGAAGCTAAATTATTTGTTGCAATCGATAAATTACTTGGAGATTCAGTGAATAAAATAAGCAAATAGCACATTTTCTGTCTAATTGTTTACTTTATTTTGCTTTTTCCAATCCATGAAAATTTCATACTCTTTATCATATCGGTCTTTGGATTTGCTCGGTAATAAATTTTCAACAGCCGCAGTTGTTTGTTTTAAGATTTCAGGAGGAGTACTTGAAAATACCGCCTCATACTCATTTTCATCTATATTTTCCAACATTATAAAGAAATCTTCTCTCTCAACAATATTACTTTTGACACAAATATGTTCAATAGATTTTTCAACATAAGATGTTGTTTTCAACAACTTTTATTATCACCTTGGATATGTAGTTTGCTGCCAATATGATTCTTACCAAAAAATTAAACATTTTGAAATATTTATTATTAATTATATTGATAAAATATAAATATGAACGATTTCAGAAAAAATAGTATACATAATACGTCACGAAAGTGTTTTACTTGACTCAGCAAATTAAAATACTCGGCTTGACGGCCTCGTACTTCAAACAACCGCTTCGTCAAGTAAAGCGTCACTTTCCTAACTTATTGTGTAATATACTATTTCAGTATTTTTCTTTTCATATAACTCGAGCAAAATGTGATATATGAATTTTATGTACTACTTGATTTATGACATATGATGCTATTCTGTAATTTTCAATAACGCTACAGATCTGTAAATCTGAACAAAAGCTCATCATATTTGATTGTCAAATGGCATTAAATGTATTTGTCAATAAAAATCTATGCGCATTTGTTCAAATTTACAAAACTGTAGCGTTATAGAAAATTACAGAATAGCACCAATAATTTAATGTCCATATAATAGCACTTTATTGTACTAGTACCAGTGGCGTAGAAACCGCTGTATTAGCTGTATCAATGATACAGCGGCCTCAAACTAAAGGGGCTCACCAGCCTTACAGATCACTCCCTTATTTAGACTTTTTTTTGTAAGAATGAAGTCTTATGGAAATATTTGATATAGGGTTTAACAAGCGGTATCTACGCCACTGATTTGTATGATAAAAATAAAAAAAAACAGTTAAAATAAATATGATAGCTAATTAATTAATTTATTTATTCTTTTGCATTATACAATTTCTTTTACTTTTGAGGTATTTTGAACACATTGTCCACCTTTCTTTTTGACTAATTTGACAGTTAATAATTATAAATAAAATATAAAAAAGAAAGTGAAACTTTTTTTTGAAGGTGTCATTGTATTTCTCGAGTCAAAGGTGTTTCTTTGAACTTTGACATAAACAGAATTTCAGTCTTAAAAATTCATTTAAAACTTATACAAAAGTGAAAAAAGTTTTAGCTAATTCTGAATTTTGGATTAGCTAATTTTATTCTCGGTTTTCAAAAATGTGTGAGCTAATCCTGAATGTTGGATTAGTATATCTTATTCTAGTCTTCTGATTTTAAAAAGCTAATCCATATTACTTTCTGCAAACCAGATTATATTAGTATATATTACATTTTAATCGCATTTGACTAATTCAAATTTCAGAATTAGCTAAAACTCTTGAGAATTTGATTGATAATTTTTATTAGAAAATTAGATAAGATTCTTTTGACAGATGTCAGCTGGATGTCACTAATGTCAAATCATACCGTTGTTTGTCAGTTGTCAAGGATATGGCTTTATGTTTAATCCCTAGGGGTGAAAAGTATCAATATCTTCTTTCAATGGAAGAAACAATATTTTCGTAACACATGCACAAGAAACACGTTCTTATTCCCTAATTTTAGAGAGAGAAACACTGATTTTCTCCCCTAGACAGAGAAACATTATGTTTATCTCCCTAGGTAGGATGTTTTTCTCCCTAGGTACCATGTTTCTCTCCCTAGAGACTACGATTATTAGCTGTTTGCGGCGTTTCCTAGGTAACTAGTTACACAACCCATATTTGACATTTGTCCCGATAAGACAGTAATTTTTGTGCACTTGTTATGAAAAGTATAATATGCTTCACGGGAGGGCGCGATTATCCCTTGTGTGAAGTTGGCAAACCTCGACTTCAGCTCGAGCCTTCGGCCCTCGCTTATATCTCGGTTTGCCAACTTCACACGCGGGAATAATCGCTTGTTTCCATCCCTTGATGCATAACATACTAATTGCTTTTTAACAGGGTTGTGAAAAAAAATATTGTTTTTTTAGTTCCAGCATTATATAATAATTTATTAAATAAAATTTTATTTAAATTTCAAAGTTCTCTTGTAGGTATCTTAACATTGGCACATTTATTTTCTATGTATTTGATTTATTATCTACAAAATTAATATAACACACAATTTATACATTTATACTATTTATATTATTTTAGGTACGGGTATAAAAATGCGCTAAACATTACATTTTTTATTATTTACGATTATTTCATATTTTACATATAGTATTTTCAAAACTACTTGACAATAGTATCATCAAATATGTAAATAATCTTGATGTCAAATATTGTTAATTATTTTAGATATAATTGCTTCAACAAATTCGTACTTCATATGTCTTAAATAATTAAAACTATTCTTTCTACGATTGCTATGAAAAGTTGCAAATTACGCTCTCATTTGTCACCGTAAAGTTGACGTTTTCTATGGAACAATCCAAACAAAAACATATTAAATGCGCGCTTATTTCAATAGTTACCCGGGATACAAACAAAACAGAAACTTGTCATATTGACAGTTGACAGAACGAATTTATTTTTAGTACGTATACGTTTTTTAATAATTTAAGATGCAATCATAGAAAAATTGATGTGTGTATCACGAGCGTAAAGTGTCTTTGTTCCTCTTACACTATTATTGTGCTCGAGTAACAAAGAATCACTTTACGCTCTTAATACACAAATAACTATTTGGTAATCTATTAATTTATTTAATTTGATGTTTCGACATATTATTATTAGAAGTATAATTTAGAAAAGTTTGACAGCAAGAAAGATATGTTCATTTTTGATGACATCATTGTTAAGTACTTTTGAAAATACTATATTTTGTGTCTGAGTTTCAAAATAAAGTGAATAGTTTTTACGATTGGCACAAAATTGCAAATTTAACTGGATTAATAGATCTTAGCTCTACATTTAAATAATTTTAAGTGTAGCAAAATCAGTCAGTATTAATTCAAAAATTGAAATAAGTATAAAATGTTTATAAAAATATGTATAAATCGCAAATTTATTTAGATACTAGTGAAAATCATAAGCATCTTTTATACTTCTATGCATTTATTTAATAAAAAAAAATTGTAGCAAAAATTTAGCGTGTATAAATTTGAAATTTATAATAAAATGCAGGAGAAATTCAATTTCTCTTGCGGTAGCAAAATTACAAAAATGCAAAAGGTTTTGAATAAAAAATATTTGTGTCTTTATAATTTCAATTTCTAAGATAATTATGTTAATGATAAATTTTAATTTCGCCTAGTTATCAATTAGGGTTGTTGGTCCATGCTTTAACGATTTTATCTTAATGATGTGTAATTTTTTAAAGGATGCCCAATTTTGTGTTATAAAACGTGATATATGCGGCTTATTATCTAGATATGGAACAGAAAATTGAGGTCTGTGGTGTTCTGGCATGAAACGCGATTTTCAGTATGAAATTATGAAAGTATAGTGCGTCGAATAGCTATCGATATATATTGTTAGGTCTAAAATACATTTAGGACATTTAGTTTTTACTCTAGTTTCAAGTAAATTTAATTTAATGAGCTTTTCTATACAGAATTTAATAAATGAGGATTAAATTAAATATCTATTCTAAAGGATCATGTAAAAGGAACGTTTTAAAACGTTTACAGGATAGTCTATTTGTCTTGAAACAATTGCTTCAGTTAATTGACTTCTAGGCTACCTGTATTTTACTAAAAATGAAAAAAATAATTTTTAGTAACATTAGTACTCGTAAATTGTTATTTCTTTTAGATTTGACTTGTTTATGCATCTTTAGTTTTGCATATTTAAAAATTATATTATTTCCGAATTAATTTGGTTTATAATAAAATTAAATTATTATTTACTAGTCAAGTTATACAATAAATAATTAATTCGATAGATTTAACTGTCGGTTCTCGTTGAAACATTTTATAATAAAATTAAATTAAAAAAACACTAGGTTAGTTTCAAATAATGTAAAGTTTATTTTACAATACGTATTTCGGTCGACTAGACCATCATCAGGTGAACATAAACTTTACATTATTTGAAACTAACCTAGTGTTTTTTTAATTTAATTTTAAAATAAATAATTGATGAAAATCGCTGTCATACAATCAATCTTTTCATAATTTTATAAAATACTTTAAATATAAACGGTTCTGTCATCCATTTTGGTTCGACTTTTGTAATTTTGACAAATCATGTTTGCTAGGAATGAAATACTCTAATATTTGCGAATTTCAAAACAATTTCTTTTTGTTCTATAATCAGTATATCAAATTATATATGTCATTAAAGTTTCGTGCAGAGGTATAGAAACACCCTGTATAGGTCACAGGTTCTTTTAATAATGTAGGGTTATAATTAATTATAATTTCATTAAATTGTTAATTGTAAATATTGGTTCTATTATCATTAATTTTCATTTATTTTTCAAATACTTAGATATTAGATTAGCAGCAAAGTGTAACTTTGTTGTAGTTTAAATTTTCACCAATTTTCCCAATCATCATCAGTTTGCTTAATTCGGTTCATTTTGTACTGGTTTAAGTGAGACAAAATTAAATATTATTTTAAGTGCAGATTAAATGTAACATAAGATAGATTATGTTTCTGTTTGATAGTCTTTACTCTAATGAAAAGAATGGTCATATGACATATACCTAGATTTAATCATACAACAGAATTAATGACGTATGGTTATCATATATAATATGATGAACAAGAATGATATTGATACTTAAGAAACAGTGACTTTTAATTCTCTATATCGCAGA
Organism: Pterostichus niger; assembly: GCA_947425015.1. Classification (NCBI taxonomy): domain Eukaryota; kingdom Metazoa; phylum Arthropoda; class Insecta; order Coleoptera; family Carabidae; genus Pterostichus; species Pterostichus niger. The sequence goes on from OX380337.1 coordinate 38,031,623, forward strand.
TGCATAATCAAGCCAGCTCCAAAGACCTGTGCGTCAATTTTTCTTCCTTGTTTTTCTCTTCTTCTTAAAAGCTGAAATCTCCACACGCGCTGAAGTCCATGACATCGTCATAGCCAGCTATCTCGTAGTCATCGGAGCAGTAGAGGGCGGCGGCTGCGGTACTGGCAACTGTAGCGTCGGGGGCGCATGCCATTTGGGCTAGACAAGCCGCCTCACTCCAACCCCAACCCCAGCCGTGGCCCCAATCTACTAGTACCCCCGAGGGCACGGTGTGCTCTGCGCTGAAGCGGGGAGATTCGCTGTGGGGCCCACCGGCTGCAAAGAGAAACAGAAACATTTCATTAATATTTTTTTAAGAAAATATATAAAACTATAATAGTATATTATACATATAGGAACAGAAATGGGGTAGGTGGCTCAGTGGTATCGAGTCGGCCTGTGGATCTTGAGAACCCTGGTTCGATACTCACAGCCGACAAAAAATTTTCACCTACCCCTGTGGCTCTCCTTCCACTAATATCTTCGGGGGCCGTGATTAGACGGCTGGTAACCGCAAATCACGCGAAAAAATATATCACTTACCGAAATCTGCTTAGGCAGAGTGCCACACCCAGAACAGAAATGTATGATTTTTCATGAGGAATAATTTGGGGCCAGATACGAGGAAAAAAAACATTCTCACCCCTGAAATGTACATACTTTTTTTTTCACAATTTAAGTAAGATTAAAAACGAAAAAAGTAATTTAAAAATATAATTTATTTATATTTTTTGATATTTATTAATTTTACAATTATTAATAATATTTAAATAAAATAAATAAATAAATATATCATCACGCCTTTTACCCATTACTGGGTGTGGCCTAAGCAGATCTCGGTAAGTAATATATTTTTTAGCGTGAAGTGCGGCTACCAGCCGTCAAATCACGACCCTCAAAGATATTAGTAGAGGGGAAGCCACAGGCGTCGATTTAAATTGGTGAAAATTGTTTGTCGACTGTGGGAATCGAACCAAAATAAATTAAACTTTTATAAAATTTTTACCAGAAACAGGGCAACGATAAAACGTTCTGAAAAAGGCTGTTTTCATTCCAAAAACATGCATTACACGTGTGACAAAATAGTTATTTGTGTATTAAGAGCGTAAAGTGATTCTTTGTTACTCGAACACGGCTCGCGCTGCAATAGTGTAAGAGGAACAAAGATACTTTACGCTCGTGATACACACATAATTTTTTCTACGATTGCATCTTTAAATTATTAAAAACATATACGTACTGAAAATAAATTCGTTCTGTCAACTGTCAATATGACAAGTTTCTGTTTTGTTTGTATCCCTGGTAACTATTGAAATAAGCGCGTGTTTATAATCTTTTTCGCACGTTGCCACTGGAAACGCGCGCATTTAACATCTTTTTCGCGCGTTGCCATTGGAAACGCGCAAAAACGATATTTTTCGATTGTTCCACAAAAAACGTCAACTTTACAATGACAAATGAAAGCGTCATTGTCAACTTTCCATAGCAATCGTAGAAAAAATAAATTGTGTTTATTAATTTCGGTGCAGAATTTAATTTTTGATATATTTTCCGTCCTATGTTAATCTCCTATGAAACAAATTACTTGGGACACCCAACTGTGAAATAATATTCAGTATCAACATATCTACAAGAAGACTAATTATTGCCATGTGGGCAAGAACTCGCCCTAAGTTATAAATCATGCGTTAGTTTGCGGCGCAAGCAACCACGCTTCCATTCCATTAATGTGGCTTGCAGCACGCTGCAAAACAAACAAACTTCTCTATTTCTAAGTCTACTGCGTAGCACTACCGTTTTTATACTTACAATTATTGTAGCCGTTGCTATACTCATTGTGGTCTCGTATTAACGTCACAGAACAGTTTTTGTCTCGGTGTGTGTCGATTGTTAATCGTGGTGGTGGTGGTAACTGCAAAATAACAAAAGAATTAATGCTAGAACTAAGGCATTACTGACATTTGGAGAGATTGATCATTCAGTGTTAGATAAGGGAGAATACATGTACAAGGAAAACTACTTGAAGTCATTATAATAGTATATTATGTAACAAGTTTTATAAACGTTTCTTTAATTACGATTTTTTTTTATACGAATTGAGCAAAGCAAATCAAGTGCAATATGGAATTCGAATCCGAAGATACCGAGTTCGAATCTCACTCAAGCTAAAAATAACAACAAACACAAAATTAATTGTCGTCCATATACTTAGTGAAACTAGGTTTAATAAAATATAAACTAAACACTTGGCTAAGTCTCATAAAATTCAGCCTCCAAGTCACCTTATGAGGGCATCGTCAGAGGCTGGCCAGCACAGTTAGTAACCATAGAGGCGTTTCGCTCTTATTAGATCTCATCAGTATGGTATAACTCACTTCTTCACCTAGAACAAAGTTCATGTGAAGAAGCTGGTGACGAAGAACTGTGCCAGCAGAGAAAAAGATCTCTAACAAACTAGTAAGATGACATGAGAAGTTCGCTGGAACAGGTCATGCCATCTAATTAAATTAAATGATTGCCTATACTAAATTAAATCTGGTTGAAGCAAGGATATTGTGTTAGGATGAGAATGTTTAATGAGAACTGATTATTTACAAGTTACAATGACAGATGCATGTAGCTAACTTCATCCCGTGCTTAATATCTCAAGCCGTGACTAAAACGTTGAAAGCCACGGCTTTTCAACATCTAATTAAGATGCTATTTAGCCCTATGGAAACCAGTACGTTAAATAACACTTTATTAATAAATATAGAAAAAAGTATTTAAAATTAATGTAGTCACTAGACCAAAAGATACGAAAACCATAATGAAAATATTATTCATATGTAATTTCATTTTTAAGGGTTGTATTGTTTGAAAAATGTCGCGTTTATGCTCACGTACAAAGTTCAAAATTTACATATACTTCTCCGTCACGTAACGGTTACGGGTTACGGCTGCATACATTACGAAGGAATGTCGCTTTTCCTAGATGGCACTGCCGGCTACCATGTCATGTTTTCAGCGTTTTCAGTATTATAAACCAGAGCATAATCTTTACAAACTATACATTTTAAGCACTTGTACGCCCCGTAGTTCTTGACACGTTTAAGGTGAATTTTAAATTTATTTAAACATACAGAAATATAGGATTCTTCATTGTATATTTTTTAATGTAAATTAAATTGTTTACAATTTTTTCTACTTCAGTTAGGAAATAGACGTTTTATTTCACTTATTTGAGTTACGTAATGAACTGCATTATTTAACTAGTGAAATAATGAGGTAACATAGCAACAGATATCTTGGTAGACGAATTCTGATGTGTTATTCTTTTATTTTTTGAATTTATAACTGTCATTAATATGTCAAAATTTCATAATTTCAAAAACACTCTTTCGTATTTATTAGAACGGAAGTAGAATAAATATTGTATGAAACTAGTAAGGAAATAGGTTATTACCTTACTAGTTTCATAAATAGATATTATTTAATGTTTTTATTTTTTTTAATAATTTATATATATTTGATACGGTGGAAGATAGGTTTTTTAATTAAATGCGACATAGTATGAAATAAAACGGTGTACATCATACATCCGGTAATAATTTTTGACGGTACTCATTTTGAAATTCCATGCGTGGCTCCTTCCTCTCCTTATACTGAACTATCTTACTTGTACCGTAAAAACTTATTTACCGGAGTTGTAACATAAAGAACTATGTCTACGACCTTAATACAGTACAATAATCCAAAAGCACGTAATGATGATATTTTTTCACTCATTTGATTCACCGTCATGCATCAAGTTCATGGAAAAGTATTGCCATCATTATTAGTTACACAATAGTTATTTACGTAACCAGTTATGAAAAGGTTGATATTGTTTGACGAAAATATTTGCCAAAACGAACGAAGCGAGTTTTGCAAATTACGTGAGTCAAACAATATTACGTTTTCATAACGTATTACGCACAAAATTGTATCTAATTCCGTTAAAATAATTTTTAAAATACATAAAATTCTAGGTTTATGACAGCTCAGTATATTTCAAATTAATTTACCAAAGCGTTGCCGAAAAAATAAATGAATAAAATGTTTCAATTTAAAGCTTATGCCATCATTGAAAATGAGTTCTGAATCCGAGACAGACCTTCCTTCTGATATCGAAGAATCTGCTAATTTGCCCGTCAACTGTTTAATACCAGAAAAATTATTAAATGTATATAAATCCTAAAAATTTTAATATAGTATGTTATCAAGGGACGGAAACAAGCCATTATTCCCGCGTGTGAAGTTGGCAAACCGAGACGTAAACGAGGGTCGAAGGCTCGAACTGAAATCGAGGTTTGCAAACTTCACACAAGGGATAATCGCGCCCTCCCGTGAAGCATATTATACTTTTCGTAACAAGTGCACAAAAATTACTGTCTTATTGCGACAAATGTCAAATATGGGTTGCGTAACTAGTTACCTAGGAAACGCCGCAAACAGCTAATAATCGTAGGTCTCTAGGGAGAGAAACATCTCTCCAGGGAGAGAAACATGCTACCTAGGGAGAGAAACATCCTACCTATAACATTTACATTATGTTTCTCTCTCTAGGGGAGAAAAGCAGTGTTTCTCTCTCAAAAATTAGGGAATAAGAACATGTTTCTTGTGCATGTGTTACGAAAAATATTTTTTTCCGTTATTTGCAAACTTTTTGAGAAAGTACCAACTGTCAACATTTATTACGTAACTAGTTATTTAAAGAATTCTTTACATAACTCTTTGAATGACATTTCATAACTACAAAAATTGATAATATCAAAAGTATGAGCCGTTGGCACTTGGTGAAACATTATGAATAAGAATAAAGAACGTAGACACTGGATGTAGTTTCACAAAATTATTTATTTACAAGTTGATCGATTTCGGCTTATTAGGCCATCTTCAGAACGTTGACTTTTCACAACGGAATTAAGTATATAACTATTGATGAGCTTAGGGCTTTAAAAGTTTGACATGCACTGAACTGAAATACATGAACAGGTATTTTTATTGTTATGTTCTTTCCAACATGCATTTCTTTTTCAAGTTCGTAAAATTCGAGAAAACACAAAAGTTAAAAATGAATAAAAACTGCAGAAAAATTCGTAGCACTTTATGATTATAGACAAGGTAAATTTTCACTGCACCACATATTTAGTGCCATCTATTATGTAAGACGAATTCCTTGGAGCTCTATTTCCATCCACGAATATTGAATGAGACGATGTCTCTACGTGTACTTTTGTCGATGTTTTTTATGTAACACGTGTGCGAAACCTGGAATAATTAAAAAATTTAATGTGTTACTTACTGTATTGCTTATTGCTGTCATCCAGTCGCTGTAGAGACATGCAAGAAAATAATTAATTAGTGTTAATTAAAACTGTATTAGATGATGAAAAAGTTAGCTGGGCAAATTTAATTAGAAACATGTTAATCTGCATCATGGGATTGGTAGTTTATAAGCTAGAGTTTTCGGGTTCAAATCTCGCTGACACAAAATACTAATACGTGATCTTCTTCTTCTGATGGCACTACAGCCCAAATCGGGCCTTGGCCTACCGGATACACCGAGCCACAGTTTTTACACTGCTGTACTGCCGGTTTTCGTAGTCGAATGCTACATTATTTAAGGCGAATAAGTGACTAGCTTATAGCGCCCGAGTGTGATTAATACATGTAACTGTATTTTTATATTTTACGACAAATCACACATTGTCGACAGGCGGATTCGAACTGACGAACCTTGGTTCGGGTGACGTCACAGTATGTAAAGAGATGTGCCTTAACACGCTCGGCCACCGCGCCTGTAATACGTGATAGTTTCACAATAAGTTATAGGCTCTTTGTTCTGTACTATATAAAATATAAATAAATGGATTATATTTTAAGATATTCTTAGTTAGCAAACGCTTTTAAATTATTTTACTAAAAAAAAACTTCAAGTAAAAGACACAAATACTTAAATTTTTTACCATTTTCTTCTAAAATAATTTAGAAACGCTTGGCAGCGGAATATATCTTTTATTTTTATCTTCTACTCGTATGTAAATGACACTTTATAGGTATTTAAGTGAATTAAATAAATGCATAGTTACAGAGCGTAGCCCTGTAATATTTTACAGGCGTATAATAAAAACTAATTAAAAGTTCTGACTTGCAGCATCTGCTATATTTTGTATATTTTCTTGAATTACAAGAAAGTCGCTTTCGAAGTCTTCGTCAGGCATTAAATCCAATATTTCAAATTATTTATTTCTAGAATTCACGAAACTGTTGACACTGACAGTAGTCTCCATGACAACGTCTAGCTATAAATTGTTCTATCGCCAACAACCTTTCGTTACAAAATGTAATGTATCGATTTATAAAACTAAGAAAAATTTATAAAAAACATTTTTAATTATTATAATTATTTTTCTAATAACAGCGCAATATGTCGCAAATCGGAAAAAAGTTTCATACAAAACCTACTTAGTTTTAGCCGTACTATCCGAATGTACAATATAAAATGGGGTTCCCAATTAAGATTTCAAAGTGGTTTTCTGCCTCACCCCCAGGGGGTGACGGTGGGGGAACGTGCTTGGTGACATAAGATAGGTTTTTGAAAAGTATTAAAAACGTTTGTTTTTGTTTTTTGATTTGATGTGTATTTCTCGAGATGTTTCACTGTCCCGGAACTTTTTGAACACCCTGTATATTGTATGTGTGTGTTGTGTAAATTCAGATAATAGTAATGAGCTTTTATTTGTCAACTCAAATCAGTTCGTTGACTTTGTTTTGTATTTGTATGCGTAGTCTTCCAAGATTTTTGTTTCATAAAATGAACTTAAAACTTCAAAGATTCCAAGTTTTAAAATATTTGTAAATATTAGTAGAAAATTGCACTAACTAAAAGAAGATTTGATGGCTCACAAATAAACTGCACGATACAAATATTTGTATTCTATTCAGATTTCTTTTTTTGAATGTGCCACACCCAAAATTGGGTAAAAGGTACGATGTTGAATTAATTTTGGTTCAGTTTTAATTAAAACTCAGTTGTGCTACAGGTGAAAAGTTTTAATTCCATAATTATCCTTATAAGAAAATTTTAATATTTGTTTCAGCAAAAGTTTAAAGTTTAAACTTAGCTTCCCTAAACTTATTATGCTATAAAGTAGATAAGTTATATTGTAATAGGTATGTTCTTTATTTTTAAAAGCTAAAAATTACAATAAATTACCACTACACAAGTGAAGAATCGTGTTTCAATTTCATTATTAAATTTGAAACAAGCAAAAGGAATATCGTAATTATGTTGAAAACTCGGAAGATATATTGTTCGTTAATTAGTTATTACAGATTTATGAACTTAGTTTCTAAGTATATAGTTTTTGTTTTGTATTTCAAATGATTTTTGATTAACATCGTTTAAAAATTTAATGTTTTCATATTTATTTTAATATTTTCAATCTTTAGCTTAAAATATGCACTATTACAAATGTTTCATTTATAAATAAATAAATAAATATATCATCACGCCTTTTACCTATTACTGGGTGTGGTATTCTGTCGTAGCAGATCTCGGTAAGTGATATATTTCTTCGCGTGAAGTGCAATTACCAGCCGTCAAATCACGAACCCCAGATGTTAGTGTAGAGGGAGCTACAGGGATAGATTTAAATTGGTGAAAATTATTTGTCGGCTGTAGGGATCGAACCAGGGTTTTCAAGATCCACTGAGCCACCTACCCCATGTTTCATTTATAATAACAATAAAGCTGCGTTCACGGCTATCAATTAGTAATTACAATTAGTAATTACAATTACCAATTAGTGGAACGTCTTAGAACTTGCGATACAAATTATATTTAAAAGCACCATATAGAGTGTTTCTATACCTATGCACAAACTTTTAATGACATATATAATTTGATATACTGATTATAGAACAACAAAAATATTTTATTGTAAATTCGCAAGAATTAAGGTATTTCATTTGTAGCGAACATTTTTAGTGTCACTGGTTTAATAGTACATAGAATTATTTATAATTATGTTACTAATGAAATAAAAGTATAAACACTGCTTACAAATAATCATTTATTAATTAATTGTTATGCCTTATTTTTATTTAGTTTTAATTAAATGTACTATTAAACCAGTGACACTAAAAATGTTTGCTAGGAATGAAATACCCCAATATTTGCGAATTTCAAAAAAATATTTTTGTTTTATAATCAGTATATCAAATAATATATGTCAATAAAGTTTCGTGCAGAGGTATAGAAACATCCTGTATATGAATTAGTAGAAATTTATAAATAAAATAAATAAATAAATATATCATGACACCTTTTATCCATTACTGAATGTGGTACTGTGTCGTAGCAGATCTCAGTAAGTGATATATTTTGCACATTCTCACTCGTCAAATTACGGAACTCAAAGATGTTAATAGAGGGAACATCACAGGGGTAGTTTTAATGTTGTGAAAATTGTTTATTAGCCCATTCGATACCACTGAGAAAACTTTAATGCTTTAATCTATTTTAATTATGATATACCACTGAGAAAACTTTAAACCAGTACGTCATTTGCTTTAAACTATTTTAATTATGATAACCTCCTTTCTTTCTAAATACTAAAGTTTTATCAAATATATTCAGCAAAGTATAATTTTGATATTTATGATATCTGAGTTTAAAGGTATAAAGATTGATTTCCTCTCTCTATGAAATTTATCTGTGAAATAATTCCGAGAGCTCCAACAAAGTTACGGACGGTCGGTTGGTCTGGAACAATTTTTTGTGCCGTGTTAGATTTAGGGCGGTTTATTTATCCGGTCCTATTCTTCTTTTCGATCAATATTACATGTGTTCTGCCGTGTACTTATTGCAAAACCTTTTTGCGAGAAAATCGAACGAAAATTCGTATTGAAACTTGGAAACAATCAACGGTTTAAAAGGAAAACTGAGAGACAGACAACTGGTTTATCGTGAATTTGCTACATTGAATTTGAATACAGGAAAGAAAAGGTTTTTGTCGAGTAGAAGATGATGGGTTTTTTATTTGCTAAATTTTGTTTATAGGTAAAGGTTTTATTTTATACTGTATCGTATTTCAATGTTTACAGTAGTGATTTGAGTTCGAAGAGTGGTTGTGAAACTTTATAGTACTTGTAATAACAACAAAGACAAAATTAATTGTCATTCATGCACTTGGTGAGACTAGATATAATAAAAAAATATTAAATAAAACTCTAGGCAAAGTCTCACAAAATTCAGCCTCCGAGTCACCTTATGAGGGCATCGTCGGAGGCCGGCCAGCACAGTTAGTAACCATGGACGCGTTTCGCTCTTGTTAGAGCTCATCAGCATGGTATAACTCACTTCTTCACCTAGAACAAAGTTCATGTGAAGAAGCTGGTGACGAAGAACTGTGCCAGCAGAGAATAAGATCTCTAACAAACTAGTAAGATGACATGAGAAGTTCTGTCGAACCATTAATGCCATCTACCGAAAAAAATGAAAAGCTACGCAATAGCAATTTAAATAACAACAAAGACAAAATTAATTGTCATTCATGCACTTGGTGAGACTCTAGGTATAATAAAAAATATTAAATAAAACTCGAGGCAAAGTCTCACAAAATTCAGCCTCCGAGTCACCTTATGAGGGCATCGCTCTTCGCGAAACGCGTCTATGGTTACTAACTGTGCTGGCCGGCCTCCGACGATGCCCTCATAAGGTGACTGGGAGGCTGAATTTTGTGAGACTTTGGCTAGAGTTTTATTTAATATTTTTTATTGTACTTGTAATAGTTATTACGGTACTGTTATCGTGAAGTTGCTAAGTAACAAACAGTTGTTGACATTTAATTATAATTATTTTATAATGTCATTTTTAAGGTTAGAAAATAATGTTTCGTTGCTTTGTTCGGAATAAATAAATAAATAAATAAATAATTGTCCATCGTTTTGTCATTCTCTATGGCAACTAGACTGGAATAGGAGTAATGATAAACTTTATAAGATTAAAAATACGGTGGAGAAATGGAGTACCCCAATTATATTGAAGCGCAAAGATCAAGTCGCTATTACAAGGTTGCGCATAGGTCACATAAAAGCAACACATCTGTATTTATTGTTACGTCAACCAGTGCCTATGTGTGAAGAATGTAACACTAAATTAACGGTTCTCCATATTCTCCTAAATTGTACAAAATATCGTCAGGAAAGGCAAAATTGTCAAATTGATGATAAATTATCAGTCATCTTGTCAAATGATGGAGACATGTTAAAAAAGATTTTAAAATTTTTAAAGACCTCTGGTTTAACTAGTCAAATTATGTAAATGTTTTATTTTCTATCTTTCTTCTCTTCTTCTACTTTCCATATGTAATACCATTTTCAGATTTAGCTTACACAGATTCGATGAGATCATTATTTCCCAGTGGTGGTAATAACCTTAGTAGTTGATCCACCTTAAATTCAAATAAAAAAAATAATAATAATAATTGTCCCGCGTGATGGTCGCGCGGGTTGAGAGCCTGACTCACAACCATAAGGTCGTGGGTTCGGGTCCCGCCCGTGGCGACCATACAAAGGACATATCGGCATATGACCTTAGTAGTTGGTCCGATATATAAATAAAAAAAAAATAAATAAATAAATAGTTATTTACGAACTAAGTGCGGGAAGACGATATTCCCGAATGAGCGACTGCAAGGAGCGAGAGTCTTTAATAGCGGGAATGAGCGGAAGACGTCTTCACGCACGTAGTTTGTATCATATTTTTTGTTCGAGTACTGGTATTTAAAAAAAATACATCTTTAATTTCAATTTGTGTGAGTACACCAGAATCTGCAAATTTATCAGTTGCAAACCAAGCTGCTCCAGGAACTTCGATTTCTTAATGTCAAAATTTTACTATACATGTTTATAATAACACTTGTAACAATTGTGGCTCTTTCCAAACTAAAAATATTGTTTTTTAGTTCAAATATCAAACCTAACCTAAAATATATTAATTAATTTAAGCATTTTATGTTGTTATAATCTTACTTTCCTATTAAACTAAGTTGTTATATTCCACAATATGTTTTTTTTTCTCATTATGTATATAGTATTAGTCTCGATTTTTGTTTGATTACAATCTGCAAGAAGTTGTATCAATAACGTCTTTAGTTCAGAGGTTGCCAAATAGATGGCACTAATGCCGACAAATGTTGAAAGAATTTTAGCAAATTACTCTTATTTCCCAAACTTTTAATAAAGGATAATTTAGGGAAGTTGTATTTATAAATCAGATTTGATTATTATTTTAGAATGTTCCAAAGGGCCAGTGTATTTTGCAATGTTTACAGTCAAGTCGATCGAAAAGCACTTGTTCCAGATTGAGTGTTGCGTGCGGAAAGTGTCATTTTGAAGGTTACGAGTACAAAAATATCTTATTCGTACTGTAATAGTTATTTACGTGACCAGCATAGTAAATTAATTTTTACGGGCGAGCTTGAAAGTAATCCAGACAGCCTAGTAAAAAATAAATAATCTACGACGAAGCTTTCCACACTTACTTGACTTCCGTGGGACTTTGCGCCATGAGCCAGTGCACCTGGTGCCTGCGTTGTCCAGGCACGCCGGCGGCGGCGAGCGCTAACAGCTGCTGTGCGCGACAATGTGGGGGCAGACGTGGGCGGCGAGGCACGCGGCGAGTCGATTCGCCTGCAGCTAGGAACTCAGGTGCATCTCGGAGTCGAACTCGCCCTCGGGGTGACACGCAACCCTTGTCGGCGAACCAAGCTACGGTAGAGTCCTCGTAGAGCACGACCCATTCTTCGCACCAGCCGCAGAACAGCCACCCTCCTACAAGAAGAGACAGAGAGAGAGAATGAAATTTGTTAGGTTTTCTTTTAGAGTTGGCATATTTATGAATATCATAACCAGGAGAAATGGGAAAGAAAACATATATAATAAAATTGAATTATGACCCTGGGACCTATGAACTCTGGTATGCTTTAACTAAATAACTTATGGTCGCCATGTAATTCAAATTTGATTATTTTGTTATGTGCCGTAGGCATCCTTGATCCTATAACTCTTTAATAAACTAAAAGTCTTGACACGAGAGTCTTCTGCAGTGACATTGTTATTTAAGGAGTATATTCATCAGATTTTGTACATTTTCGAGTCATACATACATACATAACATCATGCTATATCCCATTAAATGGGGTAGTACGAACCCCTGAAACATTCATAGAGCATCCACTAAAAGATTCATGAAAAAATTAGTCTATATCTCTAAATCTAATCAAGGTATAAAAATGCACTCAACGGCATTTCTTATTAACTTGTAAACATATTTTCAACCAGTTTTAACTTTTTCAAAATTTCCGTAAAAATATTCTTATAAAACAGTTTTTGACCAATATATCAAAATCTAGAAAATATATGCACATGGGAACTTTATCATTGGATTCAGTGGGTCGAAATACATGTTTATGGAAATTTTCGTTCTAATATTTGCATGAGAAAAGCAATTTAGAGAAAATAGTTTAAAATTGGCCTAAAATCGAAAAAAGCCCAAAGTTTCAAAAAATTAAATCGCTCAAAACTTGCTAAAAATGTACTTATAAGTCAACTTTGGCACCAGGAATTGAATGGCATTAAGCAAATATTCATATCTTGTTTAGTTTTTCAGATAGAGCTTCCGGAAAAGTAAAATTCTTTTTATTCTTCAGATTTTGTACTTTCCCGAGATTATATCTCAAAAACTAAACGAGATATGAAAATACGCTCAATTTATAAACATATTTTCAATCATTTTGATTTTTTCCAAAATTTCCACCATAATTTTCTTACAAATATAAACAAGATATGTAAGATTCTAAAATGGATCTAAAATCAAAAAAATAAATCATCACGCTTTTTACTTTTTACCCAAAACCGGGTGTGCTACTCTTCTGTAGCATGCGGTTACTAACTGTCAAATTCAGGTTCCCAATAAGTTACTAAAGGGCTAGCCACAGGTGTAATTAAATAAAAAATAAAATAAATATATCATCACGCCTTTTACTCATTACTGGGCGTGGCACTCTGCCTAAGCAGATCTCGGTAAGTAATATATTTTTTCGCGTGAAGTGCGGTTACCAACCGTCTAATCACGGCCCCCAAATATATTAGTGGAGGAAGAGCCACATGGGTAGATTTAATTTGGTGACAATTGTTTATCGGCTGTGGGGATTGAACCAGGGTTCTCAAGATCCACAGGCCGACTCGATACCACTGAGCCACCTAATTGATAGTGGAAATTATTGGCTGTAGAAATAAACCAATAATTTATACTTAAATCTTGATACAAAAATTCAGACTCAATTGAACGCCTGACTCACCTTAAAAAAGTGTTATTTTTAAATTAAAATGCACGAAAAATCATGAATACTCGCCGAGTATTTGTAGCTCAAGTGGTAGAGCAGTCACCTAGCGAGTGAAAGGTTCTGGATTCAAATCCCGGCGAATGCTCATGATTTTTCAAAAATTCTAACGTTATTTTTATAACTTTCACAGCACAACTTTCGTCCTTAATCCAACCCTGTTGGTAGCATCATGTGACCACCCACAGGGAATACACAAGCACTTGAATTAGAACGCGGGTCAAACGTTGTTCGTCCAGGCTTTTAAAGAAATGACTTACAGTTGACATGTCTAATGTGCGTGATCTCCTCTATTTCTAAAATCCTCCAAAGGGACTGAAGAAAGTTGTACTAGAGTTATCCATCGTTTAGTTTTTTATTTCTCTATTCTTTTGTTGGATTACGGCGATAGGAAGATGTCGTGGCTTTTTCTACGACAATACTACGTGCTTTCGTTTGTTATATTGTTGGAGATGTTTCATTTGTTATCTGAGAGCTTTTGATATTGTAAAACTGATAAACTGAATGGAACAATAAAATTATGATTATGGCTCAGTGGTATCGAGTCGGGCTGTGGATATTGAGAACCTTGGTTTGATCCCCACAGCGGACAAACAATTTTCACTAATTTAAATCTACTCCTGTGGCTCCCCCTCCACTAACATCTTTGAACCCCGTGATTTGACGGCTGGTAACAGCACTTCACGTCAAAGAAATGTATCACACCCAGTAATGGGTAAAAGGCGTGATTTATTATTTATTATTTTTACGTTTATTTCATTAACTTTAAACTATTTGAAATGCAATTATATTTTAGTTTTAGAATTATAAATAAAAAATAAATAAATATATCATCACGCCTTTTACCCATTATTGGGTGTGGCAATCTGTCTAAGCAGATTTCGGTAAGTGATATATTTTTTCGCGTAAAGTGCGGTTAGCGGCCGTCAAATCACGGCCCCCAAAGATATTAGTGGGGTGGGGGAGGGGCACAGGGGTAGATTTAAATTGGTGAAAATTGTTTGTCGGGTGTGGGGATCGGGAATTAATGCAGGCTTATAAATTGTAATACATACATACAGGCTGTTCCATAAAAATTGTGCCATAGGCGAATAGTATGAAAAATAAGTTGTTTGTCACCATTGCTTCTCTGATTACTACACAGGAAAAAAAATTCAAATAATTGTTGAGAGTATTAAATTCTGCTTCTAAATCAATATAAATATAATATTTTACTTATTTAGTTATTGTATTAAAATCAATTGTTTCTATACCTCTGCACGAAACTTTAATGACATATATAATTTGATATACTGATTCTGAAACAAAAATATTTTTTTTGCAATTCGCAAAAATTAGGGTATTTTATTCCTAGCGAACATTTTTAGTGTCACTTCTTTAATTCGGAATTTTGCGCCGCTTCTCCATACACTAACAGCATATCCACTAATTGTCCATTAGTACGGTGCTGTGGATAGCGATACGGAATTCGAATTCGGAGATCCCGAGTTCGAATCGCACTCAAACTAAAAATTATATAAACTATCACTCTGCGGCTCGGTGAGTGCGGACCCTGTACTGTAATTGGGATTAAATTCCTGTTGTACAGACTAACATAAATAAATAAATAAATTCACTGTTGCTATACATTTGTCTCAAATATCTCCCACAACAAGCAATTATTGAACATTTATTCATTAAATTAATCTTGTAATTAATATTCGCCATCCAATGTCAATAAACTAAATGTCTCTGTCTGTATTCCACCTGAATAAAGTCGTAGAAAGTACGGGAAACTGAAAGAAAAGAAGTAGGAAATATGTACGATGTGATTCTCTCTGACTTTTATAACACAGACGCTGAAACAACGAACGTTCGCTTTCAATCCAAACTGACAGAAAGAGAAGTGTCGAGAGGAGAGAGAAAGAAGAGAACTGACGATGGATTGGTTTTGTATCGATGTTTTCATGGTCATTGGAGATTAATACAGGAAATGAAATAATTTCAGGAAATAAAGAACTGTGATTGGAATGAATGTTTCAGATCGGAAAATGTTTTGTTTAATACAATAACTTTAAAATTATTTAACTTATATTATTTTATGTTTATAAATTATTTGAAAGACAAAAAATTAGAATGCCAGTAGAGAATAAGATCTCTAAAAAAGGGTAAGATGACATGAGAAGTTCTGTGGAACGGCCTGTTCTACCGAAAAGAGGAAAAGCTACGCAGCAATTTAAATAACAACAAAGACAAAATTAATTGTCATCCATACACTTGGTGAAACTAGGTTTAATAAAATATAAACTAAACACTTGGCTAAGTCTCACAAAATTTCTCTGCTGGTACAGTCCTTCGTCACCAGCTTCTTCACATGAACTTTGTTCTAGGTGAAGAAGTGAGTTATACCATACTGATGAGCTCTAATAAGAGCGAAACGCGTCTATGGTTACTAACACTAACTGAACTGTGCTGGCCAGCCTCTGACGATGCCCTCATAAGGTGACTTGGAGGCTGAATTTTGTGAAACTGAGCCAAGTGTTTATTTTATACTTTTTATTAAACCTAGTTTCACCAAATGTTGGATGACAATTAATTTTGTCTTTGTTGTTATTTAAATTGCTATTGCGTAGCTTTTCCTTTTTTTCGGTAGACGGCATGACCTGTTCCACAGAACTTCTCATGTCATCTTACCTGTTTGTTAGAGATCTTATTCTCTGTTAGCACAGTCCTTCGTCACTAGCTTCTTCACGTGAACTTTGTTCTAGGTGAAGAAGTGAGTTATACCATACTGATGAGCTCTAATAAGAGCGAAACGCGTCTATGGTTACTAACTGTGCTGGCCAGCCTCTGACGATGCCCTCATAAGGTGACTTGGAGACTGAATTTTGTGAGATTTAGCCATGTGTTTAGTTTATATTTTATTAATTCAGAATCAGTTGACAGTCGAAAATGTTCAAGTACTAAGCAATTTCGGCACCTCCACCAAAATTGCATTTTAATAAATATTTACTTTTACATTTTCTGTTGAGATTTTCAATTTCAAAACTGTATTTTATCAGACATAATCGTATTTGTAGTTCGTCTCAAAGAGAAAAAGCTTAATGGTGAAATTCTGTGATAAATTTGTGAGTTTATAGATCCGTAAATCTGCAAATAATGAACTAAATCACATTAATATTTGTTGATAAATGAAAAATATTTCTTCAAGGCAAAAGTTTCGTTGCGATTTTGTTCATTATTTACAGATTTACGAATCTATAAAAACTAATGGATTTACATAGAAGTCCATAACATCGGAAATAATTTTAAAAAAATACATTCAAAATTCTAAACAGAGTTCTTAGATGGTGAATCTGACTTCGATTTATGTGGATATTTGTATATATGTCGTTCAATCTGTCGTCGGTCGCTCTCTTGTTTTTGTCCCGCCTCCTGCAGTTTTAATTGATTTAAACAAAAAAATTCTACAACATAAGTTCGATCTGCAGATGATCGAGAAATTTGAACTGTTTTGAAGTAGTACCAAGTAACAATGACAAAAATAATTAATTTTTGCAATTCTGCAGTTTTCTATTGATTTGAACTAAATTTCTTTTAACAGGTCAAAATTGTCTTGTAGGTGACTAAAACATTTAAATTGTTTTTAAATATTAGCAACTTTTGGCAAAAAATATTGATGTTTTGTAATCCTGCAAATTCAACTGATTTGAACCATTTTTTTTACATGTCAAATCTGGCAAACAAATGACTAAAATGTTTGAATTGTTTGCTAACTTTTGACAAAAAAATATTTTATTTTTGTAATCCTGAAATTTTAAATTTAATAAAACAATTTTGTAAATGTCAAATTTGGCCCGTAGATAACTAAACCATTCAATTGTTTTAACTATTGCCAATCTTTACCAAAAAAATATTTAATTTTTGCAACCCTGCAGTTTCAACCTATTGGAATCAAATTTTTTTTGCAGTTTTCAATTGTTTTTCAATTTTGCTAACTGTAGGCAAAATTAAATATTTAATTTTTATAATCCTCGAGTTTTCAACCAAATTGAACCAAATTTTATTTACAGTCAAGTTCGTCCTGTAGATTGCCAACTTTAGACGAAAAAAAATTCGTTGTGATTATGAATTCGCTCTTACTTCACAGTCGAGAGTTCCTGTGTTCAAATCTTGCTGACTTCAGCTTAACTTGTCCGTCAGTACGGTAGTATGGATAACGATATGGAATTCGAATCCGGAGATCCCGAGTTCGAATCGCACTCAAGCTACAAATTATATAAAACTATTACACTGCGGCTCGGTGAGTGCGGACCCTGTACTGTAAGTGGGATTAAGTTCCTGTTGTACAGCATAAATAAATAACCAAAAATACAACTGAACTCGAGTGTTACGAATTCCTCTAATAAGCTTAGGTCCTTTATTCATTATAATTATAGTTGTTTTTAGTTATGCAACATAACAAAATAATAACAAAAGCATGAGCCAACAAAAACAATTAATTTGCAATTCATAAGCATTAAAGTTTCAAGAAATTATTCATATAGTAATCTAGTGTTTTAAAAGCTTGCTCTTTGCTACATAATCATAGTTTAAAGCAGTGGTTTCCAAACTTTTTCTCTCAGCCGCCCCTTTTTTCCGTAAAAAATTGTCGCGCCCCCCTCATTTTTTATAACAGCCTAACTTCAAAAATCGTAAATAATTTATTTTATAGAATACAAAAAAAAGTACTATAAACAAATATTGCTATTATATAAGATATTTGTTATAACAAATCTTTTTCTTAACCTAAAATTATGTTTATGACAACATAATAATAGAACAAAATAATGAAATAACATTTATAAACATAAAATTGTAATAATATTGGAAATTATATTTAATTTAAATTAGGCATATTTAATACAATATAATCATAATTTTTGAGTGTGCTGAATGGAAGCTTGTTTTTCAGTTTCTCGAACCGGGAGTCATTGAAGATATCGCAACTTTTTTGTCTTTAAAACAGCTTCAGCGGAAAAGTCTGTTTCACACAAATAAGATGTTACTAAAGGTAATAAAATTTCTAAGGCTTGGTTTGTTAAACTAGGGAAATTTTACTGCGAGCGCGAGTTAGAAACACTTGTGTGCTATGATGTGAATGAAGAATATGTTCATAAGCCTCAATTATATTTTTATATAGCGCGCCCTCCTTTAAACAATCTCGCGCCCCCTGAGGGGGGCGCGCCTCACAGTTTGGAAACCACTGGTTTAAAGCAACAAATATGAACGAGTAGAGAGAATACTTAATCGTATCAGTTTCATAAAAACAATTCTTTCAATCTGTTTAGTGTAACAGAAGTCAGAAGTATTTTCCGTTTGTAAACCTGGTGAGAATAACAAAACCTTTCGAAGATGCAATAAAAGGAAAACTGGAAAATTTAAAAGCGAAAAAAAAGAATAGCGGTACGTTAGAGAATGCCGGTGAGTGCTACAAAATACTGTGAACGTGAGAACGTTGAGAATGGTGTAGCAACACTGTATTTGCAGTGAATGCTGTGGTGTATACGGTGCTGTATCGTTTTATACTGCACTCTGAGAATGCTGGTTTTATTGTTTTCGGGCGTAGGGACATTCGTTGTCTGCTTCTATACGAAAATGTGGTTTATTCAGTTTTATATGTCGAATTAAATTTTCTGTTCCTTTTAGTCACAAATGTGTTTGAGTTCTGTGCTCAAGATGATATACTATATTTTGTATTTAAAAAAATACAAATCAAGATAATATGAGAAGGAATAATTGAGCTTGAATGAAAGATATTTTGAATGTGGATGAAGCCAAAGTTGTGTGACAGAATAGGAATGTTTGGCAAAGAATAATTGCAAGATGAATTTAAGGAAAAAATTTCATTGATAATTTTTTTAACCCCAATTTCGACCAATAAGAGCGTGGCATTTAATATCACGTGGTACAACTAGGTCTAAATTATATCGAAAATCGTACGACACTAATTAACGACCAATAGAAACACTTATACGAGCATGGGTTACCTAGCAACGTCAAGATTTTCTTGGAAATTTTTCATTCCTAGACCAACCTAAGTGAAATTAATAAGTGGAAATTTTTATGTCAAATTTGACAGTTGGACAATATAGTGAAACGTCATATTGAATGTTTAGAAATTATAGTTTTATTTTAACGGTCAGTATAATCAAGAAAGCAGTAACTAACGCATATTAATTAAAATTAAAAACACAATTGTTATAAGTAATGCTTCCTTTGTAAGAAGAATCTGATAAAGTGTTAGCAGTAGAAGAACAAATGATACTACCAGATTCAGGTTTTTTTTCATTCCTCATGCTTTCTATTATATTTTTGTAATGACAGGGAACCAAAACGTGACATTTTGCTCGAATTTTTCAGTAATTGTTTTTTGTTGTCAATAATTTTATTACGTTGCTATAGTTATACTTGTATTCCAACTTGATTATTTCGAATAAAATTTCAATATTAATTTATGTACTTTTGCTTTTTGTAGCGGTGTAGTTACGATTTTCTTACCGAATCTACATTCGAGCATTAATTCATATCCGGGAAAGAATTAACGCTCTTATGATATTATAAGTGATAATTTTTCGATAATTTCCCGGCTACGTTGCTAGGCGATAAACAATCATTTTTCTGACAGTTGTAACCTATGCGCTATTCAGAATCATCAAAAATAATCAGCCGAATACCCCTCGAGCTTGAAAATTAATCGGGTATTTCCCTCTTGTTTCCCTGCGTAGCATCGAAACAATCGGGAAATACCCGATAATTTTCAAGCTCTCGGGGTATATATTTGATTATTTTAATAATTGTCAGAATATTTTGCGTTATTCTATGTTATAAATAAACAAGTTTGTTTTTTTTTCAGGTTTTGCTGACATTGCAAATGTGTGCTAAACATGGGAGATATGTGGTAAGTTTTATTATTATTATTATTATTTTTTTAAATTTATATATCGGACCAACTACTTAGGTCATATGCCGATCGGGACAAATTATTATAATTAAAATTATTATTATTATAAAGGTAACTTATCGGCAAAGTAAGTGCAAAATATAGCAATAAATAAATTTATTTTATTATTACTTATGAATTTAGTTGTGATAGTAATCGTTTCCCTCACTAGTGAGGAAAGTAGATAATTTTCCTCACGTATATTGTCACAACTAAATTGAGTGAGGGAAATGTCATTTGACATAGTGACTATGGAAACGTGATATGCATTTGCAAATACAACTTCTATGTATCGCAAACGTAAAAATGTCACTTTTACGTTTAATGTTGAAAAAAATAGTATGTAACATTCGTACTATTGTAACACTCGCTGTCGGTCGTGCTCCAACTTTCGTACTCGTTATGCAATTCAACCCTTTCCTCACTAGTATTACAATATATGTCCGTCAGTACGGTGGTGTGCAATAAGGAATTCGAATCCGGAGTTCCCGAGTTCGAATCTCCCTCAAGCTAAAACTTATATGAACTATCACACTACGGCTCGGTGAGTGCGGACCCTGTACTGTAATTGGGATTAAATTCCTGTTGTACAGAGTAACATAAATAAATAAATATACTATTTCGTGCCTCCATCCAGAATTGTCCAGTAATAGCCTATTTCTGCCCTAGGTCGGCAAAAATGAGGGACTTTGGTAATGTACAAATACAAAAGTAACATTACGATTTCAGAAATTAATAAAAGTACGAGTTTTTATTAATTACTTTGACATGTTGGTATAATGGAGTGTAGAATTTTCAAGTTTGTATTAAATTGCTTGAATTTTTGAATCATCATCATCTGTGGCGCTACAGACCGAGATCGGGCCTGGGCCTACCGGACACACCGAGCCGCAGTTTTTACACTGCCGTACTGCCGGTTTTCGTAGTCGAATGCTACATTATTTAAGACGTATAAGTGACTAGCTTATAGCGCCCGAGTGTGATAAATACATGTAACTGTATTTTATATTTAACGACAAATCACACATTGTCGACAGGCGGATTCGAACTGACGAACCTTGGCTCGGGTGACGTCACAGTATGTTAAGAGATGTGCCTTAACACGCTCGGCCACCGCGCCTGTTGAATTTTTGAATACATGTTTATTAAAATTTCTAAGTAACATCTGGCAACGTTTCTCTAATGTCTTCGCGATCCCCTAAGAGGGTTGCGACCCACAATTTGAAAACCACTCTACACAACAGGAACTTAATCTAGTACAGGGAACTTAGAGCTTATAGTGGAATTCGAAACACTCAGACGCACACGGTTTAAAATCTTTTAACAAATAAATAAATAAATATATCATTACGCCTTTTACCCATTACTGGGTGTGGCACTCTGTCGTAACAGATCTCGGTAAATGATATATTTCTTCGCGTGAAGTGCAGTTACTAGCCGTCAAATCACGGCCCCCAAAGATGTTAGTGGAGGGAGAGTCACATGGGTAGATTTAATTTGGTGAATCTCGACAAAAAATGCTTTTTCTACTTTCTTTATCAAAATGTTATTTAACGTACTGGTTTCCATAGCGCAAAATAAGATCTTAATTACATGAAGCTGTGGCTTCGAACGTAATTCACGCAGAAATATATCACTTACTAAATTGATACGACCCAGTAATGGATAAAAGACGTCATGATATATTTATTTATTTTATTTAATAATTTTAGTTAACGGTGATAACAAAGTAACTACTCTGTATGATTTATTTGAAACTTTTACTTTTAAATTAATTTTTAATATATACTTAAAAAGGATTCAATTATATGATATATTAAATGAATAAAAGGCTTCGGAATCCAGTGTTATTTCTTTTAAAAATATTTATTTTTGGGACGTTTCGAGCATAAATATTTGCTCATCATCAGCTCCTTAAAATATAAATACAATAATTATAATATAAAACTAGCAAAATAATCAAAATATCAAACCTTTAATAGTTATTTACATTGCAAGACCGTTATACAGAAATTTATAGGCGAGCATAGAAAGGTAACGGGCGAGCGCCAGCAAGTCTGTTATTTGTGTGAGCCTGTAAATTTCAGTTAACGGTCGAGTATTGTACAATGTTTTATGTGCATTTGAATCGCAATATATGTATATTTTATAAAATTAATTGCAATAGTATAACGCAATAACTAAAATGTTCAATCAAGGTAGACTTTGAAAATCTGACAGATTTTGTTTAATCAAAATATATTTAAGTGTCAAACGTTTAAAATTAGATATGTTGTCATGATAACCAATGTCAACAGCCCGTTATAAATTTTACACGGGCTAGCACGTTATAAGTCTCGTAACCCCTAGAGACAGAGTTAAGTAAACAGTTCATTATGATTCAAATGTACGTAAAAAATTTAAAACAATATTTGTAAAATGTCAATTTTATATTTTTTAAAGGTTTGACATTTTGATTAATTTGCTAGTTTTATATTATAATTATTGTATTTATATTTTAAGGAGCTGATGATGAGCAACTATTTATGCTCGAAACGCCCCAAAAATAAATATTAAAAAATATATAACATTGGATTCTGAAACCTCTTATTTATTTAATATATTTTAAATTAATTTAGAAACATGAATGGAGAAACATCTATATAAGATGTATTTTTTCCAATATGCTACGTTTACTTCAAAACAATGTATTTCTAAATATATTTTCAATATTTAAATTTCCATAAAACTAAAAACCCTCACGCCTGCAGCATTAGTAAGACACATATAAATCACACAAACCAAAATAAATGTGTTTCCTCCCGTGGGAATTCTCCCAGAAGTCGCTCGATTCCTTGTAGCGAAGTTTTGATAAGTAAAGAACACGTTTCTGCCATAAATTCCCGGGAAATGTGCTGCAAAGCCCACTGCTTTATAATACAATCTGACAATTTTCAATGTTCATTAACATCGAGTGGAACGGGAAGGTGTTTAACCGTACGGTGAATTTAATTATGGTAGCGAGATGTTAGATTGAAAATGGAGTGGTAAAGCGAAACGACTATTTGAGGAACTAATTGTGTGTATTGTTAATAAGATTAATATTTACCTTTTACGTGAAGAATAAACGAGCTTGTATGAAAAGAATTATGAATGTGGTTGAAGCAAAAGTGGTGTGTCAGGATAGGAATGTTTGGAGAAAATTAATTGCGGGATAAATATGATGAATGAAGACAAGCGTATGATTCTTGATTTTAGATTCATTGGTTAGATGTTTCGAGTGTTTACCTGCAATTGTGTGGAGACCATCTTCAGAAACAAGCGCAGTGTACACTAGCGAATGGATGAATGTTTGTTGTGTGTTGATGGATTTTGGTTGTGAGAAAAGAAAGAGTTTGTATGGAGGAAGTGTTAATGTGGTCGAATCGAGTATCGTGTGTCAGGATGAAAATGTTGACAGGTTCGTGCTACCCCATTCAATGGGATATAGCGTGATGTTATGTATGTATGTATGTATGTATGTTTTACTTGATTTAAATTTGGGGGTGAATCCGAATATATGCTTCCAATTTTTATATTTCCGTGTATTGTAGCTAAGCCAACTTGATATGTTGTCTGTAAGCTGAGGACGGAAATTGCTTCTTTTTTATGTAGATTCAAAGCTACATATCGTGGGATTATTGGGGAAAGAAGGTAACTCTATTTTTATGAAAAATGAGATAAATATGTAAATTTGTTTAAAAATTCATAAAGTATGTAGTATATCCAGAAAATGTACCCTTTTATACCACATAGCAAAGTGTCTGCGTAGGCAGAGTGTCACACCCAATAATGGGTAAAAGGCGTGATGATATATTTATTTATTTTAATTTATAGCAAAGTGTCAATGTTAAGTCTTTCGCTGAGACATTATCAAATAAAAAAAAAACTAAAGAATTTTGTGAAACGTAGCCAAATGTTTATTTTATATTTTTTCTTAAATCTAGTTTCACCAAGTGTATGGATGACAATTAATTTTGTCTTTGTTGTTATTTAAATTGCTATTGCGTAGCTTTTCCTTTTTTTCGGTAGATTGCATGGCCTGTGCCACAGAACTTCTCATGTCATCTTACCTGTTTGTTAGAGATCTTATTCTCTGCTGGCACAGTTCTTCGTCACCAGCTTCTTCACATGAACTTTGTTCTAGGTGAAGAAGTGAGTTATACCATACTGATGAGCTCTAATAAGAACGAAACGCGTCTATGGTTACTAACTGTGCTGACCAGCCTCTGACGGTGCCCTCATAAGGTGACTTGGAGGCTGAATTTTGTGAGACTTAGCCAAGTGTTTTTTTATATTTTTTTATTAAAACTAAAGCTATTTATTGGGATTTTAAAATAAGGATGCGCTTATAATGGCAAAAATTGGTACATTTTGCTTCTCTCCTAATAACTACCTTCTTGAAAAATAAATAATACTAAATGATAATAGAATTAATATTTACAATAAAGAAGATAATCAAACTATAATTAACTAATATTCTACTACAAGAACTAATTTCTACTAAGAATAAAATAAATAAATATATCATCACGCCTTTTACCCATTACTGGGTATGCCACTCTGCCGTAAGCAGATCTCGGTAAGTGATATATTTCTTTGCGAGAAGTGCGGTTACCAGTCGTCAACTCACAGCCCATAAAGATGTTAGTGGAGGGGGAGCCTCAAGGGTAGATTTAATTAGGTGAAAATTGTTTGTCAGCTGTGGAAATCGAACCAGGGTTCTCAAGATCCACAGGCAGACTCGATACCACTGAGCCACCTACCTCATATAATAAATCTACAATAATTATAATTTTAATATAAATTTTAAAGAACTGTAAACCTTAAAGCAAAAAATAATTATGTGCTTGGAGTTCGCGTATCAACCGTCAAATCACGGCCCCCAAAGATGTTAGTAGAAGAGGGGCCAGAGGAATAATATTATATTTATATTGCGTTTACAAAATAAATTTTGTGCAATTTTTTTTGTAGTATCAAGTTGTCTAATTGTAAAAATGACAAACTTAAATTTATTAGTTTAGCTGTTATTTCTGAGCCAACGGCAAATTATTCTAATTTTTTTTTTATAATAATAACAATAAAAAATCAAAAGTATTTACTTTTATAACATAACCTTTGAATAAATTTGAACTCTAACCTATCTAATAAATGTCAAAATAAATTATACTTCAAATGTTTATTGAATCTATTAATAAAAATTAGCCAAAGTAAATTCAAGAAATTAATGATACCAGCTTGGAAAATTTGCCATTTAATTATGATTTTTGATGATAACTACGCCATGGATACAACAGCTGTCACAATGACTAATGACATAGTATCATGGAAACATTGATTCCAAATTATTTTATATTAAACTACTTTAATATTTATGTCATTTGTATTTTATTCTATATCTACTTTCAAAACGGGATATTAATCACTTTAAACCAACTTTTACCGTTTGAAACGTACCAAAATTTACCTTTCTACTTACCGAATTGATTCAGAATCCAAATTTCATTCTCTAAAACAGTAAATTGAAACTTTCTCTCAAATATTAATTAAAATTAAAATTAATTTCATGAAAGAGTTGTCAAGAATTTGCATTTAGGACAAAGAACGATATAATTTTGACAAAGTAGAATAAGTCGAACAGTTTTCCTTCAAGAAAATCCAAAGGATGACATAATTATTAAAGCAGAAAAGTCTTAATGTATAGATCCTCACAGAAACTTGAAACACTTTTAGCAAGCGCTGACTTTTGACTCGAAAACTTCAAACAAAAGCTATCAAAAATTCAAATTTGTATGTAACAACTTTAGTATTAACATTATTTATATCAGTTAGATATTAAAAGTTTTTACATAAAATATTGAGCGCATATACCGCCACTGCTCCGGTTCTTCAGTATTCCGGTATGACCGGAGTATAAGCCTCGGTGACCCAGTTACTGGGACGTAACCGTTACGGCAGGTCACTGCTCGGTCATACTTCCCCCACTATATCTTCAAATACAGCGGCGGGGAATACGAAGGGAAAAAGAAATAAATAAGTCGTTATGTGTTTTATTTACTAACTGTGTTTGGAATTTATTTGCGAAATTAGGAAAACATTTGAAAGATAAATAAATATATCAGCATGCCTTTTAAACATTATTGGGTGTGGTTCAGATCGCGGTAAGTGATATATAGGGTGTTTTTATACCTCTGCACGAAACTTTAATAAAATAAATAAAATAAATATATCATCACGCCTTTTACCCATTACTGGGTGTGGCACTCTGCCATAAGCAGATCTCGGTAAGTGATTTATTTTTTCGCGTGAAGTGCGGTTACCAGTCGTCAAATCACGGCCCCCAAAGATACTAGTGGAGAGAGAGGTAGATTTAATTTTGGTGAAAATTGTTTATCAGCTGTGAGGATCGAACCAGGATTCTCAAGATCCACAGGCCGACTCGATACCACTGAGCCACCTACCCCATAAACTTTAATGACATATATAATTTGATATACTGATTGTTAATAGTACATTTAATTTAAAAAAAATAAAAATAAGGCATTACACCAGGTACCTACATAATAACTAATTAATAAATGATTATTTGTAGGTAGTGTTTATACTTTTATTTCATTAGTAACATAATTATAAATAATTAAATGTACTATTAAAACAGTGACATTAAAAATGTTCGCTAGGAATGAAATATCCTAGTTTTTGAGAATTTTAAAAAAATAATTTTTGTTCTATAATTAGTATATTAAATTATATATGTCATTAAAGTTTCGTGCAGAGGTATAGAAACACTCTGTATTTATGCGTGTGAAGTTTAGTTACCAGCCGATAAATAACGGCCCCCAGAGATGTTAGTGGAGGGGGAGCCACAGGAGTAAATTTAATTTGGTGAAAATTATCGGTTGTAGGAATCGAACCAGAGTTCTCAAGATCCACATGCCAATTCGATACCATTAAGCCACCTACCCCATAAAATGCGATACTTATTTTTTATGTTTATAATTAATTAAAAGCAATTGACGACATGCCATTTCAAATGACATTTCATAAAAACAAAATCTGTCAACATTTACCTGTTGTCAACGTTACCTAAGTTATTTATTATCATTTATAGATTTGATTTGATTTGACGGCTAGTAACTGCACTTCACGCAAAAAATATATCACTTATCGAGATCTGCTTAGGCAGAGTACCACAGCCAGTAATAGGTAAAAGGCGTGATGATATATTTATTTTATTTATTTTAAAAGTAAATGATAAATGTAGGAAAAATAGTATGCAAAATACATGCTACAATGACCAATTATAATGCTTCTTTATCAATGTCCGGTCCGAAGTTCCCGAGTTCGAAACCCAGTCAAACTAAGAATTATATGATCCACAATATTGCGGGTCGGTGAGTCTGGACCCTGTACTGTAATTGGGATTCAATTCCTGTTGTACAAACTAGCTTAAATAAATAAATAAATATATAACAACAAAGACAAAATTAATTTTCATCCAACACTTGGTGAAACTAGGTTTAATGAAAAGTATAAAATAAACACTTGGCTCAGTTTCACAAAATTTAGCCTCCAAGTCACCTTATGACGGCATCGTCAGAGGTTGGCCAGCACAGTTAGTAACCATAGACGCGTTTCGCTCTTATTAGAGCTCATCAGTATATGGTATAACTCACTTCTTCACCTAGAACAAAGTTCACGTGAAGAAGCTGGCGACGAAGAACTGTGCCAGCAGAGAATAAGATCTCTAACAACAGGTAAGATGACATGAGAAGTTCTGTGGAACAGATCATGCCATCTACCGCAAAAAGGAAAGGCTACGCAATAGCAATTTAAATAACAACAAAGATAAAATTAATTGTCATCCAACACTTGGTGAAACTAGGTTTAATAAAAAGTATAAAATAAACACTTGGCTCAGTTTCACAAATAAATATGTTAAACTCACTAATTTATTTATGGTACTAGTAATTGTAATTTGAGGCGTAGATTTTAAGATGCTTCCACTAATTGATAATTGATAATTGCTAATCGTAATTACTAATTGTATATCTATGAACGTAGCTTTAGAGAGAACTGCTGGCCTCAGAAAAAAAATCGACGTTAATGTGCATCACAACATTTGAGGCTTGCATTCTGCAAATCCTTATCTTCTCAGCGTTTCGAGAATAAATCGAGAAGCAGAAGAAAGCGAGATATGAAACTTTTCTTTTATGAAAATTCTGCTGACTCCAGCGAGTTTGTTTCGTAGTTAAAATATTGCGTGATCGCACTGCAGAATGCAATATAGTCTGTATTTTTACTAGAACTAGTGCACGAGTAATTCTTCTTTTGTTATGAATTCCATAAAGAATAATAGCGACTAGTGCAGTCGCGCTTCTGTATTCATATGATATGTGTATTTGTTGATTTAAAACGCAATAACTTTGCAGTTTTATACATTTTTAAAACGTCTAGCGATATTTCTCGACATTATTAAAGTTTTTAAACCATGTTTATTGCAGTAGAAACAATGAAATCGATGGGGAGCATACAATTTTGAAATCTAAATTATACATATAGCAAAAGCGGAAATGATATCTGTAATCCTGCAGTCACATTTTTTTTATACATATTTATTTATTTATGTTACGCTGTACAACAGGATCTTAATCCCAATTAAAGTACAGGGACCGCACTCGCCGAGCCGCAGTGTAGTAGTTCATATAATTTTTAGCTTGGGTGAGATTCGAACTCGGGATCTCCGGATTAGAATTCCGTATCGCTATCCACACCACTGTATATACAGGGTGTTTCAGGACTAGTGTAACAAACTTGAACAGCTTATTCCTCAGGTCATTTAGAGCCAAAAATGTCATATAAACATGGGTCCTATTCCTTCTAGTTACCAAAATACAAGAGGTTGAAGTTCTATAAATAACGCGACTTTTTCAGATCAAGATACTTTCGGAAAACAAGAATTTTATTGAAAAGTCATACCTTATTTATCTTAATTAAAAATTGTTGAACTTTTGATTGTATTTTTGTTTCATAATGGATGGTTATAATACTGCTGAATATGCAGATATGATTTTTATTTATGGATTATGTAATGGTAATGCCCGTTATGCGTCCAGAGAATACCAAGACAGATATCCCAATAGACGCCAACTTTCCCATCCCCTATTTGCGCGCATTTTTGTTTTCCGAAAGTATCTTTAAGAAAAAAATTTGAAAATTTCGTGTTATCTATAGAACTTCGACCTCTTGTATTTTGGTAACTAGAAGGAATAGGACCTATGTTCATATGACATTTTTGGCTCAAAATGACCTCAGGAATAAGCTGTTAAAGTTTGTTACACTAGTCCTGAAACACCCTGTAGATAACATCACGCTATATCTCATTAAAAGCGCTAGCATCAAAAATTAGACTTCGTTCAACATTCTCATCCAGATATTCCTTTTAACTACATTCGAGTTTCCTTCATACAAGCTCGCCGCGCACCTAACCTTCAATTATATCCATTTATTCGCTCCTTTACACCTGTTTTATTACATTGACTTACGCTCACTTCTCTAATAATGAATCTATAAAATAAGAAAGAAAGAATGCGTCAATTTAGATTTGCTAATGAAAGTAAATTTCACACAATTGCAGTTAGATACAAATTAATCAAGAAGCTAAGAAAGGAAGGGGGTGCCTGTCTGTGCTTGGTTTTAGAAGTGAATTCCACACAATTGCAGTTAAACACTGTATGTAAGAACTGGAAATGAGTGAAAATATAAGAAAGGTAGGGAGTCTCTTGCAGTGCTTGTTTTTGAAAGTGAATTTCATATAGTTACAGGTAGATACTCTAAGAAAAAATTAAACCACGAATCTAAAATCAAGAATTTTGCTGTTGTCTTTATTCATTAGATTCTTCCTGCAATTAAACTTCGCCAAACATTTCTAACTTGATACTTCATTTCCAAAACATTCATAATTTCTTTCATTCAAGCACATAAATTTCTCACACCCTGAAACATTCGTTCATGCAACAATCCATTATTCATAATTCACCAACATATACCTGTTTCACCAAACATTCATTCAACATATGTTCCACATGCTCAAACCATCTTTATCTAACATTCATCATACACCAATGTATTCCGGACACGATCTCCTCTTGTATATCCACACACACTCCGCAAATACCTCATTTCCACAGCAATTAATCTTCACCAAATATTCCTATCTTTCAATCATATTTATCCATTTATTCATAGATCGTCTAACGCAATCTTTCATCTTAAATTTTACCAATCTTCCATTCGACATACATTCCACATGCTCAAACCATCTCATTTGACATATACCCACTCGTTTACCAACATTCTTCTCAATTTCACATTCATCATAAATCATGCTCTCCTCTTGTATCCCGTAAATACTTAATTTCCACAGTAGTTATACGTAATTCGTGTTTCCTCATCCACACCTAACATTCACTACTATATCAACCGAGCACCTCTGGATACATTCACGTTTCGAGCAAAGGCTTTTTCTTTCAATCTCTCGATAAATACATCCATCCTTCGATAACATACTACCCAAGTATACTAACTCATTCACTTCACCCAATCTCACACCATTCACCAAATCATTGCAGTCAGTCATCAAATAAAAAGCTAAAAATTATATGAACTACCAAACTACTGCGACTTGGTGTGTCCAGACCCTGTACTGTAACTGGAATTCCTGTTGTACAGCGTAACATAAATAAATAAATAAATCGCTCATTTAAAATACTAGCACTTTACCCAGTAATACATACATAACATCACGCTATATCCCATTAAATGGGGTAGCACGAACCCGTCAACATTCTCATCCTGAATCTAAAATCAAGAATCATACGCTTGTCTTCATTCATCATATTTATCCCGCAATTAATTTTCTCCAAACATTCCTATCCTGACACACCACTTTTGCTTCAACCACATTCATAATTCTTTTCATACAAGCTCGTTTATTCTTCACGCTCAGAATCTTTCGCTCACGCAACAACCCTTCAATCATATTCATCCACTTGTTCCTAGGCCGTCCACGCAAACTTTCACCCTCAATTTCACCAACATACACCTGTTTCACCAATCTGTCATTCGACATACGTTCTACATGACCAAACCATCTCAACTGACTTAGTAATGGGTGACAGTAAATTAAGGACAAGTAATATTTTGATTTCCCCTGAAAAATAAAACTCAAATCTCATCATCTAAAATCCTAATTACAAAATTAAACGAATTAAAATTTTGCGAGTACAAATTATAAAAATAAAATTACACCAAAAAAATAATTACACATGAGATGTCTGCCGTGTTGCGATTATTTCGCCAGTCAGAAGGATCAAAGCTTACTTGGAAATGCGATATGAAACCGCCAATTAAATTCGCAATCTCTCCACTCTGAGTACACTTGATTCAGTTAAAAAATAATAAAAGAATGTCATGCGTCCAGCACAAAAAGTGGATTGTTCAATAAAAAGTAAACATGAAAATTGAGTCTGGATGGAATTTATTTTATATTTAAATTGGATTTTCATTTGATAGTTGAAATTAAAACTCGCGACATAGTGATTTGATTTTTAAACGGTTTTTTTGTTTCGGTGAAGAATTGTAAATTTATTTCGGAATTTTCAGATTAAAAGTAAACTGAGTAATGCTCAAATATTTCTAATTTAATTTCACGCTGTTTTCTTTACCAGCCGTACTATTAACACATTCACTGTCTTGAGAAATAAAGATAAATTTATTCTATTATGAGTACAGTTCAAAAAAATGGGGTAGGTGGCTCAGTGGTATCTTGAGAACCCTGGTTAGATCCCCACAGCCGACAAACAATTTTCATCAATTTAAATCTACCCCTGTGGCTCCCCCTCCACTAATATCTTTGGGGACCGTGATTTGACGGCTGGTAACGGCATTAAACGCAAAGAAATAAATTACTTACCGAGATCTGCTTACGGCAGAGTGCCACACCCAGTAATAGGTAAAAGGCGTGATCTTATATTTATTTATTTCAAAGAAATGAATTTTTTATTTATTTATTTTACTTTTCAAAGTTCTCTCCAATTATCATTTCACACTTATGGCGCTATTAATTATAATTTTAATTGCAAATTTTAAGACGCATCTACTGTTTGATACATACATACATACATAACATCACGCTATATCCCATTAAATGGGGTAGCACGAACCCGTCAACATTCTCATCCTGACACACGATACTCGTTTCGACCACATTAACACTTCCTCCATACGAACTCTTTCTTTTCTCACAACCAAAATCCATCATCACGCAACAAACATCCATTCGCTCCTGTACACCTGTTTCGTAAATCTTCACTTACGCCCACTTCTCTAACAACGAATCTATAAGAAATGAAGCATTAATTTTCGCCAAACATTCCTATCCTGACACACCACTTTTGCTTCAACCACATTCATAATTCTTTTCATACAGCTCGTTTTGAGTAATAAAGGCAAATTTATTCAACAACAAAGACAAAATTAATTGTCATCCAACACTTGGTGAAACAAGGTTTAATAAAAAATATAAAATAAACATTTGGCTATGTTTAATAAAATTCAGCCTCCAAGTCACCTTATGAGGGCATAGTCAGAGACTTTCCAGCACAGTTAGTAACCATAGACGCGTTTCGCTCTTATTAGAGCTCATCAGTATGGTATAACTCACTTCTTCACCTAGAACAAAGTTCACGTGAAGAAGCTGATGACGAAGAGCTGTGCTAGCAGAGAATAAGATATCTAACTAATGGTAAGATGACATGAGAAGTTCTGTGAAACAGGCCATGCCATCTACCGAAAAAAGTAAACGCTACGCAATAGCAATTTAAATAACAACAAAGACAAAATTAATTGTCATCCATACACTTGGTGAAACAAGGTTTAATAAAAAATATAAAATAAACACTTGGCTAAGACTCACAAAATTCAGCCTTCAAGTCACCTTATGAGGACTGTGCTGGCCAGCCTCTGACGATGCCCTCATAAGGTGACTTGGAGGCTGAATTTTGTTAGACTTAGCCAAGTGTTTATTTTACATTTTTTTATTAAAGACAAATTTATTCTATTATGAGTACAGTTCGAAGAATTTTTTATTTATTTATTTTCCTTTTCAAAGTTCTCTTCAAATATCATTTCATACTAATTCACTTATGGCGCTATTAATTATAATTTAAATTGCAAATTTTACTGTTTGATAATTTATAATTACTAATTCGATAGACATAAAAGCAGCTTTAGTTTGAAAACCATCTCATTTCAGTATTTGAACAAGTTAAATTAGAAGTAAAATATATCATTTAAAACGATATTCAATTTGATACGGCCATTAAGTGCGCAGATCGCTCAAGTGTCGCTTTAATGAAACTTAATAGTTTCACGCAGACCCTTCACTTCGACTGATTCAAGTCGCGAGTCTCCGAGTTTCGCCATAAATTGTTCATGTGAGTTATTAACTATGTTAGCTGCCACTTGGCACCCGGCTTTCCTGCGTCAACTTCGATCTATTGATACAATATTAGTTTGTAGACGCTAGCTTTATGGTAATTCGAGAACAACAGACGAGATATTATCGCGAGAATTAGTATTACATTTCGCATATGTTACTGGCAGACAGCCGGAAGCCTCAAATTAATAGACAATGTTATTTTATTATAAACTTAGTGTTACTAAACGATACTAAATGGAAATGGATATATTTATTGGTGGAATTCTATGTGGAATGAATGAGCTTGTATGGAAGCAGAGTTAGTGTGGTCGAAACGAGTATCGTGTGTCAGGATGAGAATATTGAACGAGGACTGATTTCTTCATTTCTTATAGGTTCGTTGTTAGAGAAGTGGGTGTAAGTGAAGATTTACGAAACAGGTGTACAGGAGCGAATGGATGGATGTTTGTTGCGTGATGATAGATTTTGGTTGTGAGGAAAGAAAGGAAGTGTTAATGTGGTTGAAACGAGTATCGTGTGTCAGGATGAGAATATTGAACGAGGACTGATTTCTTCATTTCTTATAGATTCGTTGTTAGAGAAGTGGGCGTAAGTGAAGATTTATGAAACAGGTGTACAGGAGCGAATGGATGGATGTTTGTTGCGTGATGATGGATTTTGGTTGTGAGGAAAGAAAGGAAGTGTTAATGTGGTTGAAACGAGTATCGTGTGTCAGGATGAGAATATTGAACGAGGACTGATTTCTTCATTTCTTATAGATTCGTTGTTAGAGAAGTGGGCGTAAGTGAAGATTTACGAAACAGGTGTACAGGAGCGAATGGATGGATGTTTGTTGCGTGATAATGGATTTTGGTTGTGAGGAAAGAAAGAGTTCGTATGGAGGAAGTGTTAATGTGGTCGAAACGAGTATCGTGTGTCAGAATGAGAATGTTGACGGATTCGTGCTACCCCATTTAATGGGATATAGTTTGATGTTATGTATGTATGACTGATATTTTGATAAATCTGTTTAGTGGATGTTCTGTGAATGTTTCAAGGGTTCGTGCTACTCGATTTAATGGGTTATATACAAGAATGTATTCTGTGATAAATCTATCACATTAATATTTGTTGATAATAGTTATTTATGGTACAAGTGTGTGGCATACGAAATTTTATCCAACAACTACAATTAAGACATTAAGATATAAATTTTGACACAATTCTCTACATTTCAAATAATATTCTAGTTAGCCATGAATGAATGAGTCCCATCATTCCGTTTCGGAACATAGGGGCCGGGCACACCGAGCCGCAGTTTTTACACTGCCGTACTGCCGGTTTCTTTAGTCAGATTATTAAAGGCGTATAAGTGACTAGCTTATAGCGCCCGAGTGTGATAAATACATGTAACTGTATTTTTATATTTTACGACAAATCACACATTGTCGGCAGGCGGATTCGAACTGACGAACCTTGGCTCGGGTGACGTCACAGTATGCTAAGAGATGTGCCTTAACACGCTCGGCCACCGCGCCTACTAGTTAGCCATACTTTCTTGTTTTGTTGTCTAGGTTACTCAAATTTTTTAAATAAACAAAGTTGAAAAAAGGTTGCAGCTGTAGTATTTGAAATGGAAGACGAGAGTTTTATTCCCGAAATAATCATTAAAGAAGCGGAAAAAGTGGTTGTTGATATTTTACCAAAAAAGTCTAGAAGTTCCTATGAAAAAGAATTTCATATGTTTGAAGACTGGATGACAACTAGAAACGTCAAAGGTATGAATGAAAGTGTTTTTCATAGGAACTTCTAGACTTTTTTGGTAAAATATCAACAACCGCTTTTTCCGCTTCCTTAATGATTATTTCGGGAATAAAATTCTCGTCTTCCATTTCGAATACTACAGCTGCAACCTTTTTTTCAACTTTGTTATATTTAAACTCAACAGTGAGTTACAAGTCATAATTTATGCGTGACTTATGACTTATAACCAGGGTTCGTAAATATCATGATATTTATAATAAATATCAAAATATCTGATATATAGGATATATATCAGATAAATATCACTTTTTGGATATTTATTTTTTAATTTTAGTTTTTGTACACATTTATTATCACAATAGAAAATACAAAATAAATTATTACTCCTAAATAAAAAATTTACATAGGTAATGAAAAAAAGTAAATATACATTGAATGGATACACAAATATTATATAGTACTAAGAATAGTAAGAATATTTAAATAATCCTATATCCTAAATAGGGGCAAATCATCATCTTCACTCACTTGGTCAAATCCAATCTAAATTAGTTTTTTTTTGTAGTTTCTTTTTGGTTTAAATATTTAAACATAAAAACTAATTTACCGGCATTGTCGTTACCGAGACGATTACGTAATTGAGATTGGACAATGTCAAAACTGGAGAAATATCGTTCCAGCCCTGCTGTGGCTGTTACAGCAGTGTGTAACTGTTCACATAGTTCAATAAATGTACTTTTATTTGGCCACTCTGACTCATTGATAGTTACACTTTTCCACCATATTAAAGGATTTGTATTTCTAAAATGAGTACCAAATAAAAATTTTGGAAATGGTTCCGACTTTGCCGTTAATGACATCACAAATGGCACACAATTTGGATTTATGTCGTTGATGTGAAGTTAGTCAAAAGCTAGTAAAGTAAGAATTATCTTTAGAATATAATTTTAACAGAATTTATGAAAGTAATAATGAGAGGTATACTGTATTTATTATAGACTATTTGATATTTTTATATAATGGATATATATCTTCGAACCCTGTCTATTGAGTTAACTGAAGCACGAGAAAATTAATGCCGTTGAGCGCGTTTTCATATCACATTTAGTTTTTGAGATATAGCCTCGGAATAGTAGAAAAACTGAAAAATTCGAAAAATTTCACTTTTCCGGAGGCTATATCTCAAAAACTAAACAAGATATGCAAATGCGCTCAACGGCGTTGAATTCCCCGTGTCCGAATTGACTTATAAGCAAATTTTCATACAATTTTATGCAATTTAATATTTTTAATTATTTCCTAAGGGGTACCCCTTTGGTTTTTTCAGATTTTAATTCAATTTTCCCAAAAATCCTTAATCGTAGGATTATTAAAACGAAAATTTACATACATATGTATTTTGACCCACTGAATCCAGTGGTACAATCTTCAAATGCATATGACTTCTGGTTTTCGAGAAAATGTTAAAAAACCGCTTTTTGCGATTTTTTTGGCGGAAAATTGAAAAAAAATAAAAATCGCTGAAACTATGTTTATAAGTTAACTGAAGCACGAGAAAATTAATGCCGTTGAGCGCGTTTTCATATCACATTTAGTTTTCGAGATATAGCCTCGGAAAAGTAGAAAAACTGAAAAATACGAAAAATTTCACTTCTCTGGAGGCTATATCACAAAAACTATTTGATATTTTTATATAATGGATATATATCATTGCAAAAATATGACGATATATATCAAAATAAATATCATGATATATATCGGTCGATATATATCTTCGAACCCTGCTTATAACTCACGTGTGACTTATAAGCCATTTTACTAATCTAAAATGACAACAATAATGACTTTATAAGTAGTGGGTGTTGGATAAATAAACTATATAAGTTTCGATGCCATTTTGGTCAACATTTACAGATTTGGATGTTAAAGATTTTTACCAATTTTAGAGCTAAATTGTTCATTCTAAACTCAAATGTAAGTAATTATAATTGTATTTTCTGGCAATAAATTATTAATAACAATAATGAATAATGACAATAAAGGAGTAAAGGTTTAATTTAGAACAGTACTTACGTTTATATCGAAGCAAGTAGCCACCTTTGATCTGTTTACCGCAATCTGTAACAAAATATAATTTATAAAAAAGATATAAGTTCAGTTCTTACATACATGCATAATATACATGACGCCCTTTCAAATGAAATAACAAAACTTTGGATATATTATTGAACGCTTATAGAATCGATTAATCCTGCAATTTATCTTCGCCAAACATTCTTATTCTGGCATATCACTTCATCATTATTTTTATTCACGCTGGTTCATTTCTCCCCCTATGAATCTTTTATTTATTTATTTATATATTTATGTTACGCTGTACAACAGGAATTTAATCCTAATTACAGTACAGGGTCCGCACTCACCGAACCGCAGTGTTATAGTTATTTAATTTCTAGCTTGAGTGCGATTCGAACTCGGGATCTCCGGATTCGAATTCCGTATCGCTATCCGCAACACTGTACTGACGGACAAGTCTTCATTCATATCCATCCATTTATTCTTAGATCGGCCACACAATTTTTCACCCTCAATTTTACCAACATACATCTGTTTCACCAATCTTTCATTCGACATGCGTTCACAGTCATTCTTTTCAATCTAACACTCATTATTTTCATATCACCATCGCATTTTTATATTCCTGACAGATAGCGCTAGGATCGTTTTAGGCGTAGAAATAAAAATGGAGGTTGTCGGGGGTGGAAGGATTTTCACACCTCTGAACTATCTAACTTTTGATTCGCGACATTTTTTGATAAATAAATAATTATATCATCACGCCTTTTACCCATTACTGGGTGTGGCACTCTGCCGTAGCAGATCTCGGTAAGTGAAGTGCGGTTACCTGCCGTTAAATCACTGCCCCCAAAGATATTAGTGGTGGGGGAGCCACAGGGGTAGATTTAATTTGGTGAAAATTGTTTGTCGCCTGTAGAGATCGAACCAGAGTTCTCAAGATCCACAGGCCGACTCGATACCACTGAGCCACCTACCACATTATTTTTTGATTTGATGCATATTTCTCGAATTATTTGTGATGGTAAATTTAAATGAAACGCCCAGTATATTATAAAACGATTAAAGCTAATGCAGTATTATTTACTGCATAAAAGAATTGTAAACTCTGTTTTTTTTTAAAGAAAGATTAATGCCCTGTTAGGTCAATATCATTTACCTTAAGAAAGGTTCCATTTACTATGAACTTAAAAAGGGATGACAATTTTTCATGACCAATTTAGTTCATTTAAACGTAAAACTACAGTAATTACTCCGTAACATGAAATACGAATCTTTTGTAACAGTATTCTTGAAACTTTTCTTTGAAAAGACTGATTTAAACATCGAGCTGCCACCAAATGTTGCGAATATATCAAAAGAATAAATTAAATATATTATTGTGGCCCAGTGGTATCGAGTCGGCCTGTGGATCTTGATAACCCTGGTTCGATCCCTACAGCCGACAAACAATTTTCATCAATTTAAATCTACCTCTGTGGCTCCCCCTCCACTAACATCTTTGGGGGCCGTGATTTGACAGCTGTTCACGCGCATAAATATATCACTTACCGAGATCTGCTTAGGCAGAGTGCCACATCCAGTAATGGGTAAAAGACGTGATGATATATTTATTTATTTATTGCTCTATTTTATCCATTTATAAAAATTATAGTTTGACAGATTTGGATAAGCTATATTCTTCATCTTATTAAAAAAATATTAAAATAATAGAATTTTGTTTAACTAGGGATTTTAGAATCCGGATCCAATTTTCGCAACCGACAATAGTTATTTGTGTATTTAGGCCGCGAAATAATAGTTTGTGTAATTTTTCATTATATTTATTAAAACTTCAAAATTAATTTCAATTTTAATTTCGAAATAATGATTATTATAACTATAAATTTGTAACCAAGAAGATGTTTACAAAAAGATAACAATTTGGTTCTTGTCGGGTTGTTAACAATAAAAAAAATGAATTTCGCGTGCTGAATGTTTCACAGTTACGTGAAAACAATTTTCATCACATTTAAATTACTCCTGTCGCTCTCCCATAGTCGACAAACAATTTTCATCACATTAAAACTACCCCTGTGTACCCCTTCCACTAACATCTTTGGAGGCTTCACATGTATACATATATCATTTACCGAGATCTGCTATTTATTTAGTATATTGTGTAACTAATAGGAAAAGTAATACTATTCTAGATGTTCACTTTGCCTATTTATTTATTTATTTTTTTTTATTTATTTGTGTTACGCTGTACAACAGGAATTTAATCCCAATTACATTACAGGGTCCGCACTCACCGAGCCGCAGTGTAGTAGTTTATATAATTTTTAGCTTGAGTGAGATTCGAACTCGGGATCTCCGGATTCGAATTCCATATTGCTATCCACACCACCGTACTGACGTCCCTAAAGATGTTGGTATCGGGAGAACCATAGAACTAATTTTAATTTCTAGTTCTCAAATCCACATATAGGCGCTTTCCACTTAAAGCCGTGGTCGTAGTTGCTGTTTCTTAAAACGTCACGGATGACGTCACCAACAACGACCGCACGACAGGGTGGTCGACGCGGTCGTGTAATATTTTCGCGCGTAAATGTGAATTATACTTTGTTTACAAACCATCTGTCAGTTCTGTCAATGGTTTTTCATGGATTATTGCTCGCAAATTTAACTTTAAAAAACAGTTTTCCCATATTAACGGGCTATATTTGGTACTCACCCGGTATATACTTTTATTTTGTTGTGTGAAGAAAATATATAACAAAAACCGAATAGTCATTTTATTTGTAGTATTTCCAGTTTTCCTACCATATTGACTTAATAAATATTTTTTGTTATAAAATATTTGCAGCGAATTTTTAGATTGCTGATTAAAAATGCAATGAATTTCCAAAAAAAATATTTTATTATTGAAGTAATTTTTTTTTCTCCTCTCTCCGACAAAGCTAAATCCCATTCTTCATCGGAGCTCGATGAGCTGTCAGATACATGTACATTTCTACGCAACATTAACGCAGCAGCAGCAGTAGCAGCCATCTTATTTTTCACAACGTTCAAATTGCGTTCCACGCTCGCGGCGTTTGTAAGCAAGTGGAACGGTAAAATTCGCGGTCGTGGTCGCGAGCGTTGTGGTTGCCAAGTGGAACGTACCCAATGTGTCGGGCGCTATAAGCTAGTCACATATACGTCTTAAATAATGTAGCATTTGACTACGAAAACCGGCAGTACTGCAGTGTAATAACTGCGGCTCGGTGTGTCCGGTAGGCCCAGGCCCAATTTGGGCTGTAGTGCCATCAGAAGAAGAAGAAGAAATCCACATGCCAACTCGATATCACTGAACCATCTACCCCACATCAATTAAATAAACATGAAAAATGCAATGAACATTTCTAATTTTCTAGCCCTCCGTCGTAAGACATAAATTAATTTTACAAGTGACGTACTACTCGAGCTATTAGAACGTTGTGGTTTCACTAACACTATCACCATATTACAGCTCTTCGTCGTCTCTTTGTATGCATTTTCTTCACCGAGTCTTTAATCTAGAATGCCTGGAGGCAACAGCCAACCAAGATGAGAAGATATGGCATTGGAACTGGGTATTACCTTCATTAAAGCGAACGGGCTGTAATTATGAACATTCTTTGAGCTGGATGATGTTGTAAATAAATTAATTTTAACTTAGGAGATTCAAATTAAATAAAAGGGTGTAAATATAAAATGTTGGCGCTTTCTTCATTAAATTATATAATAAGGAACGAATTATTGATGAGACTTTGCAAAATTTTGTTACATTTAATTTTATTTCTCAGTACCAATGTAAGTATCATAAATGTTATAAATAAAATAAATAAATATATCATCACGCCTTTTACTCATTACATGTGGCACTCTGCCTAAGCAGATCTTAGTAAGTGATATATTGTTTCGCGTGAAGTGCGGTTACCAGCCATCAAATCATGGCCCCCTAAGATATTAGTGGTGGGGGAGCCTCAGGGGTAGATTTAATTTGGTGAAAATTGTTTGTCGCCTGTGGGAATCGATCCTGGGTTCTCAAGATCCACAGGCCGACTCGATACCTATGAGTCCTACCCCATATACAGTACGAATGTAAGTATCGTAAATGTTATGTAATATCCGATCGGGCGAAAAGAGACTCTTTTTCTCTAATCTAAATGAAGCCAAGTATTATGGAAATATTTAACCAATAAATTTAGTTTCAGTTATCCGATAATAAAAAAATAGAACAGAATACAAATTTAAACGAATTAGAAATGAGAATGTTACAGTTTTCATTAATAATTAAAAATAAATAAATAAATGGAATTGCATATTTTATTTTATACACTTAATATTATTAAGTTAGGTTAGGTTATATTTGTTAAGTGGCACTCTGCCGTATCAGATCTTGGTAAGTGATATATTTCTTCGTGAGAAGTTCGGTTACCAGTCGCCAAATCACGGCCCTCAAAGATGCTAGAAGAGGGAGAGCCACAGGGGTCGATTTGATACCACTGAGTCATCTACCCCATAATTTCAGAACATTATAGTCGTTGCTAAACAATAATAAATAATAATTATAATTTAAATTTTTAATTTATATTTGAAAACTTTACTTTCTAGTAGGGTAAAGAAAAAAATTATGTGTATATCCTGTGAAGAAAATGTAATTCTTTCTTAAATGGTCCGGAAAATCAAACGGTACTTGCAAAAAGAAATATCTGACGTTTTTTCTTGATATACTAATAACTATTCCGGCCTAGGCCGAAAAAGTGTACTTTATAAATGAAAATAATGTTTTTTTGTACAATTTTCACCACATTAAAACTACTACTTTAGCGTCCTGTACTAACATCTCTGGAGGGTGTAAATTGACGACTGGTAACCGCACTTTACGCGAAGAAATATATCATTTACCGAAATCTGCTACGATAGAGTGTCACACCCAGTAATGGGTATAAGGTATGTTGATATATTTATTTATTTTTTATTTGTAAATGAAGAAGTGAAAAGTTGTTTTATTCTGTCGGAATTAGAATAAATTACAAACATTTTTAGACACAAAATAGCTTGCTAGACTATCTAATTATTTAAATGCATTTTGTACAATTTAAAAGAAACTCAATAATAGTTCTTATTCAATTCGTTCAACGAATTATTAAATCAGTGTAGAAACCCCTGAATAAAACAGGTAACATCAATCCTTATAAATCTCGATTTCTCACCTACTCTTATTTGACGCAAGTGAATTTCATTCGACAAAATTCTATTTCATCTCGTAACGAATTCAACGAATCAGAAAACCCGATTCTTGTCTAAAAACATACGAACGTCGCCCACGGATGGCCAGCAAGGGTAGTGATGGGAGAAAGGGATGATATACTCTGTCAAATTGAATTATGTATGTGAAATCATTTCAATGCCTTGTTATAAAGTGACGCGCAATTTATTCAAATGTTTGCTACGTTTTGCTTCGTTTTCACTTGTATTGAATGAATGAATGAATGGATGAATGTTTGTGCGGTTGATGGACACTAACTTTTATTTTATATTTTTTTTTATGAAACTACTTTTTAAATAGAATATACATGGAAACTTCTATAAAACTTTCAATCAAAATTATAATTAATAGCTTGATAAATGAATTACTTAATTCGAAATGACATTTGTAAAGAACATAATTATTGCTGCTATTTTCATTATTATTACTTCTATATTTTCTAAATACTGTAGTTTTATAATATTCTAGTTGACATTTAAACTGTCGCTGTCAATAAATCTAAAATTCTAGGTAACGATAGAAGATAATGACAAAATATTTATAATATGAC
The DNA here is from genome assembly GCA_947425015.1 of Pterostichus niger. Classification (NCBI taxonomy): domain Eukaryota; kingdom Metazoa; phylum Arthropoda; class Insecta; order Coleoptera; family Carabidae; genus Pterostichus; species Pterostichus niger. Next base: position 38,075,222 of record OX380337.1, read on the forward strand.
AAATATAAAATATATAAATATATCATCACGCCTTTTACCCATTACTGGGTGTGGCACTCTGCCGGGGCATTTCTAAAAATGGCACTTATAAATTAAGATCTCGGTAAGTGATATATTTCTTCGCGTGAAGTGCGGTTACCGGCCGTCAAATCACGGCCCTCAAAGATGTTAGTGGAGAGAGAGCCACAGGAGTAGTTTTAACCTGGTGAAAATTGTTTGTCGGCTGTGGGGATCGAATCAGGGTTCTCAAGATCCACAGGCCGACTCGATACCACTGAACCACCTACCCCAAATTAAAAAAAGGTAATTCAAAATTCGGTAAATTTATAAATATAGCGATCTATATTTTAGGAATTTTTTATTATGTTTAAACACAAAAAAATAAAATAAATAAATATATCATCACCCCTTTTACCCATTACTGGGTGAGGTACTCTGCCGTAGCAGATCTCGATAGGTGATATATTTCTTCGCGTGAATTGCGGTTACCAGCCGTCAAATTACGGCCCTCAAAGATGTTAGTGGCGGGAGAGCCACAGGGGTAGATTTAAATTGATGAAAATTGTTTTTTTTTTATGGGGTAGGTGGCTCAGTGGTATCGAGTCGGCCTGTGGATCTTGAGAACCCTGGTTCGATCCCCACAGCCGACAAACAATTTTCACCAATTTAAAAAATCTACCCCTGTGGCTCCTCCACCACTAATATCTTTGGAGGCCGTAATTTGACGGCTAGTAACCGCATTTCACGCGAAAAAATATATCACTTACCGAGATCTGCGTAGGCAGAGTGCCATATCCAATGATGGGTAAAAAGCGTGATGATATATTTATTTATTTATTTAAAATTGTTTGTCGGCTGTGAGAATCGAACCAGGGTTCTCAAGACCCACAGGCCGACTCGATACCACTGAGTCACCTACCCCATATGTTTAAACACGATAATTAAATATGCAAAAGCATTCAATATTTTGTAGTTTACAAATACTCCCCTTTAAGGAAATAGTATATTGTAATACTAGTGCGGAAAGGGTTTAATTTCAAAACGAGTACGAAAGTTGGAACACAACCAACAGCGAGTGTTCCAATAGTACGAATGTGACATACATTTTTACTTTTGCAATACAAGAAATTTAATATTACTATCACAATTAAATTGATTGTGGGAAATGTATTTTTCATAAGTAATGTTGAAAAAAAAATATTTTGACATTAATAAGCATGCTAATAAATATTTCATGACATTTAATTAACATTTTTAATATAAAAAAAAAACAAATTAAAAATCAGTATCATAAACTTGAAAGAAAATGTAAAGTTTAAAATTCAATTAACCTCCTGTAAATTAGTCGATAATCTTCAGCAAATGTTTTAATGTATTTTAGGTCACGTTTTGAAAGACCAATAACCTTTGTCAATTTTAAAAATTCAACCAAATATTAATTTATCTTCAATAAACCAAAATACTATTTAAAATATATACAACGAACGGTCGCGAACAAGTCACAGCCAAAAAATTAATTGAAACGTTGACAAACGTTGGTTTGAGTCAAGCTAGGCTAGCTGGTCCAGTGCATCGCGGGGTTCGGTAGTGAACATAGTGTTTTGTGTTTATATTGTCTTATATTGTAGGTTAATGTAGCTTAAATTATATGATATTGTGCGTAGTAATACCTAGTAAAAATGAATAATAATATATACGAGTGTTAGTACTGTGAAATAGACTATGTGGATATTTTGAATTTCAAGATTTGTTGCCTGACAGAAGAAAGTGGGGTTATGTGATCGGTAGCTGATTGCTGCTTGAAGTAAGTTACAATATTACAATATTATTTTACAAGTACAATGTTATATGTATGCGTGTACTTTTCATATAATTAAAACAGGGTTAGTAAGGCACTTTGAGAACTGGTACTATGGGATAAATGCTTAGGCAGTATTTATCAAATATATAAAACATAAATCACAACAAAATTGATGAATGACAATGTGAATCAAAATGCAGTGAGAGTTGAATACAAATATAAATGTTCTCAAAGGTAGTTGGTAAAGAAATGTACTTCAATTCTTTCAATTCTTGAAAAACATGGCTGGTAGCACAAGCTCTGTTTTTGGCTAATTTAAGAGCAGTGTTTTTGGGTGTTTTAGCTATCTCTAATATGTTAAAATCGTGCTCTTAGAACACTCAAAAACAGAGCTTGTGTTAACAGTTTAATTATGCTCATTTTTTATATAATTGTAAATATCATTAATGTACTTTTATTATTTTTATTATTTTTTTCACTTAACTACAAATATATTTATGTTCGACTGCATCATATTACCTTGTTTTACGACACTGTTTACTGTCCATAATCGGGTACTTTATTGGACTAGTACGATAAAAATGCAAAATTGGACTGCTGTCAATGTCACATTAAAACAAAATTCAAAAGAAATATTGAAACACCATTTTCTGTATGTATTATATGTGTCTTTATACAATTGTTAGATATTCTCTTGCATTACATGCAAGATCTTTTATTTCTTTTGGAACGTCTTCAATGTCTTCATCCATCTCAATACTTTTTTCACTTTGACAATTTGATAAATAAAGCAACAAATGTATAACAACGACGCACACTTTGAGATGCAATGAAATGTTTTAAATATAGGTATTGACATAATCATATTTTAAGAGAAAATATTCTTCATGCAGTCGAACATAAAACGTTGTATGCAACTCGTACATAATCGGACTTTATAGACTCGCCTTATTTATTAGCCTCGCTCGCTGCGCTCGCTCTGCCATAAAATTCGGCTCGTCCAATAAAGACCTAAATTATGTACTTGTTACATAAACTACTATTATCATTCTATCAGTTCGGTGCAAATAAGTTTTATTTTGTACAGTTTTATCCACGACCTGTGACGTTTCTCTTCTGCTTAATTTTGTTTTTTTACTTCCTTGTACGAAGTAAAGGAAGTATTGTAATCGCGAAAATTTTCGGTTCTCAAATTTCAGCGGAAATACGCATTTTGGCCCTCCCTGAATCCATTTTGACTAATTTCGTAGTGCCGTCTGTATGTTCGTATGTATCCCGCATAACTCAAAAACTGTAAGCCGTAGAAAGTTAAAATTTTGTATTTAGGACTGTTATAACATCTAGTTGTGCACCTAAATTTTTGGTCATAACTTCCGGAAGTGGTACCTGACTTGAAGCCTATAATATATTTTAATGAAAAACTATATCAAAATATAATCCAAAACTTTTCAAATTTGGTATATAAGACTACTATATCAATGGAAATAACATAATAGATTTTGGTTAAAAGGGACTAACCGGAAGTGATACATTACATGAAGCTGCTAACAGTTTTTCTTGAAAAAAAATGGAATTATTCTGATTTTAGAAATAAATGCTGCAAATAAAAGTTTTAGAAAATTAAATTCTGCGTCTAACACATAAAAAATTATTTAATTAGCCTTTTGTATAAGCGAGATATGTAAATTAAAAAATTATATATATTTGGTTTTTTTTTTAAGTTTAATGTCAGATATGTGCAATTAAAAAATATCTATAGCGTACAAGGAAGTTATGTGGTGTACACATCAGATTTTTGTATATGAACTAGCACACTGCGGCTCGGTGAGTCTGAACCTTGTACTGTAATTGGGATTAAGTTCCTGTTGTACAGCGTAACGTAAATAAATAAATTGTCAGATAATTTATCTGTCAAATAAGTAAAATAATATTATATTAATAAACAACAGTTTCTTAACTTTCCTATACGGTTTTGTTTCTGGCGTATGTACAAAGTTGTTTAGAGTGGTACTAAAACAATGGTTTGGGCCGTCGTTTTTTTATGAGTTTCAGTAAAACGGAATATAATGGCTTGTGTGTGATAGGCGTAAGCTTTACGATGTTAGGATTTGTTTGCTAAAAAAGCGACCTAACCTAAAATGAATACCAATAAAAGCAAATATAATGGCCTGCTTTAGACGTTACGAGCTTAGGATTTGGTTGTTAAAAGTTTGGGCCAAGTGAACCAAACTAAAAATGAAAAATTTTATAAATGAGAACTAATATAACTTGTGTAATACATTTTCCCTTATTTATTTATTTATTTATGTTACGCTGTACAACAGGAACTTAATCCCAATTACAGTACAGGATCCGCACTCACCGAGTCGCAGTGTGATAGTTCATTTTTAGCTTGAGTACGATTCGAACTTAGGATCTCCGGATTCGAATTCCGTATCACTATCCACACCACCGTACTGACGGTCATTTGATGCTTATTTAATTTTATTATTGATATAAGGGTTCTAATTAGTATATATGAACAATTAGAGCTTTGTGAGTAGATTATTCGCTTTACAAGCTAGAGTTCTTGGTTCAAATCTTATTGGATTCAATGTATACAGGGTAAGGAGTAGGTGGCTCAGTGGTATCGAGTCGGCCTGTGGATCTTGAGAACCCTGGTTCGATCCCCTCAGCCGGCAATTTTTTTAACCAATTTTAAATCTACCGCTGTGGCTCTCCCTCTACTAACATCTTTGGAGGGCGTGATTTGACGGCTGGTAACCGCACTTCACGCGAAGAAATATATCGTATACCGAGATCTGCTCTGGCAGAGTGGCACACCCAGTAATGGGTAAAAGGCGTGATGATATATTTATTTATTATATACTTATTGTATACAGGGTGTTTCTATACCTCTGCACGAAACTTTAATGACATATACAGGGTGTTAAAAAAGTTCCGGGACTGTGAAACATCTCGAGAAATACATATCGAATCAAGAAACAAAAAAACACGTGTTTCATATTTTGAAAAAACCTATCTAAGCACACCAAACGGAAACTCCAACTCCCACCTCCAGGGGGTGGGGAGGGGGGCAACTTTGAAACCTTAAATGGGAACCCACATTTTTGTCTTTTTTTTCCAATTCGGAATAGATATATATCTCGAGATATTTCATCGTCCCGGAACTTTTTTAACAGCCTGTATAATTTAATATACTGATTATCAGGGTTCGTAAATATCATGATATTTATAATAAATATCAAAATATCTGATATATAGGATATATATCAGATAAATATCACTTTTTGGATATTTATTTTTTAATTTTAGTTTTTGTACACATTTAGAAAAACTGAAAAATTCTAAAAATTTCACTTTTCCGGAGGCTATATCTCAAAAACTAAACAAGATATGGAAATGCGCTCAACGGCGTTGAATTCCCCGTGTCCGAATTGACTTATAAGCAAATTTTCATACAATTTTAAGCAATTTAATATTTTTAATTATTTCCTAAGGGGTACCCCTTTGGTTTTTTCAGATTTTAATTCAATTTTACCAAAAATCCTTAATCGTAGGATTATTAAAACGAAAATTTACATACATATGTATTTTGACCCACTGAATCCAGTGGTGCAATCTTCAAATGCATATGACTTCTGGTTTTCGAGAAAATGTTAAAGAACCGCTTTTTGCGATTTTTTGGCGGAAAATTGAAAAAAAATAAAAATCGCTGAAACTATGTTTATAAGTTAACTGAAGCACGAGAAAATTAATGCCGTTGACCGCGTTTTCATATCACATTTAGTTTTCGAGATATAGCCTCGGAAAAGTAGAAAAACTGAAAAATTCGAAAAATTTCACTTCTCCGAAGGCTATATCTCAAAAATTATTTCATATTTTTATATAATGGATATATATCATTGCAAAAATATGACGATATATATCAAAATAAATATCATGATATATATATATCGATCGATATATATCTTCGAACCCTGCTGATTATAGAACAAAAATAATGTTTTTGAAATTCGTAAAAATTAGGGTATTTCATTCCTAGCGAACATTTTCCGCTATTGCTCGGGCGTAAACGACCTCGACTGGAAAATATTACCTAGGTACATCCCTTATAGTAAAAATAACTATTTATTTGTAAAATAAATTAGTCAGAACTATAACAAAATTGAAAATAATTAAATTAGGTTAATAGTGACCGTTACCAACAGTATAAACAAAAACAAATAGTTCCTAGTCGTGCATTATATTCCGCATGAAAAATGTATTAAAAATAGCCTCTTGTTGCATAAGGCAAAAATTAATTGGCAATTAAAGTTCTTGTTCGGTGAAGATGAATTTAGGGATTGGCAGGGGTGTGTGGGCAAGGGGGTTGTTGACCGAACGCCAGGGTTGGGGCAGTGCAGGAATATTGATTGAAACTACACACCTTGCTAGCTGAGAGAATTTTTATCTCTGGATTGCATCAGAGATAATAGCTGTATCTCATTCCGTTTGCTATTTGTATCTGATTTAATTTATACTTACTGTAACAGATGAGCTATTTGGTAGGTTTACTTCACGTATTTTACCTTCATTACTAGATTTACTGATTAAGATCTGTTTGAAGTAATCCACCTTTCTAGAGTCAGTTAGTTTTTTCAGATCAGTTAATCATGTGGTTTAATCTAATGCTTGGTTTACTACAGCACTTACAGCGAAATTCAAAAAGGGAATTAAATTGTCAGTTAACTAAAAAGCTTTTGATGTATTTGATTATTGGTAGTAGAACTATTTACAAATATAAATAAGTTTTTTATAAATAAATTTAAATTGTTAGTGTTAAATACTTTATATTAGATTGATTTTTCTTTTTACCTTTAATACCAAATGCTATAGTTATTATTTACTTGTGTGAATTAAAAGCGGAATTAAAATAAAATAATAGTATGTTAAACATCATGATGATTTTTCATAAAGGGTAATTTGTAGCAAGAGGGCGAAGATCAAAGGCTTCAAAATTCTGAGGGAGAACTAGTTTTTTTTCGACGTTTATATAATATTTTTTCAAGACCTAAGTAAGATTAAAAACGAAAAAAGTAATTTTAAAATATAATTTATTTAACAACAAAGACAAAATTAATTGTGATCCAACACTTGGTGAAACTAGGTTTAAAAAAAAGTGTAAAATAAACACCTGGCTCAGTTTCACAAAATTCAGCCTCCAAGTCACCTCATGAGGGCATCATCAGGGGCTGGCCAGCACAGTTAGTAACCATAGATGCGTTTCGCTCTTATTAGAGCTCATCACTTCTTCACCTAGAACAAAGTTCAAGTGAAGAAGCTGGTGACGAAGAACTTTGCCAGCAGAGAATAAGATCTCTAACAAACAGGTAAGATGACATGAGAAGTTCTGTGGAACAGGTCATGCCATCTACCGAAAAAAGGAAAAGCTACGCAATAGACAGCCAGCCTCTGACGATGCCCTCATAAGGTGACTTCGAGGTTGAATTTTGTGAAACTGAGCCAAGTGTTTATTTTATACTTTTTTTATATATAATTTATTCATATGTTTTTAACATTCATTAATTTTAATTAATAGTCTTAAGGTGTTTTGGTACAAGTGAACATTAATGGTAAATGCTTCATCTACATTCACAATTTGCTTTAAAATCTTTGCCAAATAGCAGTATAATATAATTATTTCGCAACTAACATACAGAATTCTCTTTACTCTTTCTGGGTAGCGGTGATAAACAGATTTAACCAGCTTACAGCTGGGTGGCAGAGAGGTTACGACCGCAGTGACGTGGGGCCTGGACCGCGTAACGCAGTTATCGTGCAATTAACCGGAATTCGCTTCCGGAAATGATTGTTGCTTGTTTACAAAAATTATACATTTTGTGAATTAATGAATGGAAGAGCATGCATATGTTTTTGTTATTTGATTTTAATTCTGTCAGCATTATATATTTGTTTTATATTTATTTGGAACTATGCACAACAAGATATACTACATATTTTGGACTTAAATGAAATAAAATAAATATATCATCACGCCTTTTACCCATTACGGAGTGTGGCACTCTACCGAAGCAGATCTCGGTAAGTGATATATTTCTTTGCGTGAAATGCGGTTATCAGTCGTCAAATCACAGCCTGCCAAAGATGTTAGTAGAGGGGAGCCATAGGGGTAGATTTAATTTGGTGAAAATTGTTTGTCGGCTGTGGGGATCGAACCAGGGTTCTTAAGATTCACAGGCCGACTCGATACCACTTGAAACGATAATATTTTACCTTCCCCTTTAACCCTATATTTTCAATCCTGTTTAACCAAAAATTTACTTCTTATGGGGTAGGTGACTCAGTGGTATCGTGTCCAGCTGTGGAATTAAGAACCCGGGTTCGATTTTCACAGCCGACAAACCACGTTAAAACTACCCCTGTGGCTTCCCCTCCACTAACATCTTTTAGGGCCGTGATTTGATGCGAAGAAATATATCACTTGCCATACCCAGTACTGGGTAAAAGGCGTGATGATATGTTGTATTTATTTATACATATCACATGATAATATCTTTTTTTTACGATCCTATAGAATCCGCCATGCTGTTACTTATCGTTGCCAATAACGACGGGTGTAAAGTATTTTAGTGCCGGCACTAAAATATAAATTATTGTATTGACATTCTGTTAAATTTTTAATTAAAATTCTAATTCGTCTAATGATCGTTTAATATCAACAAATACAAAATTAATTGTCATCCATACACTTGGTGAAACTAGGTTTAATAAAATATAAACTAAACACTTGGCTAAGTCTCACACAATTCAGCCTCCAAGTCACCTTATGAGGGCATCGTCAGAGGCTGGCCAGCACAGTTAGTAACCATAGACGAGTTTTGCTCTTATTAGAGCTCATCAGTATGGTATAACTCACTTCTTCACTTAGAACAAAGTTCACGTGAAGAAGCTGGTGACGATGAACTGTGCCAGCAGAGAATAAGATCCCTAACAAACAGGTAAGATGACAAGAGAAGTTCTGTGGAACAGGCCATGCCATCTACCGAAAAAAAGGAAAAGCTACGCAATAGCAATTTAAATAACAACAAAGACAAAATTAATTGTCATCCAACACTTGGTGAAACTAGGTTTAATAAAATATAAACTAAACACTTGGCTAAGTCTCACACAATTCAGCCTCCAAGTCAGCTTATGAGGGCATCGTCAGAGGCTGGCCAGCACAGTTAGTTTAATGTTTGACAGCAACGAAAACTTCTTCATATGATACTTTACTTCGATTCGGTTTTATTTATTTATTTAAATTGTTTGACAATTGAATTCCATTTTAATCTTGTACTGTAACAGGGATCAAATTCTTATTGTGCAAGAAGAAAATCTTATGTTCTGTAGCAAATAACTGAAGGTTTCTTTATCATAAAATGCAGATATCTTTTCTGTTATAATCCAGAAAGTTAAAAATTGGAATTACTGAAAATATAATTATCAGCACAAAAGAATTTCAACGCTTGTTTAGCATCAAATGATGTCCATCCGTGCTATCTCCACGTACACAGGCGTGAATTTTTTCGTGATTGTAGTCGCCTGCCAGCCAGCTTGATATTGTGCCTGGCGAGGTGTTGTGAACCGAACAAAAGACTCTCAATAATGTGGCCAGTCTTGCAGATAATGATAATATTTTCAATAGTTTGAACTGAACTTTGGATAGGTACATTTTAAAGCAACGTAGTCTATTTCATACTTAAATAAATATGGTAAGCGATAGTTCATATCAAACCTCAGCCTTTGTGAAAACCAGGGTTCGTAAATATCATGATATTTATAATAAATATCAAAATATCTGATATATAGGATATATATCAGATAACTATCACTTTTTGGATATTTATTTTTGAATTTTAGTTTTTGTACACATTTAGAAAAACTGAAAAATTCGAAAAATTTCACTTTTCCGGAGGCTATATCTCAAAAACTAAACAAGATATGGAAATGCGCTCAACGGCGTTGAATTCCCCGTGTCCGAATTGACTTATAAGCAAATTTTCATACAATTTTAAGCAATTTAATATTTTTAATTATTTCCTAAGGGGTACCCTTTGGTTTTTTCAGATTTTAATTCAATTTTCCCAAAAATCCTTAATCGTAGGATTACTAAAACGAAAATTTACATACATATGTATTTTGACCCACTGAATCCAGTGGTGCAATCTACAAATGCATATGACTTCTGGTTTTCGAGAAAATGTTAAAAAACCGCTTTTTGCGATTTTTTTGGCGGAAAATTGAAAAAAAATAAAAATCGCTGAAACTATGTTCATAAGTTAACTGAAGCACGAGAAAATTAATGCCGTTGAGCGCGTTTTCATATCACATTTAGTTTTCGAGATATAGCCTCGGAAAAGTAGAAAAACTTAAAAATACGAAAAATTTCACTTCTCCGGAGGCTATATCACAAAAACTATTTGATATTTTTATATAATGGATATATATCATTGCAAAAATATGACGATATATATCAAAATAAATATCATGATATATATCGATCGATATATATCTTCGAACCCTGGTGAAAACTAAATTTTATTTTTCCTGCTTTCCTGGCGGACGAACTTACGCCCTGATCCTGCGTTTTATGGAATGGCCAGGTTTTGATTGAATTGCTCGCGGGACAATCACTATATATAGGAAATACAGTGTTGAAATTTTAAAATAAATAAATAAATATATTATCACGCCTTTTACTCATCACTGGGTGTGGCACTCTTCCTGAGCAGATCTAGGTAAGTGATATATTTTTTCGCGTGAATTGCGGTTACCAGCCGTCACGGCCCCCAAAGATATTAGTAGAGGAAGAGGTAGATTTAAATTAATGAAAATTGTTTGTCGGCTGTGGGGATCGAGCCAGGGTTCTCAAAATACACAGGCCGACTCGATACCACTGAGCCACCTGCCCCATTGAAATTTTTATGGGGACGAAATATAAAAACAAAAGGCGTGATGCTGTATATATTTTTTTCTACAACTGTCAAAAAATGTTAATTTTTTTCACTAATATCAACACGCAAAGTACGTGATTTTTTTCATCATTTACATTACCATGATAACGCGTATTTTGCGCATTATTTTGCACCCTAGTGCGCAAAATGAGTATTTTGCGCACTGTTTCGTATTCTAGTGAGCAAAATGAGTATCTCGCGCACGCTCCCAAATTATTTGTTGTCAGGTTTCATTAGTTACAAAATTATATTATTGTTGATTGTTTTCCTTTAATTTACCTGAATAAATAATTATTGTATTTTTATTTATTTACAGTTGTAGAAAAAATATTGTTTGTAGTTCGTGGGCAAAATTCTTGTTTTTTTGGCGCGTTAGAATGACTTATTTTGTCTCGACTAGAAGTAACATTCTCACGCGCAACATAAAAACAGTCATTTTGCGCACTTCATACAATAACAACCGTTAACTAACAAAACAAAAAATTGTCCATGTTGCTAATATATAGTGAAATCAATTCAATAATAAAAATTAAATTAATTACTTTTCCAAGTTACTACGAGTATACATACCCTGTGGTATGGGGTAGGTGGCTCAGTGGTATCGAGTCGGCCTGTGAATCTTGAGAATCCTGGTTCGATCCCCACAGCCGACAAACAATTTTCACCAATTTAAATCTACCCCTGTGGCTCTCCGTCCACTAATATCTTTGAGGTCCGTGATTTGACGGCTGGTAACCGCACTTCACGCGTACAAGTATATCACTTACCGAGATATAGTTACAGCAGAGTGCCACACTCAGTAATGGGTAAAAGGCGGGATGATATATTTATATATTTTTATAAATACCCTGTCATTTATATAGACGGTGGATATAAAACAAATAATAGATCTGAATCAGTAAGTGTAAATTAGATCAGATGCAAATATCAAATAGAATACGCCCTTAATTATAAAATATAGTTGCTTGTGGAACCCCTGATTGATATAAACAAAGCCTATTTAAAACTGACTGTTTATTTAATTGGAAAAGTTTATTGACTTTTCCAAAATGTAACCCGTAACACACTAAAGCATTACTAACGTGTGAATACATGTCACCCTAGGCGTAAAATAAAAATATCCCGCTGTAAAAATTACTCTATATGTTCGTAGAATTCTTTTATATTTCATTTTAGAAAATGTTATTGTGATTTTATTCGATTTTCCACGAATGCACATTGCGGAAAAATACGCAGAAAATGAATTTAAAACAGTGTTTATTTCTATATTTTATGAGGTCAGTTGAATTTTAATATTCCAGGGAATTTATGGAATTATTATGATTTTCGCATTTACAATTTGACGGATATAATACTTTGAATTGTTGGACACAATTCATTAATTTTAAATGACAGTTCATTTGTTAAATATGATGCTTCAAAACAATTATAATGTGGATGATATTTAGCATATTTTCGCGGACATGGAGATTATAATTCATATATTCTATGACTGAATCATTATCTGTTAATCAATACGTTAATGATAACTCTTTGTTTACGCATATTTTTTATGAAGTTGTTAGCAAGCTAACATTATGTTTTTTTTATAATAACAGTTACCGTATAAGTAAAACAAAATGTATGAAAATAACATAAACATTTTAGGGTAATTTATTTTGAAACAGAATTCAGAAATTATAATAATCTGAAAATTATAAAAAGTAGTCTCAACTTATTAATCATAAATAAATAAGTTACAGAATATTGAGAAAAAATTAAATATATCATCACGCCATTTACCCATTACTGGATGTGGCACTCTGCCATAGCAGATATCGGTAAGTGATATATTTTTTCGCGTGAAGTGCGGTTACCAGCCGTCAAATCACGGTCCTCAAAGATGTTAGTAAAGGGGGAACCACTGGGTAGATTTAAATTGGTGAAAATTGTTTGTCGGCTGTGGGGATCGAACCAAGGTTCTCAAGATCCACAGGACGACTCGATACCACTGAGCCACCTACCCCATATTGGGTAGAATATTGAGGACCAGTTGTATTATTGATTGTTTCTGGTTTTGCTAGAATATAAATGTTTGTTGACAATTTTCTTTTACTTTTTGAATATTTGTTTATAAAATAAAATAAAATATTTACAATATCTTGTCCAGGGAAATAAAACAGTAAGGGGACACTTAAAGCGATTGATTACTTCAAATACACACTTTTCAAAGCAATCACAGATCTGCTACGGCAGAGTGCCACACCCAGTAATGGGTAATAGGCGTAATTATATATTTATTTCCTTTATTTTTATTTGTTCGACAGAACAAACCATTTCAATAGTTTTACACAATAAATATTTAAATAAACTATCTATTGTAATAATTGTTAAAAAGTTTATCATTATGAATTCAAGTACTTGTCATATCTGTTTATAAATGTACTAAACAACAAATAAGTTGTAGCGACAACAAAACAATATCGCTGCCCTATTTTCTATTGTTTTTCTTTTCACTTTGTCTTGTGAGAACTGCGACAGATGTCAGCACAGTTACAACTTTATCTCTCGCCTTTATCTTTTAAAATGTCTTTAAATAGTTGAAAAGCATCTCTCTTCATTCAAGATATCCTGCTAACCACGTGACCGTTGAAAAATGCAATCTTTTATTCAAAAGGATCGAATATCTCATCGGGTTATCCGACCTGTCTAAACCAGAGGATTCCAATAGGTGGAAGTTTGAATTAATGTTTGGGGTATGGGTAAATTGTTTTAATGGTTAGCTTTAAATTATTTTGTGCGGTTAAAGTTTGTAATTAGTAATTATGTGTCAACGTTTAATTTAGTTTGTTTGTGATGTGCGGTTTTTGTTACAATTTATATCATAATGTTTGCAGAAATAGTCATTAAATACAAATAGATTTTTACCCATTCTTGGGTTTGTTAAATTTATAACCAATACATTTTTCATTTATTTATTTCTTCAACAGGAACTTAAGTTCTAATTTGGGCATACATTTGCCTGAAAACAATAATCTATAACAGTTGCATCGATTAGTGCGAATGGAGAGATTTAATTGTATGTTATGCATCAAGGGAGGAAAACAAGCGATTATTCCCGCGTGTGAAGTTGGCAAACCGAGACGTAAGCGAGGGCTGAAGGCTCTATCTGAAATCGAGGTTTGCCAACTTCACACAAGGGATAATCGCACCCTCCCGTGAAACATATTATACTTTTCGTAACAAGTGCACAAAAATTACTATCTTATCGGGACAAATGTCAAATATGGGTTGCATAACTAGTTACCTAGAAAACGCCGCAAATAGCTAATAATCGTAATCTCTAGGGAGAGAAAAATGCTACCTAGGGAGAGAAACATGCTACCTAGGGACAGAAACATAATGTTTCTTTCCCTAGGGGAGAAAAACAGTGTTTCTCTCTCTAAAATTAGGGAATAAGAACGTGTTTCTTGTGCATGTGTTACGAAAAAGTCATTTTTCATATATATATAAACAATAAGTGTACAAATTAACAGTAAAATCAGGAAAAAAATAAATACGACTCTTACTTTCTGAATATTTAGCCCCATAAATTATTATGGGGTAGGTAGCTCAGTGGTATCGAGTCGGCCTGTGGATCTTGAGAACCCTAGTTCAATCGCCACAGCCGACAAACAATTAAATCTACCCTTGTGGCTCCCTCACCACTAACATCTATGAGGGCCGTGATTTTGACGGCTGGTAACCACACTTCACACGAACAAATATATCACTTACCGAGATCTGCTTAGGCAGAGTGCCACACCCAGTAATGGATAAAAGGCGTGATGATATATTTATTACTTATTTTATAAATTATGTTTCCGCCTCTTATCGGGTACCTGGTGTAAGGGTTGTCCCGGTTAATTTTTGTACAGACTATACTATAGTGGGCTACATTTTGAGGACGGTAGGCTCCGCCCACCTTGTATCTATATCCGTCTAAGCACTCCAATAGTATGGTTTCATTTCAGCTGGTACATTCAGCATCAGCACATTATTCATGAATAAAATTTCCATAAACTCAGTTCCATTTCTATAGTTTTTCATCAGCGCTTCTTTCATTCCTGTTCTCCTGGTTCATCCCTGAATTAAAATTCTCCGTGATAATGTCATCATAAATTCCAGAGTTCTCTTACATTAACATCGCTTATAACTGGCTTTCTCCACTTTTGGACTTAATTTTCAAACGGAAATTTAAATATTAATGAATCTGAAATCTGACGAAAATGTTTAAAAGGAAAACAGAGCTTTTTTGTTTTCTGTGGATTTAAAATTCTGGGCGTGCATTGAACTGCACTGGATTTTTATGATCTGAAAGACGTGGAATAATCTGAAAGCTGAAAGACGGTAATTTTATATCTGAAATATTTTCAGTTATTCTTTTCTTTGTTTTTGATCAGTGAAATTATTTATTTTTCTAAAGCGTTCAGGACAATTTAATTTTGCTGTGCTTCACTGCGTTTAGATAAAATTTATATATTGTTATATATATATATATATTTATATTATTCATCCTTACGCTTAAGTGATTGATATACCGGGTGTCTACTTTTGTTATTAAATAGGAAATACAATATAAAAGTTTGTATTTGGCGATATTAGTTCTAGAACAAAAGTATAAATATAAATACTGCATTAAATTTAATAAATATATTTTTATTACGAGATGGGGGAGAATTAAAATTTGCATCTTTAATAGCAGGAAAAAGATATTAAATGCGCGCTTATTTTAATAGTTACCAGGAATACAAACAAAACAGAAACTTGTCATATTGACAGTTGCCAGAATAAATTTATATACGTTTTTTAATAATTTTAAGATGCAATCATAAAGAAAAATATGTGTGTATCACGAGAGTAAAGTGTCTTTATTCCTCTTACACTATTGCAGCTCTCGCTTTCGGCTCGCGCAACAATTACCGTGTTCGAGTAACAAAGAATCACTTTACGCTCTTAATACACAAATTGTATGTTATGCATCAAGGGAGGGAAACAAGCGATTATTCCCGCCTGTGAAGTTGGCAAACCGAGACGTATAAGCGAGGGCCGAAGGCTCGAGCTGAAGTCGAGGTTTGCCAACTTCACACAAGGAATAATCGCGCCCTCCCGTGAAGCATATTATACTTTTCGTAACAAGTGCACAAAAATTACCGTCTTATCGGGAGAAATGTCAAATATGGGTTGCGTAAGTATTTACGTAATTATTTTTATTCTAATTCAACTTTTTCGCGCTGTCAACAAGCGCGATTAGCTCATAACATTTTATGTAATTTTTAGCTTTTATAGATCTATATAGAGCAAACATTTGCATAAAAACAAGAATTTTTAACAGTAGCATCGATTAGTATGAATGGATTCAAAAGTCATTTTTCCCAATGATCGCTAGATGTAGTATAACCAGTAACGTATTTCTCTAGAGTTACTTTAAAAATTGTTTAAGAAGAACCGTTATTACTGTATGGCCTACTCCAATAAATCGCTGCGAGCGTCAGCTGCCATTTCACTGACCTATTCATCGTTCTGGGTGATATTCCAAATCTGTCAAGTTTATAAACTGCGAGAAACAGATTTGAAACATATGTCGCCCTTATCTGCTTTCTGTCAATACTTCGTTTTGTCATTCTGGGTTTTCCGCCCCGTGCCTTACGCAAGAAATATTTTTCAGCATAGAGAAAGATTTTGAGAGAAATTGTACTGACTTTCTGTCAGTAAAATCAGTGACGTTATCAGTAATGATTTTCGCGCAGAATAAAATTTTTCCGAAAGATATTTTATACAGGGTGTTTCTATACTTGATGATTCAACTTTAAGAGTTGCCGAAACAAAATAAAAAATTGATTATTTATATAGTACAAAAATCGGGAGGGAATAAAACATTTTATTCCTAGGGAAATAATGTAATTGGACATAACTATAATTGCTTACATTTTTTACTTCCTTGTACGAAGTAAAGGAAGTATTGTAATCGCGAAAATTTTCGGTTCTCAGATTTAAACGGAAATAGGTATTTTGGCCCTCCCTGAATCCATTTTGACTAATTTCGTCGTGCCGTCTGTACGTACGTATGTATCTCGCATAACTCAAAAACGGTAAGCCGTAGAATATTGAAACTTTATATTTAGGACTGTTATAACATCTAGTTGTGCACCTCCCTTTTTGGTCATTATACTACTACCGGAAGTGGTACTTTACTTGAAGCCTATAATCGATTTTTATGAAAAACTATATTCAAATATAATTTAAAACTTTCTAAATTTGGTATATACGACTACTATATCAAGGGAAATAACATAATAGATTTTGGTTAAAATAGACTAACCGGAAGTGGCACATTACGTGAAGCTGCTAACAGTTTTCCTTGAAATGGTATTATTTTAATTTTAGAAATAAATGCTGCAAATAACAGTTTTAGAGAATTAAATTCTGCGTCTAGCACATTAAGAATTTTTTAATTAGCTTTTTGCATAAACGAGATATCTAAATTTAAATATTAAATATTTTTTGATTTAAAAAAAAAGTTTGCTAAAAAATAAAAGATTTAAGTCAAATATGTGCAATTAAAAAAATATCTATAGTTTAATACGCGTACAAGGAAGTCATGTGTTGTCCACATCAGATTTTTTGTTGTTGTTATCAAGGAATTTTATTTTATTTAATGTGCGACTAAAGTCTGCCGCAATATTTTGATACATTTAAGTTTTTCATTAAAACATAAATATCAAATTATTTGACAGAAAAACATAATAAATTTGTTTGTTGAATAAATAAAATACCCATTAGTTGGTGTGGCTCTCTGCCTAAGCAGATCTCGGTAAATGATATATTTCTTCGCGTGAAGTGCGGTTACCAGCCGTCAAATCACGGCCTCCAAAGATGTTAGTGGAGGAGGAGCCACAGGGGTAGATTTAAATTGGTAAAAATTATTTGTCGGCTGTGGGGATCGAACAAGGGTTCTCAAGGATCTCACTCAAGCTAAAAATTATATAAACTACTACACTGCGGCTCGGTGAGTGCGGACCCTGTACTGTAATTGGGATTAAGGTCCTGTTGTACAGCGTAACATAAATAAATAAAGATCCACAGGCTGACTTGATACCACTTTTAATTCCTTGGATAACATTATTAAATTGTAATTTTCGTATTTAATTTCTAACTAATTTATTCACTTTTATTTGAAACATTTTAAAATAATTTAGAAAAATTTGACAGGCATAAATATGCAACCTCAAAAGTTGAAAATATTTGAAAACCTCCTAAAACTAAGTACTTATTTTACTCGTAATTAGTTCCTACAAATTGAACGAAGGATAAAAATGAGAGAGACATCAATTTCCGTATATGCGTTACTGACGCAAAAACCAACATTCTATGTTTGTCGTGGAGAAAGAAGCCACGAGAAACTCGAACCATTATTGACTGAATATGCTCGTATATTTACACGATGTAATGAAAACCGTGTAAAAATATTTACCGAGATGTCACGGTGTTTAAATGAATTATGCATCGTGATTCCAAATTGGATTCTGTTCGTTGTTATATTTATATTGTTCATGATGTTACTAATTAACATGGGATGTTTGTTCTTTGCTCTTTTTATAAGCTACTTTTTAAATAAGTTTTTAGAGATAAGATATAATACGCCAGATTTATATATATATATATATATATATATATATATATATATATATATATATATATATATATATATATATATATATATACCGGGTGTAACACGAAAAGTGAAACATAGGTGTTTAACACGGCAAATCAGTTTTTCCGTGCGCATTGCTTCCCTAATTATTTTAGGAAAAAATGTTTCAAATAAATGTTGTAAAGCATAAAATTCTACATCCGAATTAATAAACAAAATTCATTTTGACTAGTTCATAACTGCAGAAATTAAATTTGAAAATTCACGTAATTTCAATTTAATAGTAATAGCCATGGAATTAAAAACAAGAGATGAACAAATGCGTAACGTTTTATACGTCAAATTATTAGTATTTATTTTGACCAACTGTGATATTAAATCAATATTAGGGTTTATTATTATCAAAAATGAATAATTATTCAGATGAAGAAAAGTTTCAAATAATTAAATGGCATTATTCTGGCCATAGTTTACGACTAATTCGTGACTATATTAGTGCTATTTGGCAGCATCATGATATTCCTAGTACGGCAACTATTCAGAGGTTTATAGTAAAGTTTGAAAAGACAGGAACACTAAATTTCAAGAAAGAAATAAATGAAAGAATTTATAACAATGAAGAAAATATTCTTGCTTTAATAGAACTGGAGCCAACAATGAGTGTGCGGGAAATTTCCAGAGAACTAAATATAAATTCCTTTTAAATTTCAAAACTACCAAAATATTTTGGAACGAGATTTTGAACTGCGTGCCTCATTCTGTGAAATAATGATGGAGAAATCAAATTGTAATAGAGAATTTTTAAGTAGTATTTTATTCACAGATGACTGCACATTTACCATGAATGGCGAACCAAACTGTCATAATTATCGGTACTGGTCACAAAATAATCCACATAATATTGTAGAATCGAGGTCACAATATCGTCATTCTGTCAATGTGTGGGCAGGAATTTTTGGTGATAAAATCATTGGCCCATTCTTCATCCAACGAATAAATTCAGCATCATATTTGAATTTATTAATTAATGCTGTTAGACCACAAATTGTTGAAACAAACAAAGAAAATGTGAGGTTCCAGCATGATGGCTGCCCTGCACATAGCACTAGAGAAGTTGTGGAATATCTAAACCATGTATTTCCTGAAAGCTGGATAGGACGAAATAGACCAGTTAACTGGCCAGCATGGTCGCCAGATTTAAATCCGTGCGATTTTTTTTATGGGGCCATTTAAAATTTATAAAAAAAGATACCAGAATTTAGAAGAACTTAAAAATGCTATATTACAAGAATGCCAGAAAATAAATAATCGACAATTAAAGAATACGTTTAATATAGAACTCAGTATACTCGGCAAATAATTATGCTTTCCGACCGTCACCTACGTTATACAGAGTGTTTCACAACTTATAGTACTTATTTAAACTCATACTGATTATATATCAGAATTGCTATTTTTAATTTATAAAATTAAATGCACTTTACATGAAGTAAACATTTTTAGTGCCATTGGTTTGAATCGGCCTGTGGATCTTGAGAACCCTGGTTCAATCCCCACAGGCGACAAACTATTTTCATCAATTTAAATCTACCCCTGTGGCTCTCCCTCCACTAATATCTTTTGGGGCCGTTATTTGACGGCTTCATGCGAAGATATATATCACTTATCGACATCTGCTCCGGCAGATCGCCACACCCAGTAATGGATAAAAGGCGTGATGATATATTTAATTTATTTATTTTATTTAATAATTAAATTATAATTATAATATTACTAATAGCTATGTTGTGTAATGAATATATGTACTACTGTACTGTTTATAATTATAATTTAATTATTAATCCAGGTTCACAAATCCCCAGTCCAACTCAATACCATACACAAAGAACTAATATATTATTTGTATTTAAAACGAGAAATTAATCTCGCCGATTGGAAGGTTGCATAATATTAGGCGGGTTACATTTCATATTAGCTCCATCAATACATATCCTATTCTAACTCACTGAATTCATGTTTGTATCAAATTTCCAATAAATCAAATGTAAACTTGAAGGTAGAGCAGATTAATAAAGTAATGAAATTTATCTATAAATAATGATGAAAGGTATTAAATCAGGTTGAATTGTGTTGCGCACCGGTTGGAGAAGATTGTGGTTCGAAAGCCATAAGGCGGAGAAGTTTCTAGCTAAGCTACCGTCGAATAAATTTCACAAATTAAATTGGTTTCTCACTAATAACGGGGTTGAATCTCTCTGTAATATATTAACCCATTCATTATGGAATTGTCAATAACTTGGTAACTAAGTTGTCTTGCTCTTCTAGTTTTATTGTAGCCGTTTCATTTAAGTATAATAGTATATTAAAAAACGAACAATCATCACAGATTGCCCACTCTACAACCAAAGCAGACAACAGCACAACATTCCATTACAAATTAACGCAGCTCTAAACAACGACTCAAAAACAAATAATACTATTTTATATACGACTAACTAATAATATTATCATTATATATGCGTTTTTTGCTATATAATGCTATATATTAATCCCGCCGGGAATAATGGTCATTATTCCCGCTCGTGAACCAATCAAAATGCTTAAAACATGAATCATTGTTTTATTGTGCCATTGGAACAGTGTTGCCATAGCGACTCATATTTAAATTAAACATGCTCGTTGCTAAGTTCACTGTTGTTAGCGAATCGGAAACAAACAAAACGAAATCATCGTTGAGAAGTTGTCAAAAACGGTCTTGCAAATTGTGTTAAATTATTGTGTTTAACTGTAATTGAAAAAATGGACAGTATTACAGAAGACAGTATATCTTCTACACCACCAGAAATAACGAAAATCGCTGATGCTACTACATATGGTTTATTACCGCAAAAGTCTAAAAATTTCTATGACAAAGCATACCAAAGTTTTATGGACTGGCGTATTAAAATGAAGAATGAATTAGGTGAAAAATACAAATCATCTTCAATATGTTCTTTTTACTCCATTTCCTCATTTCAATTAGATGTAAATTTATTAGGTAAATAGATGTAAAATTAATAGATAATAAATAATATAAAAATTGACTAATTTTTATTAAATTAGTCGTATATAAAGTATAGTATACAACTCGCTATAATGGCTATTATTACCTCGGATGATTACAACCCTTGCAAACTTCATCCTCGGGAATAAGAGCATCCATTATAGCGTCGTTGTATAATATACTATTATTATTCCTAAAAAATATCATTCTCTGTCGGCCATCTTAACAGTATACACGTGAAAAATATCACCGATTTAAATATGTTTTTTCACATGTGGGTTATTTTGTTAAATTCACAAGTTACGTTACTCTTTACGGTTAGGACAGTTGCTCATCCGTAAAGCTAATTTAAAATGTAATTTTAAAAATTGACAATGTAAAAAACAGATATGTATTAGGTTTGGAAAATATTTTTGTTTAAATAAATGTTGAAGATGAGAGGTTAACCATCGAAACGTCCAATAAATAAATAAATAATAGTATTCAAGGATCCTAAAGTTATACCTCACTTAAATATGTGAAACATTACTGTACCAGGATATGAATGACCAATGTTGTCGAAGTATCCTAAAATTTATAATAATAATAAAAAAGAACGAGTTTTATAAGACATATTTTTTTCGCACGCGTCCAAATTTAGAAAACGAGTCGTAGGCGTAGTCTTTTCTGAAAAACTATGTTTTTATACGATTGCGAAAGTTCAGAATTACGCTCTCATTTGTCATCATAAAGTTGACACGTTTTCTGTGGAACAATTGAAAAATATCTTTTTTGTGTGTCTTCAATAGCAACGCGCAAAAAATACGTTAAATACAAACAAAACAGAAACTTGTTATATTGACAGTTGACAGAACGAATTTATTTTCAGTACGTATACATTTTCTTGTTTTCTAATAATTTTAAGATGCAATTACCATGTTCGAGTAACAAAGAATCATTTTACGCTCTTAATACACAAATAACTATTTTGTGCGTCTTCAATGGCAACGCACGAAAAAGATATTAAATGCGCGCTTATTTCAATAGTTATCAGTGATACAAACAAAACAGAAACTTTGTCATATTGACAGTTGCCAAAACGAATTTATATTCAGTACGCATACGTTTTTTAATAATTTTAAGATGCAATCATAGAGAAAATTATGTGTGTATCACGAGCGTAAAGTGTCTTTCGAGTAACAACGAAAGACTTTACGCTCTTAATACACAAATAACTATTTTTGAGAAAGCGAGTTTTGAAAACACAGCTTTGATTTATGAATGTTGATGCAAGGTATGAATGCTTGATGAAAATAATTACATACTGAATGTAATATTTTAAGGGTTTGTGCTAGCCTATTTGTTGGGGCGTAGCGTGATGTAATGTATGTTGTGTAATCCCATCTAAGTAGTTAATCGTGTGATTCGGAACTTTGATGAATTAATGTAGTTCAAGCATATAATGTGTGGTTTCTAAGAGTACAACTTCATTCATATCTGACAGTTTAGTTCTAGCGAAATTAGGGAAACACTCTTAAAGTAACAGGGCCGACCTTAAGCTTATTACTCATTTTATTTTAATTTTTAAGGCCACGGCAGTATTTAATTTTATCCGATAAGTTTAAGGTTTTTTGGAATAATTCAATTTTAATTTACAAATTAATAAATATATCATTCAATATCGTTGAGCGCATCTTCAAAAGTACAAAATCTGAAATTCGAGATATATTTAATGTTCCCGGAGGGTATATCGTAAAACTAAACTAGATATGAAAATGCGCTCTATGGCATAGAATTCCTTGTATCTAAATTGACTTATAAACAAATTTGTAAGTAATTTTTACAAACTTAAGTTTTTAATTATTTCTAAATAAAATAAATATATCATCACGCCTTTTTATCCATTACTGGGTGTGGCACTCTGCCTAAGCAAATCTCGGTAAGTGATATATTTCTTCGCGTGAAGTGCGGTTACCAGCCGCCATATCACGGCCCTCAAAGATATTAATGGAGGGGGAGCCACAGGGGTAGATTTAATTTGGTGAATATTGTTTGTCGACTGTGGGGATCGAACCAGGGTTCTCAAGATCCACAGGCCGACTCGATACTACTGAGCTACCTACCCCATAAATAATAAATAATTATTTCTTAAGGAATTATTTCGATTTTAGGCAAATTTTCTCTAAAATTCTTGATCGTACGAACGAAAATACAAATGTATTTTGATCCGCTGAATCTCATGGTCAAATCCGCAGAAGTTTATGTCTTCTAGTTTTTGAGATAATGTTAAAAAACTGTTTTTGGGAAAATTTTAGCGGAAATTAAAAAAAACCTTTTGATAATAAGTTAATTAAAGTACGGGAAACTTAACGCCGTTGAGCTCATTGAATTTCTCGTGTCTGAATTGACTTTAATTTTAAGCAATTAATTTATTTTAATCATTTCCAAAGGATTTTTTTTCATTTTGGGTAAATTTTCTATACAATACTTAATCGTAGGAATATTATAACGAAAATTTACAATATAATAAACATTACATTACATTTTAAACTTAATGTTTATTCTTTACTTAAAACTGTCATCTTTGACACTTACATAACTGTCCATTTCTACGCAACAACTATTAAAATTTACAAAAAAAAAATTAATGGCTGTCGGTATTTATTAAATTAAAACTCCTATCGAGTCAGCCTGTAGATCTTGAGAACCACGGTTCGATCCCCACAGCCGACAAACAATTAAATCTACCCCTGTGGCTCCCTCTCCACTTACATCTTTGGGGGCCGTGATTTGATGGCTCATAACCGCACTTCACGCGAAAAAAATATATCACTTACCGAGATCTGCTACGGCAGAGTGCTACACCTTGTAATGGGTAAAAGGCGTGATGATATATTTATTTATTTTTATTATAAAACTCCTATAACTTAAAAACGGTGTATTTTTGAATATATGTTGTCTAAAACTTTTCAACTTATTTTGACTTCTTCTCCACGTGATATAAATCTGTAACACTTATTTTTAACACCCTGTATATTAAATCTTGAGGTACACGAATTGATAAACTCTGCACTAAGCAATCTACCTCTATAATTTTAATCTGTAACAGGAAATGTTTGCATATTTTTCTTTACCGCATTTAATTTGAAAACAAAATAAAAATCCGGTAGGATGGAGCTTGTACAGTAAAATTTTCTTTTGAGATAGTAACTATCATTTGAGTGAAGTGAGAATATTTCAAGACGTCTTCATTCATGTAAATTCTTACGATGCATGTTCAAGTCTTTTCAATTTCGTTTCATTCATAGAAATTCTTGCAGACATGAGCTTTCATCTTGCTAGAGTTTTTGTCAAAAACATTTCACGAGCATTTGAAATTATTCATTACTATATTCAGAACTGCGTGTTCACAAAAAGAGTAACTGAAATGTTTTTAAAATGAAAATATCATTTCTTCTTAATATTTCCTATTTGTTAGAGTGACACGCATGCATGTTGAAAATTTGTTTACAAGTTAATTAAAGCACGGGTAATTCAATGCAGTTAATAGCTATTTATGAAATTAGTAAGGAAATCAAGGTTATTACCTTACGCATGTGAAATTTGCAGAACGAGGCGTAGTCGAGTTATGTAAACACATAAGTAAGGTAATAACCTTATTTCCTTATTAGTTTCATACAATATTTTTTCTACTTCCGTTCTAATAAATACGAAAGAGCGTTTTTGAAATTATAAAATTTTGACATATTAATGACAGTTATAAATTCCAAAAATAAAAGAATATCACATCAGAATTCGTCTACCAAGATATCTGTTGCTATGTTACCTCATTATTTCACTAGTTAAATAATGCAGTTCATTACCTAACTCAAATAAGTGAAATAAAACGTCTATTTCCTAACGGAAGTAGAAAAAATCATTTTCATAGTTTTGAGATATAGTCTCGAGAAAGTACAAGATCTTAAATTAGTAAAATTTAGACAAATTTCAATTATTTTTAAGTTTATATCTTAAAAACTGAACAAGATATAAAGATGCGCTCAACGGCATTAATATTCTCGTATCCGTGTAGTAGATACAAATAAAATGAAGTTTTAAATCTAATATCATTCTCACTCCCATCTCTCACTTTTATTACGTGGCGATGAGAGTAGTAAGAATAATCTCGCCTCATTGTGCATCATTTGATACTCAACCGTCAAATTAAAATCCCTCAAAAAGACAGTAACACATTGCAGTTCAATTCTCAAACAAGTTTGATCTAATTCTGAATTATTAACTAATCTTATTCTAGTTCAATTTTTAAAAGTTTTCCAAAAACCAAAAAAGGTTGGTGGTTCAGTTGTATCGAGTCGTCCTGTGGATTTGAGAACCTGGGTTTGATTTCTGCAGCCTTCATGTGAATAAATATTTCACTTACTGAAATCTGCTACGGCAGATTATTTAAAAATTTTTGACAATACGACTAATTAAAAATTTTGGATTAACTAAAATTTGGATTTCATTGTATTTTGGTTGTTTAAAGCTTTGATATGAGATTATTAAAATAATGTAGTGTAGGTAAAAAGGGGGTAAAAGATGTGAAGATAATTCATTTGTAATGAAACTAGTTTTGTTATTGTTAATGACTACAGACATTAATTATTATGTTCCTTGAACAAAGAAGGTTGTAATACTCATGAAAACGGAATCTGCTTTCATAATTACGCGAGAACAATTTCAAGTCAAGTTTTTAACCTTTTTTAAAGTCTTGAGTTTCAGAAATTAATTTCAGCGAAGAAAGCAAACTTAAATTACTTCATGTAAACAAAATTACTGTAATTATTAAGAAGAATTTCTTTTTATTTTCAACGACTTTAAAGTAAGTCAATAAAAGTAATTAACAACGGATAATTAATAATAAAATATCGGAACAAAGAAAATATTTATTGTTTGATGTTAATATAATTTCTTGTGATTTGGTTAGGAAACTTTTGAAAATTCTCTTCAAGCAAGCGTTTCTTTGTAAAGTACTTTGTTGCGATTTAAATGAATTGACATGAAAGTTGCACTGAACTGAAACTAGAAAATGAATAAAATTGCTCTCAGGCTTTGCAGACGACAAGAAATACGTAAATATGAATATTACTATTTTACTTGCATATACAGGGTGTTTCTATACCGAACGAAAGAAACTTTAATGCCTTATGAAATTTGATATACTACTTATACAACGACTAATTATTTCTTTAATTAGATAATTGAACAGAAAATTTACTGCTGTGGATTTGAATCTAGCCAAGATAGTAATCTACTTTTTTGCTATGTTGAACCCATATACAGGGTGTTTTACAACTTAGAGCAACAAATTAAAGGGTATATTCTGTACGACGTGCTGATCATGAAACAAAAAGATTTTTTTTTAAATCGCAAAACTGCCACTGGGTGTATGATTATGTTAAAGTTATTAATTAAATAAAATTCTATTATAAATAACTGCTAATAATTGAATTGTGTAATTATTCTTTCGTAGTTGATACCTACTTCATTGTTTGTGTTTAATAGGAAAGCGAATCCAGTGCAGTACTACAAAAAATGTTTTAGGTTAACAACCCTTAATTTTTCGAATTTAAAAAACATTCTTTTTGTTTCATTTAATTTTTTGCTCTAAGTTGTGAAACATCCTGTATATCATCATCATACTGTTGACCAAAACTGGGTATGGCACTATAGCAGATCTTGGTATGTGATATATTTCGTCGTGTGAAAAAAACTATAATTTTTTTAAATTACTTTTTAATTTTCATCTGTTATCTTTTTTTTTCTGAGCACATATTTCAGCACCGCTCACGTAGATCCATAATTAAAAGAGCAACATACCTATTGTTATTATACTATCATTTTATAGTTATTTACGAACTAAGTGCGGGAAGATGATGTTCCCGCATGAGCGCATTTTTAAAGCACGAGAGACTGCAAGGAGCGTGTTTCTTTAATAGCGAGAATGAGCGGAAGACGTCTTCACGCACGTAGTTGGTATAATATTTTATGTTCGAGTACTGGTATTTAAAAAAAATACATCTTTAATTTCAACTTATGTGAGTACATCAGAATCTGCAAATTATACACCATAATCTTTATCAATTGCAAACCAAGCTGCTCCAGGAACTTCGATTTCTAATTGTCAAAATTTTACTATAAATGTTTATAATAATACTTGTAACAATTGTGGCTCTTTCCAAACTAAAAATATTGTTTTTTAGTTCAAATATCAAACCTAACCTACAATAGATTAATTAATTTAACCATTTTATGTTGTTATAATCTTACTTTTCTATTAAACTAAGTTGTTATATTCCACAATAAATGTTTTTTCTTATTATTTATATAGTATTAGTCGCGATTTTTGTTTGATTATAATCTACAAGAAGTTGTATCAATGACGTCTTTAGTTCAGAGGTTGTCAAATAGATGGTACTAATGCCGACAAATGTTGAAAGAATTACACTTATTTCCCAAACTTTGAACAAAGGAAAATTCAGGAAAGTTGTATTTTATAAATTAGATTTGATTATTATCAAGACAGATTTATTTTAGAATGTTCCAAAGGGCCAGTGTTTTTTGCAATTTTGACAGTCGAGTCGATCGGGAAGCACTTGTTCCAGATAGACTGTAGCGTGCGGGAAGTGTCATTTTGAAGGTTATTTTTGCTAAGTCAGGCCTAAGTGTTAATTGAAAATTAAATTCTGTAGCCCAATTTATGAAAACAAAACAAATCTCAAGAGGATTAACTCTATTGGCTAAAAGGAGACTTTTATTGACTCGCCCAGCTACAGTCCTGTTCACAATAAAACATCAGATTTGCATATAAATTCTGATTTTCATTCTAGCAGATAATCTTGCTACTGCTGATGCTGGCCCTTTAACTCGCCAGAATTGTTTTTCTTATCTTTAATCTGGAGATTTATAAAAAGCTAAATTTATTGTTATCTCCACGATTTTTAAGAGCTTTGAGGAATTTTATTTACTAGTAAATGCAGTTGGATTTCAAAGAATTTTTTAACTTGTGTACTGCTTTAAAAGCTTGAGCACATTCTTTGCTAGCGCTTCAAATAACATGTCACTATATTTGCGCACTTAAATTGCTTCACGGGTTTCAATAAACGTTGGAGGTATTTTTAAATAGGTCACATTTGCAATATCGTATACTTTCCAAGAAATATACATGATTTTTGCAGTTTATATCAATACTAAAGATGCTCTGTATTCAAGTTTATTAGATTTGCAAGTACATCATTTTAAAAACTATGACGACGCAAAAACAAAATTGTTTCTTGGAAAATATTGCTCCACAAATACTTATAGACCGATACTTAATAGTTATTTATGGTACAAGTGTGTTATATTACAAATAAGTCACGCGAGAAAAATATTAGTCCACGAGGCCGCCAGGCCGAGGGGAATAATTTTCTGAAGTGACTTATTTGTAATAACACACGAGTGGCATACGAAATTTTATCCAACAACTATAATTAAGACATTAAAATATAAATTTTTACACAATTGTCTATATTTCAAATAATATTCTAGTTAGCCATACTTTCTTGTTTTGTTGTCTAGGATACTCAAATTTTTTAAATAAACAAAGTTGAAAAAAGGTTGCAGCTGTAGTATTTGAAATGGAAGACGAGAATTTTATTCCTAAAATAATCATTAAGGATGCGGAAAAAGTGGTTGTTGATATTTTACCAAAAAAGTCTAGAAGTTCCTATGAAAAAGAATTTCATATGTTTGAAGACTGGATGACAACTAGAAACGTCAAAGGTATGAATGAAAGTGTTTTTCATAGGAACTTCTAGACTTTTTTGGTAAAATATCAACAACCGCTTTTTCCGCTTCCTTAATGATTATTTCGGGAATAAAATTCTCGTCTCCCATTTCGAATACTACAGCTGCAACCTTTTTTTCAACTTTGTTATATTTAAACTCAACAGTGAGTTACAAGTCATAATTTATGCGTGACTTATGACTTATAACCAGGGTTCGTAAATATCATGATATTTATAATAAATATCAAAATATCTGATATATAGGATATATATCAGATAAATATCACTTTTTGCATATTTATTTTTTAATTTTAGTTTTTGTACACATTTATTATCACAATAGAAAATACAAAATAAATTATTACTCCTAAATAAAAAATTTACATAGGTAATGAAAAAAAGTAAATATACATTGAATGGATACACAAATATTATATAGTACTAAGAATAGTAAGAATATTTAAATAATCCTATATCCTAAATAGGGGCAAATCATCATCTTCTGATGAACTTCCTGAACATAGCGTTGCAGATAGACTCACTTGGCCAAATCCAATCTAAATTAGTTTTTTTTTGTAGTTTCTTTTTGGTTTAAATATTTAAACATAAAAACTAATTTACCGGCATTGTCGTTACCGAGACGATTACGTAATTGAGATTGGACAATGCCAAAAGTGGAGAAATATCGTTCCAGCCCTGCTGTGGCTGTTACAGCAGTGTGTAACTGTTCACATAGTTCAATAAATGTACTTTTATTTGGCCACTCTGACTCATTGATAGTTACACTTTTCCACCATATTAAAGGATTTGTATTTCTAAAATGAGTACCAAATAAAAATTTTGGAAATGGTTCAGACTTTGCCGTTAATGACATCACAAATGGCACACAATTTGGATTTATGTCGTTGATGTGAAGTTAGTCAAAAGCTAGTAAAGTAAGAATTATTTTTAGAATATAATTTTAACAGAATTAATGAAAGTAATAATACTGTATTTATTATAGACTATTTCATATTTTTATATAATGGATATATATCTTCGAACCCTGTTTATAAGTTAACTGAAGCACGAGAAAATTAATGCCGTTGAGCTCGTTTTCATATCACATTTAGTTTTCGAGATATAGCCTCGGAAAAGTAGAAAAACTGAAAAATTCGAAAAATTTCACTTTTCCGGAGGCTATATCTCAAAAACTAAACAAGATATGGAAATGCGCTCAACGGCGTTGAATTCCCCGTGTCCGAATTGACTTGTAAGCAAATTTTCATACAATTTTATGCAATTTAATATTTTTAATTATTTCCTAAGGGGTACCCCTTTGGTTTTTTCAGATTTTAATTCAATTTTACCAAAAATCCTTAATCGTAGGATTATTAAAACGAAAATTTACATACATATGTATTTTGACCCACTGAATCCAGTGGTGCAATCTTCAAATGCATATGACTTCTGGTTTTCGAGAAAATGTTAAAAAACCGCTTTTTGCGATTTTTTTGGCGGATAATTGAAAAAAAATAAAAATCGCTGAAACTATGTTTATAAGTTAACTGAAGCACGAGAAAATTAATGCCGTTGACCGCGTTTTCATATCACATTTAGTTTTCGAGATATAGCCTCGTAAAAGTAGAAAAACTGAAAAATTCGAAAAATTTCACTTTTCCGGAGGCTATATCTCAAAAACTAAACAAGATATGGAAATGCGCTCAACGGCGTTGAATTCCCCGTGTCCGAATTGACTTGTAAGCAAATTTTCATACAATTTTATGCAATTTAATATTTTTAATTATTTTCTAAGGGGTACCCCTTTGGTTTTTTCAGATTTTAATTCAATTTTACCAAAAATCCTTAATCGTAGGATTATTAAAACGAAAATTTACATACATATGTATTTTGACCCACTGAATCCAGTGGTGCAATCTTCAAATGCATATGACTTCTGGTTTTCGAGAAAATGTTAAAAAACCTCTTTTTGCGATTTTTTTGGCGGAAAATTGAAAAAAAATAAAAATCGCTGAAACTATGTTTATAAGTTAACTGAAGCACGAGAAAATTAATGCCGTTGAGCGCGTTTTCATATCACATTTAGTTTTCGAGATATAGCCTCGGAAAAGTAGAAAAACTGAAAAATACGAAAAATTTCACTTTTCCGGAGGCTATATCACAAAAACTATTTGATATTTTTATATAATGGATATATATCATTGCAAAAATATGACGATATATATCAAAATAAATATCATGATATATATCGATCGATATATATCTTCGAACTCTGCTTATAACTCACGTGTGACTTATAAGTCACTTTACTAATCTAAAATGACAACAATAATGACTTTATAAGTAGTGGGTGTTGGATAAAGTAAATTATTGCTAATTCCATTCTTATTTGGTTTTATCTCTCTTTCTAATACACAAAACAATAGTTATTTACGTATCAAGTGCAGAAAGATGGGTTTTTTTTTAATGAGTGGTCCGTTGCTGCATGAGCGAAGCAAATGCTCCAAGACCGCGAGTTAAAAAAACCCTTTCTGCACGAGTTGCGTACACTATTTTTTCTACAACCATAAACCAAATTTTGACAAAAATAATAAAACAAATTTCAGTAATTGTAACATATCTGAAATTTGTTATTAATTTAGAAACTTTAGAAAGATACCTGGTTTAATGTATCCATGACAACTGACAATGACAAACAAACTCAAGAAAGTATACTGTATAGAGTTTATTTATATTAAATTACTTTTCTGCACTAGTGCAGGAATAATTCACATTTTTTGCACTAGTGCAAAAATCTGCTACTTTCATAATAAAAATAAGTTCAAAAACGCCTACTTTTTTTAATGGTTGTAGAAAAATGTATTTTTTCGAAAACTGTCATATAAAGTTAAAATTTACATAACTATGTGTTTTTTGTTTACAGAACGCAAAAGACTTTTGCATGCAGGATGCAAAAGTTTTTTGCATCCTGCAATTTTTTGATAGAAGAAAGGCTCACAATTTAATAAAATTTGTCACTTGATTTTTTTGCTTAGAAACAATACTTCTATTCTTTAACAAATTATATTTAATGTTCCAATTGAGCAATTATTCATATTTATCTCGCTTGAGGAAGCTAACTGGTGTACTGTAATAGTTTCTTGAGAAATGCAATGCGAATCCCAATAAATCGCAGAAAAAAATTAGAACGTTTGTTTGGTTTCTATTGCCAACCAGCTATCAATTGTTGGTCAGAGAATACCAGATTTGATAGCAATTATATTACGTACATTGTTGTCATGAAGACATTAATTAATCCTGAACGTCAAAATTTTCTCATTACATTATTACTAATTTTGGGACATAGTTTTCGAAAAAACGTTGTTTGATACTCGATTGCGCAATGCTTTTGCGAATGCAAAAGTAACATTTCGTAGAATCAAAAATAACTATTAACTTAGGTTAATAGAATGTTAAATGTCCCAAAGTTGTTAGTGGAGAGGGAGCCACAGGAGTAGATTTAATTTGGTCCAAGATCCACAGGCCGACTCGATACCACTGAGCCACTTACCAAAGAAAATAAGAAAATAAAATAAAACTTATAAATAAGTATTCCTTTGTTAAGGACAGTTTTAGGGCAATGTAATTCAGTTGAGCGTAAAATTCTGTAAATGACAGAAACAATTTGATTTAGGCATATCTTTTTATAGATGAATGAAGATAACCTTTCTTCAGAAGTTTTAAAGAGATTAACAAGATATAATGGATTAATTTAAAGGTCAAGTCAATTAATTTTAATTAGATGAGACACGACATGCACAATTTAAATCTTATTCGGATATTTGTCTTCTTATAAATCTAACACGAATAAGTTTCTGCGAATTTGAATGTTTAATTATTTTTTTAATTATATTACAAATATTATAACAAAGTAAAAGCTTGGATAAGTTATTTGTGAACACTACTTATGTGTACGCAGTAAAACATAAAATTAAATTAAACTAAAAATGTAAACAGAACGGGCGTTATGAATCATTATACCCGCTCATTATCCTCTGGTCGTTATAGTGTTGTTTATACAGGATGTTTCACAACTTAGAGCAAAAAATTAAAGGGTATATTATGTACGACGTGTTGATCATGAATCAAAAAGAATTTTTTTTAATCGCAAAACTATTTTCCATGTTTCCTAGTCCAAAATTTTTCGTTGCCACTGCCACTGGGTGGATGATTATGTTAAAGTTATTAATTAAATAAAATTCTATTATAAATAACTGCTAATAATTGAATTGTGTAATTATTCTTTCGTAGTTGATACCTACTTCATTGTTTGTGTTTAATAGGAAAGCGAATCCAGTGCAGTACTACAAAAAATGTTTTAGGTTAACAACCCTTAATTTTTTGAATTTAAAAAAATTTTTTTTGTTTCATGATCAGCACGTCGTACAGAATATATCCTTTAATTTTTTGCTCTTAGTTGTGAAACACCCTGTATACTTCATATTATAGCAATAAATATCAAATAATATTCAAGTGAAGGAAATGTTATTTCTCGAGATGCATCCATTTTAGACTTTTAGGAAAAAACATGCATTTCTGTGTCTTGATGTATAATATACCATTATTTTTTTTTGTGAAGGGAGTCAACTACTTTTAGACCCGTGAGTTTTGCTCCCATTGTTGTTAGTAACGGAAGAAAAAGACTATTTTAGTCACTTACTTTTTTTCTATTTTTATAGAATTTAACAGCCCAATTCTGAAAAGAGTTTTTGCTAATCCTGAATTTTGGGTAAGTTAAATTATACTAAATTATAGCCTTAAAAAAGTTTAAATAACCTCTAATATATTCTACTTACCATTTAGTTTTCGGAAAGTGATTTTGATTAACTTTTTATTTAGAACTAGAATTAGATTAGTTAATCCAAAATTGAAATATACCTAAAAAATTTTTCTATGATTGCTATGAAAAGTTGCCAATTACACTTTCATTTATCATCGTAAAGTTGACGTTTTCTGTGGAACAATCGAAAAATATCTTTGTCGCACGAAAAATATATTAAATGCGCTTTTATTTTAATAGTTACCAGGGATACAAACCTAACAGAAACTTGTCATATTGACAGTTGACAGAACGACTTTATTTTAAGTACGCATACGTTTTTTAATAATTTAAGATGCGATCGTAGAAAAAATTATGTGTCTATCACGAGCGTAAAGTATTTTTGTTCCTCTTTACCCCATTGCAGCTTTCGGCGGCTCGCACTGCAATTACAAATAATAACTTTGCGCTCTTAATACACAAATATCTATTGAGAATCTTACTGTTCTAATGTCAGTTATTAAAATTAAAAATTGAAATTTTAGGGGAGAGAAAGAAAATAATTCTAAAAATTCTGATGAAATTATATGACTCACATCCAAATGATTTTGCATTGAAATTGACTGCAGTAAAATCCTCATTTCTTCCTCATAGGTTTATCTCAAAATCAATTAAGTTCGTCGTTCTATTTGATTAGTTTTTAAATGTTTGCGACGCACAAACAAACAATTTAACGGCTTTGAAAGCTTCATTTTCAAAATGAACCGACGAATTTAAAAGGCAAATTACGTTACCCGCTGAATAGTTAATATGAATATACAATTATTCATATGAATCGACTAAGTGGGTTAAAATTTCAATATTTTATTGCGTACATTCAATATCAGAAATGATTTCACAACTTTGAGAAATAGCAACAAAGTTATGCACTTGTTTTGATATTAATTAAACTTCGTTTAAATAAATTATAACAAATCGACTGTTTGACAGCTTTGTTATTGTATTTTACATACCGGGTGTATCATAAAAACTGGGTTTATGTGCGCATTGCTTTCCAAATTGTTTTAGACAAAAATGCTTCAAATAAAAGTTGTTGAACTGCATCTAAATCAATAAAACAATTTCATTTCTTATGTTTTGTAACGGCAGAAATTAAATGTGGAAATTATTCGCGACTTCTGTCACAATATTTCAACCAGAGTTCGAAGATATATATCGATCGATATATATATCATGATATTTATTTTGATATATATCGTCATATTTTTGCAATGATATATATCCATTATATAAAAATATCAAATAGTTTTTGTGATATAGCCTCCGTTGAAGTGAAATTTTTCGAATTTTTCAGTTTTTCTACTTTTCCGAGGCTATATCTCGAAAACTAAATGTGATATGAAAACGCGCTCAACGGCATTAATTTTCTCGAAAACCAGAAGTCATATGCATTTGAAGATTGCACCACTGGATTCAGTGGGTCAAAATACATATGTATGTAAATTTTCGTTTTAATAATCCTACGATTAAGGATTTTTGGTAAAATTGAATTAAAATCTGAAAAACCAAAGGGGTACCCCTTAGGAAATAATTAAAAATATTAAATTGCATAAAATTGTATGAAAATTTGCTTATAAGTCAATTCGGACACGGGGAATTCAACGCCGTTGAGCGCATTTCCATATCTTGTTTAGTTTTTGAGATATAACCTCCGGAAAAGTGAAATTTTTCGAATTTATCAGTTTTTCTACTTTTCCGAGGCTATATCTCAAAAACTAAATGTGATATGAAAACGCGCTCAACGGCATTAATTTTCTCGTGCTTCAGTTAACTTATAAACATAGTTTCAGCGATTTTTATTTTTTTTCAATTTTTCGCCAAAATAATCGCAAAAAGCGGTTTTTTAACATTTTCTCGAAAACCAGAAGTCATATGCATTTGAAGATTGCACCACTGGATTCAGTGGGTCAAAACACATATGTATGTAAATTTTCGTTTTAATAATCCTACGATTAAGGATTTTTGGTAAAATTGAATTAAAATCTAAAAAAACCAAAGGGGTACCCCTTAGGAAATAATTAAAAATATTAAATTGCATAAAATTGTATGAAAATTTGCTTATAAGTCAATTCGGACACGGGGAATTCAACGCCGTTGAGCGCATTTCCATATCTTGTTTAGTTTTTGAGATATAACCTCCGGAAAAGTGAAATTTTTCGAATTTATCAGTTTTTCTACTTTTCCGAGGCTATATCTCAAAAACTAAATGTGATATGAAAACGCGCTCAACGGCATTAATTTTCTCGTGCTTCAGTTAACTTATAAACCAAAAAGAAACTACAAAAAAAAAAACTAATTTAGATTGGATTTGGCCAAGTGAGTCTCTATCTGCAACGCTATGTTCAGGAAGTTCATCAGAAGATGATGATTTGCTCTAGGATATAGGATTATTTAAATATTCTTACTATTCTTAGTACTATATAATATTTGTGTATCCATTCAATGTATATTTACTTTTTTTCATTACCTATGTTAATTTTTTATTTAGGAGTAATAATTTATTTGTATTTTCTATTGTGATAATAAATGTGTACAAAAACTAAAATTAAAAAATAAATATCCAAAAAGTGATATTTATCTGATATATATCCTATATATCAGATATTTTGATATTTATTATAAATATCATGATATTTACGAACCCTGATTTCAACACATTAATAGTTATTTACATTGCAAGACCGTTATACAGAAATTTACAGGCGAGCATAGAAAGGTAACGGGCGAGCGCTAGCGAGCCTGTTATCTGTGTGAGCCTGTAAATTTCAGTTAACGGTCGAGCATTGTACAATGGTTTATGTGCATTTAAATCGCAATATATGTATATTTAATAAAATTAATTGCAATAGTATGCAATAACTAAAATGTTCAATCAAGGTAGACTTTGAAAATCTGACAAATTTTGTTTAATCAAAAAATATTTAAGTGTCAAACGTTTAAAATTAGATATGTTGTCATGATAACCAATGTCAACAGCCCGTTATAAATTTTACACGGGCTAGCACGTTATAAGTCTCGTAACCCCTAGCGACAGTTCATTACGATTCAAATGTACGTAAAAAATGTTCAAATATTTGACAGAAGAACTTACTGAATTTGTTTGTTATTTTATTTTAATTCCGTGACTAACACTAAACGTAGGAAATGAAATTAGTTTATTGATTTAGATTTTAAGCTCTATATCTTTTATTTGAATAATTTTTCTCTAAAATAATTTGGAAAGCAATGCGAACTGTTTTCCCATATTAAACGCCGCTCTTCATGACACACCCTGTATAATTTCAGTTGCCTTTAATTATTTAAACCAAGTTTTTATTGTTTAGTAGTGCACCTGCTAATGATAGTTCTTACAGTTGTTAGAATGTGTTGTTGCTAATTATTAAATTTCATTAGTAACAAATAGAGTAAATGAATGACAACTGCTCTATAATAAAAGTAAAAAAATTATCATGTAATGTTTAGGAAAATTTAAGCATTTCTGCCTCGCATATTTTTTCTATCAAACATCATTTCAAATATAAATGTTACAAATAAAATATGTTTGTCTGATTTCACAAATGTATATTAAATCTAAGGTATTTTTTTTCCTGCATTTCATAAATGTCACATGTCTAGTTAACAGCGTTGCTATAGTTCGTTCGGAGAAAGATCGATAATCGTATTTCATTTATCGATACACCAAACGGTCATTTCATGGTCTCGGTATAAGAGAAACAATTAATCCTATTTATAGTCAAATTTAATAAAAAAGTTAAAAATATATTTTTTCTACAAATATTTAAAAAAAAGCACTTATTTCACTACTTTAAATACGTGACTCTTTTATCATTTACATTATCATGACAACGCGTAGTTTGCGCACTGTTTTGCACCCTAGTGCCTAAAATTAGTATTTCACACACACTCCAAAATTATTTGTTTCACGTTCCTTTGGTTACAACACATCAATAGTACCAAATTCATTTTAATTTTCCTTCAATTTACTTAAATAAATCAATAATTATTGTATTATTCTTTTTTGACAGTTGTAGAAAAAATATTGTTTGTATTTCATAGGTGAAATTATTATTTTTCGACGTGCTCGAATGACTTTTTTGCCTTGACCTACGGTCCCCACTAAAAGTGACATTTTCACGCACTTTTCACGCACTCTATACAAAAATAACTATTAAGACTAGAATACATTGTGAGGTACACAAAAGTTTGATGTTTATATAAAATTAAGAAGTTAAGCAAAACACTTGAAAACTGTCATCTTTTTAATTCAATTCCCTTAATGAGATTTTCTAATTTACTTCATTAAACGCATACATAAAAACAATTCCTTCTATATTTAATATAATGATAAAACAAAATATTGCACATCAAAAAACTACATTTAATATAATATTCATAATTTGTATAGATTTGTTTATTATAAACTTCGCTAGAATTTGATTGCTCGCTATTTATTAATAACACTTTAATTTAAATTAATATTAATTTGATTTAATTTCCAATAAATATCCTAATAAATACAAAATAGCACATAAAAATATTAGAGTCAATAACCCTGTACTGTAATTGGGATTAAATTCCTGTTGTACAGCGTAACATAAATAAATAAATAAATATAAGTTTCATAATTTGAATGCAATCTTTCTTGTTTGTTTGATGCAAATAAATTTATTAGGAGAGATTAATATCAGCCCTTAAATTACAAAAAAAAACTAACTTTTTTTGAACAATGAATTAATTTAGTCATCAGTTAAATAATATAGTAAGAATTGACAAGTCCATAAAACTGAAGAACCTTTCGTATCGCATTCAGTTACAATAAAACTGACCACCGCCAAACAATCCTTTCATGAATGAACCACAACTTCTACAACTAAGTTTCTCAAGTGTCAAGCTTCATGCTTCATGCTTCATGCTTCAACTTCACTTACGAGTGGTGCAGAGCGAGTTCTCTGGCAAGTTAGTGTTGGCACCTCGCGACATACACAACGTGAACATGATTACTGCACTTCGAGGTCGGGACGGACAGTCTGACACCGGCAACCGCGCCGTCGCCTCCGGTGATCGGTTCGGCCGTGACTCCGGACTCCGGGTAGAAGGCGATGCCGGTAGCGTGGTCCGAGAACGCACGAAGGTGGTCGGGAGACTTCGGATAGACCAGTGCTTGTCAAACGAATGGAGGAAAGAAAGGTTTTAGAGGATTTGTTTATTGTTGGGTGGATCGGGTTTCAATGTAAGGGTGTATTCATGGTTCGCATATCACTATATGCTGTAGGTTCCATGTTCTGTAATTTTAAGAATAAACGCAACTGTATTTCGTAATGACTTCCTTATTAACGCAAAATAGAAAAAGATTTTTACACGACCGGGAATATTTGACTGTTTCTATGATACAATATTTGGGATAGAAATAAAACATTTTTCGTAACACATGCACAAGAAACACGCTCTTATTCCCTAATTTTAGAGAGAGAAACACTGCTTTTCTCCCCTAGGGAGAGAAACATTCTGTTTATCTCCCTAGCTAGGATGTTTTTCTCCCTAGGTAGCTTGTTTCTCTCCCTAGAGACTACGATTATTAGCTGTTTGCGACGTTTCCTAGGTAACTAGTTACGCAACCCATATTTGACATTTGTCCCGATAAGACAGTAATTTTTGTGCACTTGTTACGAAAAGTATAATATGCTTCACGGGAGGGCGCGATTATCCCTTGTGTCCCTCCCTTGATGCATAACATACTATTAATGTTCACATTAATTCTCTAGGGATTTTATATTATATTGATAATTTAGCTGTCAAATATATGTAAAATACAATAGAGTATAATGAAACAAATAAAAAATTAAAAACAGCTGTAACTGACAGGATTTTATTGTAATTTTCGTAACACGTGCACAAGAAACACGTTCTTATTCCCTAATTTTAGAGAGAGAAACACTGCTTTTCTCCCATTATGTTTCTCTCCCTAGGTAGGATGTTTCTGTCCCTAGTGAGAATGTTTCTCTTCGTAGCGACTACCATTATTCCCTAGCTGAGCGGACAATGAACTAAATTTAATACTTTTTATTAACAAATGGAAAATTTGACACTTGTCCCAAGTTAGGATATTTGACATTTGTCCCGATAAGACGGTAATTTTTGTGCACTTATTACGAAAAGTATAATATGCTTCACGGAAGTGCGCGATTATCCCTTGTGTGAAGTTGACAAACTTCGACTTCGCACGCGGGAATAATCGCTTGTTTCCCTCCCTTGATACATAATATATTATTTTTAGGGTAGAGCTTTCTAGCCTCAGATAAAGTTTCTAATTAATTTTTAATATCGTATTGTCCGTCAGTACGGTGGTATGGATAGCGATACGGAATTCGAATCCGGAGATCCAGAGTACGAATCGCGCTCAAGCTAAAAATTATATAAACTATCACACTGCGGCTCGGTAAGTGCGGACCCTGTACTGTAATTGGAATTAAATTCCTGTTGTACAGCGTAATATAAATAAATAAATCATAGCCCAAGTGGTAATAATTATATTGAATGTCATTTTCTGATCTTTTTCAATTACCTTACAGAGTTATCAGAAACTTTCATCAAAGAAATAAAAATCAACCCTTACAATAACAAAAATATCTTGTTTGAATAATCATTCGCAAAGTTTGTTTGCCACTGGGTGCGTCCTGCGATCGAATGGGTCGCTCATGCGTTGCACAATCCGTTCTCGCAGAGGAGCAGCGAACCTTTGAACAACGGCGGCGGTGGCCATGGCGGCGGCTGTGGGGGCGGTGTTTTATTATTCTGATTGACTGCCGTTGTTTGAGAATTAGTTGGACACGTGAGACAATCGTGAGGTAGGAACGTGGACAAGACAACCGTGAATGGAAGGGAAATATTTAGGGGTGACTAGGGGAGGAAAGGAGGAGGAGGAGTTGAGGTAGGGCAGGGCTAGACTGGGTGGTGACAGAAAAAACTTATGACGTCATGCATTACACTATGTAACTACTGATTAAAAAAAATTGTATTAAATTGTACCATGAGAAACAAAGATAGATATAAAGGGCACGTCTGAGATTATCATTATCAGTGGCATTTTTCGTTATCAATTATGGCGGATTATTTGTCAATTGAGATAAATAA
Source organism: Pterostichus niger (assembly GCA_947425015.1). Lineage (NCBI taxonomy): Eukaryota > Metazoa > Arthropoda > Insecta > Coleoptera > Carabidae > Pterostichus > Pterostichus niger. The sequence continues at coordinate 38,116,510 of OX380337.1, forward strand.
TTAATATCAAATTTATGATCAATTGATTATTGTAATAACAACAAAGACAAAATTAATTGTCATCCAACACTTGGTGAAACTAGGTTTAATATAATATAAACTAAACACTTGACTAAGTCTCACAAAATTCAGCCTCCAAGTCACCTTATGATTGCATCGTCAGAGGCTGACCAGCACAGTTAGTAACCATAGACGCGTTCGCTCTTATTAGAGCTCATCAGTATGGTATAACTCACTTCTTCACCTAGAATAAAGTTCACGTGAAGAAGCTGGTGACGAAGAACTGTGCCAGCAGCGAATAAGATCCCTATGAAACAGGTAAGATGATATGAGAAGTTCTGTGGAACAGGCCATGCCATCTACCGAAAAAAAAATAAAAGCTACGCAATAGCAATTTAAATAACAACAAAGACAAAATTAATTGTCATCCAACACTTGGTGAAACAAGGTTTAATAAAAATATAAAGTAAACACTTGGCTAAGTTTCACAAAATTCAGCTTCCAAGTCAGCTTATGAGGGCTTCGTCAGAGGTTGGCCAGCACAGTTAGTAACCATAGACGCGTTTCGCTCTTATTAGAGCTCATCAGTATGGTATAACTCACTTCTTCACCTAGAACAAAGTTCATAAAAGACGACTGTAAATTACGCTCTCATTTGTCATCGTAAAGTTGACGTTTTCTGTGGAACAATCGAAAAATATCTTTGTCGTGCGTCTCCAATGGCAACGTGCAAAATTATTTTAATAGTTACCAGGGGTACAAACAAAACAGAAACTTGTCATATTGACAGTTGACAGAACGAATTTATTTTCAGTACGGATACGTTTTTTTTAATAATTTTTAAGATGTAGGTAATCGTAGAAAAAATTATGTGTGTATCACGAGCGTAAAGTGTCTTTGTTCCTCTTACACTAATGCACATTTAAAAATTTATAATTATATATAATGAAATAAAAGTATATTTATTTATTAATTATTTATTATGTAGGTACCTGGTGTAATGACTTATTTTTATTTTTTAAAATTAATGTACTAAAATGACACTAAAAATGTTCGCTAGGAATGAAATACCCTTATTTTTTCAAATTTTTAAAAATTTCTTTTTGTTCTATAATCAATATATCAAATTATATATGTCATTAAATTTTAGCCTTGGGGAAGACCATGGCTATCCTTATTTAATTTATGTTCATAATTTTGTTGCTTTTAAGTCAGTTAATTATTAAGTATTATAAAAATGTAGGTACTTTTTTTACAAAAATTCTTTGTTGAAATTTATGCCAAAACTTATAGGACATAACGTTGTTAATATACATTCTATAAACTGTCATATAATTATATAGTTACGTATGGTATAAAATATACCGAAAAAAATATTGCAATTTTATTTCGGAAGGGCTTCTATGTCACCTCCCTAAATCCGCCACTGAATATGTTTAATTATTATTCTTGGGAGATTCGTAAACAAAATTACTTTTCTATTCACAGTCAACAACAACATAAACTCCACCTAAATCAAAAATAATTTATGTAATACAATATATTAAAATTAATTTGAAACAAGTTTACATATTATGAATACGTCTAGTCATCTACGAGTTAGTTGTGGAATAAATAATGGGGTTGAATTAGCAAGGGATGAAAGGATTATCTTGAGGGTAGGGTGATGATTGGCATTTATAAGGGTTTATACTGGTTTGACCTCTTGCTGGGAAATTTGATTGTGTTGTGGTTTATTCTGTGAATTATGATTTTCCTGGAAATTTCTTGGAATATTTAACTACGGCTCTCTGTGCTTTTCTACATTCTAAATAATAATAATAATAATAATTTAAATAATAATAGAACAGACAATCGTAGCTTAGTGGATACAATTTGTGTCTATCGAGTTAGAGGTCTCAGATTTAAATCTAGTTCACTTTAAATTTAATAAAAAATATGATCGAGTCTAACAAGTAACACTACCCAACTGTCACTCACCGATTTAAATTAAACTTGGCACACTAATAGAACTCTAAAAAATATTGAACCTCTATTTTTTTATGGGGTAGGTGGCTCAGTGGTATCGAGTCGGTCTGTGGATCTTGAGAACCCTGGTTTGATCCCCACAGCCGACAAACAATTTTCACCAATTTAAAAAATCTACCCCTGTGGCTCCTCCACCACTAATATCTTTGGGGGCCGTGATTTGACGGTTGGTAACCGCATTTCACGCGAAAAAATATATCACTTACCGAGATCTGCTGAGGCAGAGTGCCACACCCAGTGATGGGTAAAAGGCGTGATGATATATTTATTTATTTTATTTTTATTTTTTTTTCATCCGGAAGTTGCTTTTTAGGGGTACAAACCACCCCTGAAAGATGGTTAAAACAAGAATCGCCATAAAGGAAATTAAATAATAATAATGGGGCAAGTAGCTCAATGGTATCGAGTCGGCCTGTGGATCTTGAGAACCCTGGTTCAATCCCCACAGCCGACAAACAATTTTCACCAATTTAAATCAACCCCTGTGGCATCCCCTCTACTAATATCTTTGGAGGCCGTGATTTGACGGCTGGTAACCGCACTTCACTCGAAAAAATATATCACTTACCGAGATCTGCGTAGGCAGAATGCCGCAGTCAGTAATGGGTAAAAGGCGTGATGATATATTTATTTATTTTTTTATTTACTTTTCTATATCACCCCCGTACGAGCACCTCCCCCCTCCCGATATATACTTACTAAAAATAAATTATTATACTAATTTTAAGACTTGTAACCACCCAAAGATATCTGCAATTACAAATTAGGTCCATTTAGAAATGCATATTGAACCCCTTTTCACTTTGTTTAATTCATTTATAACAATTATTACAGATGTAATTAATTTTTTAAATTTACAGACAATGTTTTTTAAACAGTTAGTAATATTTTAGATCGTTAAAATAATATATATTTCTATTCACAACAGAAAAACTAAATAATTACAATAGATAGTACGAGTTTAACCGCGAAACGCGACTTTCGAAGTAACAAGCTTGAACGGTACCGTGACGTCACTAGACATCACAACACGTTGATCAGCAACTAATTTTCTTTCCAGTCGAGCCCCTTGAATCTCTGTGCGTATGCAATCCTGCTGCATTTAGGCTTAATGCGGGCCTGTAAACTTCTCTACCCGTTGTATAGACGGTTGCCTGATTTGTTGTTATAATGTAACGGTTTTAAGGCCGTTCCGGTGTACAAGCGAAAACGCTCAAAAATTGTATCAACTTATTTGTTCTTCTAACTAAATAATGATGATATAAAAATATTAACATTTGTTAGTCAGTTTTTTGATAAAGTTTATAATAAACAAGATGCAGCTCACAAGCATAAATATATTACTTACTGAGATGTATTATAGCAGAGTGCCACTGCCAGTAATGGTTCAAAAGCATGATATATTTATTTTTTGGGATTTTTTGGTTAAACTTGTTGAAAAATCGAAATTTTTAAAATTTGTTTCTATATAGTTCAGAGCACGAGAAATATAGTCGTTCAAACCGCATTTCAATATCTCTTTTAGTTTTATAGTTATGTCGATTTTTGACTTTTTTAAAACTCAACTTTGAAAGTCCATATTTCGAAAACTAAAAGTGATATTGAAATGCGGTTTGAACGAGTGTATTTCTCGTGCGTTTAACTTATACCAAAATTTTACCATTTTTGAATTTTTTTCAACTTTTTTTCAAAATTGTCTTTTCTCAATATTTCCAAAAGTTGAAGAGATAATGAAAATCTGAAAACACCAGGGAATTCCTCGCGTGAAAATACATAGGTATGCAAATTTTTACAGCAAAATTCGCACGGATACATTTTTTATTACAAAAAAACGAAAATAGCCATTTTTGTTAAATTTCTTAAGGGGTTTTTACAGATTTAGGCCATTTTTGGATTTTTTGAAATAAAAAATGCATCCGTGTGAATTTTGCTGTAAAAATTTGCATACCTATGTATTTTCACGCGAGGAATTAACTGGTGTTTTCAGATTTTTATTATCTCTTCAACTTTTGGAAACATTGAAAAAATAAAATTTTGAAAAAAAGTTGAAAAAATTTCAAAAATGGTAAAATTTCGGTATGAGTAAAGTGGCGCACGAGAAATACAGTCGTTCAAACCGCATTTCAATATCTTTATTAGTTTTCGAGATATGGGCTCTCAAAGTTGAGTTTTAAAAAAAAGTAAAAAATCGATATATCTCCAAAAACTAAAAGAGATATTGCAATGCGGTTTGAACGAGTACATTTCTCGTGCTCTGAACTATATAAAAACATATTTTTTAAAATTTTGATTTTTGAACCGGTAGAACCAAAAATTCGCAAAAAATAAACATGCCTTCACTCATTCTGGCAGTGGCACTCTATCGTCTCTGTACTGTACAGAGTAGCAAACAAACACTATTAATATTCAGTAAAAATATCAGTAAAGTTTGTAAAAATGAGAAATTCATGTTTCAATTCAAAAATGCATTTACTAAAAGTAAAACAAAACATGTCAATTCCATGTCACCAGCGATGAAAAAGATAAAATCACAATTTCGATTTCAATTTAAACAAAAATGAAAATCAATAGAGAAAGCTGAAAGCATTTTTAAGTGAATAGTGTTGTAGGTAACTGAAAATTTCACGCGTGCTGAGCTTTACGCATGAAACGAATGTTACATCACAAACATCAAGCAGTTAAATCATTTTTGCATTCGTGTTCATTTATTCCACATGAAATGCTTCCTCTAAAATCTCTTACGTTGTGGCACACATTGAAAAAGCAATTGGATTCTTTAAATATGTTGATGTCAGACGCTAGAATTGAGATGAATGTTATGTGGGGGAAGTTAGCGTGAAGATAGTTTTATTACTGTAGGTGGGATTGAGGATGAATAACTGTGTGATGGGTTTAGAAGTAGATGAATATATTGTGAGTGAGTGTGGAGCCTGTACTGTAATTGGGATTAAGTTCCTGTTGTATAGCGTAACATAAATAAATAAATAAATAAAAGGAATTACGAATATGGCTGAGGCATGGTATACGAATGTTTGTAGGGGGTTTGATTATGAATTATTATAAGGTATAGATGATTAATTAGATTGTGACGATATACAGAGTGTTATATTTTAATAGACCCAGCAAATATCTCGCTTATTTTTCCACTTAGCAATTTCTTTCATATAACATGATTTATACAGCAACATGTAAGCTAGTTGATGACGGATGTACATTCATGATATCATTTCCGGTTTATTAGTAATTAATATCAACTTTGAAATTTCAAATGGAACATACTATATTTTTTAACAAATTTGAAAAGTGCATTAAATTTGCTTTACAATCATGTAAAATAATTCATATGTTACATTATTAAAAAGTAAAATGGCTGGCACTTTATTATACACCAAATCGGAAAGAGAATAGTGAGCCATGACTGTGTCTTGAAATAAAACAATTAACTAAAACAATTGTAATTATTATTATTAAATGAAATAATGTTTGTTTTGTCATAATAATACAGAAAATAAGAATAAGGAACACTTAATAACAACAAAATGATTTTATAACTAATATTGAAAATGGCTCCCATTCGTGGGTGTGGCACTCTGCTAGAGCAGATTTCGGTAAGTGATATATTTCTTCGCGTGAAGTGTTGTTAAATCACGGCCCCCAAAGTTGTTAGTGGAGGAGGAGCCACAGGGGTAGATTTAATTTGAATTATAAATAAATTAAAGTGTTTCATTTCTAATAACAATAATATCTAGTTTCAAAAGATAAAGTTACCTTCAGACCTATTTAAGTGTATGAGTTACCTTAATCATGGTCAACTTAATTTAATTATACTACGCTTATTATGGCCGTTTCATATCTCATTAAAATTCTTAGTTTCAAATTTATAAAGTGGGCAAGTGAACTAGCGCCTCTGACGAGATACTTCGTAACTAACATACACTAACCTAAAAATATTGAATATAAATAAATAATAATAAATATATCATCACGACTTTTTACCCATTACTGAGTGTGGCACTCTGCCTAAGCAGATCTCGGTAAGTGATGTGTAATTTCGTGAAAATTGTTTGTCGGCTGTGGGGATCGAACCAGGGTTCTCAAGATCCACAGGCCGACTCAATACCACTGAAAAACCTACCCCATATTAATATTAAATAATTCCATTAAATGTATTTCGTTTAATAACATAAACTTCTACTTTCAAATATTTTAAGGTTGATTTTGTAACTTGGCAGCGTGGTCACTTTCATTTATTTGCTATAAAAATTACTAGATGTCATTACTTGATATATTAATTTGTATTTCTTTTGTTTAGCAAAATAATGGAATGAAACGGCCATAATAAACGTAGGCAATTAAATGAAGTTGGCCATGCATTAACTGCAATAATTAATTGTCACGCCTCTTACTATAAATAAATTAGTTATGACTCAATGGTTACCCCTGGTTTACAAGGTGCAACTCACATACACTAACTTAACTCCATCCTCTTTTAATTTCTGTCAACTGAAAGCTATCACCATGCATCACACAGTCAAACCTCTTACACAATCCTGCTCCTCTAGTACAAATTTCTCCCCCGTTTCCTGCTGAGCATCACTCCTGCTTGCTGACTCTGCTGGATTGCAGGAAGCGCTCTCGGCGAGGTTCGTGTTTCTTCTCTTGTTACGTCATCACTAATTACAAGGATCTTGCCCTACTCTGCTTGACTCCTAAAGGTCTTTTGTACGATGGACTACTTGCTTTCCACCAATTAGAACGAGTGATGCTGATATTATTGGATTTTTATTTGTGTTGGTGCTGCTGATTAGCGATAATTTAGTTAGTGATGGAGCTTTTTGAGAAAGCAACTTAACAAAGATACTTCATTCCACTTTTTTACAATGACAGATGTTTGAAACTAATGCTTATTTTTTGTGTGTATCAAAATAATTGCAGTGTCATAGATAGATATGAAAACAAAAATTAAATGTAGAACTTATTGTATAATAGTATTTATTTATTTATTACTTCCTTGTACGAAGTAAAGGAAGTATTGTAATCGCGAAAATTTTCGGTTCTCAGATTTCAACGGAAATAGGTATTTTGGCCCTCCCTGAATCCATTTTGACTAATTTCGTCATGCCGTCTGTACGTACGTATCTCGCATAACTCAAAAACGGTGAGCCGTAGAAAATTTAAACTTTATATTTAGGACTGTTATAACATCTAGTTGTGCACCTCCCATTTTGGTCATTATACAACTACCGGAAGTGGTACTTTACTTGAAGCCTATAATAGATTTTCATGAAAAACTATATTCAAATATAATTTAAAACTTTCCAAATTTGGTATATAAGACTACTATATCAATGGAAATAACATAATAGATTTTGGTTAAAATAGACTAACCGGAAGTGGCACATTACATGAAGCTGCTAACAGTTTTCCTTGAAAAAAATGGTATTATTTAATTTTAGAAATAAATGCTGCAAATAAAAGTTTTAGAGAATTAAATTCTGCGTCTAGCACATTAAGAATTTTTTCATTAGCTTTTTGCATAAACGAGATATCTAAATTTAAATATTATATATTTTTTGATTTTTTTTTTAAATTAAGTTTGTTATGGATTAGAACAAAAAATAAAAGATTTAATGTCAAATATGTGCAATTAAAAAAATATCTATAGTTTATTACGTGTACAAGGAAGTCATGTGGTGTCCACATCAGATATTTTTTATTTATGTTACGCTGTACAACAGGAACTTAATCCCAATTACAGTACAGGGTCCGCACTGTAGTAGTTCATATAATTTTTAGTTTGAGTGAGATTCGAACTCGGAATCTCCGGATTCGAATTCCATATCGCTATCCACACCACCGTACTGACGGACAAAATAATGTTAACTTTATTCTTATTAAAATCATTACTTCATTATTTACAGAGGGAAATAAAAATGACAAGTACTCTCTAAGGAAAAAAAAGTTATTTAAGGTAGTGTCAAACCTCTTTTGTTAAATAACGAATTTTTCTGTTTGTATATAAAATATCGTATAAAACACGTGAGTAAAGTAGGTATCATTAGTTGCTTTACGCGATTGTATCCCTCGGGCTACGCCCTCAAAATTCAATCTTCGCTCTCGACAAATAATGACGAACTTAACTTCCTTATTATATAAACTACTATTTATTGCTCTATAATAAAACAATATATTATGAAAATAAATGGTTTAATTGACAACAATTAACGAATATAAAACATAAACTACAATATAGCATGTGTTTAAATAATTCTCATTTACAAATACATATTTTTTACATAACAGGAAAATAAAATAACAATAATAAAAAATAAAGCTCTTTAAATAAAATACAATGTTTTATGATCTAATTATAATTATTTATGTAGCCAGCGTAGTAAATTAATTTTTACTGGCGAGCTGGAAAGCTTGTGGGGCGAGCGACGAAGAAGCGAGTCTCTATAATTTAGTGAGCCCAGTAAAGATGAATTGCAAGCGTGCCGCGTACAAAGTTTTATTTCTACAGTCATATCATTTTCTTTTTATTAATTTATTTTGTTAGTTTTATAAAAAGATACATTACATTTTGTAATAAAAGGTTGTTGGAGGTAGAACAATTGATAGCTAGACGTTGTCATGGTGTTGTGATCGATCAACTACTGTTAGTGTCAACAGTTTCGTGAACTCTAATAATAAATAATTTGATATAATCGATTTAGTGCCCGACGAAGACTTCGAAGGCGATTTTCTTGCAGTTCAAAAAAATACATAAAATATTGTAATAACTTGTCATGTAAAATTTTATAGGCTCATAGAAGAGGCCTGTAAAATTTTACAGGGCTACGCGCTATAATAACTCATTTTCTTAGTAGTTAGTGGATAAAATAAAATATTAAACATCGTATATTGCCTCTTTTCAGATGTTTATTTATGTATTTATACTACTTTGTAGAACAGGAACAGTACAGGGTCCGGATTCACCTAGCTTTAGTGTGATAGTTTATACATTTTTAGCTTGAGTGGTATTCGAACTCAGAATCTCCAGATTCGAATTCCGTAAAGTTACCCACACCTCCGTACTGCCGTACAAAGTTTCTAAAGCATTTAAAAGAAAAATAGTTCAAATACAAGTTAAAGAGAACTACATTTTATATTTTGATTTGAAGCATTTTATAGAAAAATAATTTAGAGTAACGTTTGACACCAGAATATTAATATTAATTCTTTATATTACATTTTAGAACAGTACTAAGCTAATAAAAATAAAATAACAATTCCCTATTACATTAACAAATCACATTAAACCCCTTTCAATCCCTTTACTGAAATTTCTTGGTATCCTCTTTCTTATTAGCCTTTGCTCTTCGGTAACAAAATTTAATACTGAAACATAATCCGCTTATTAATGCTAGTACAGTTGCTATGACAATAGCAGCAACAGCAACGACATCTAAAAGAAGGTACTGGAAAATACTGATCCTAGAGGCGGTGGATTGTAGATGTCTTCCACCTCCGTGGCGTAGTATGTGCTCCACCCAATAGATGGCAGATGCGAGTGGTTTTAGGGGTTGGTCGTTTATTATTGAGGATCTTCGGTGCATTTCTTCACGATATCTGCGAAAAGGTGGACGGAAATTAATAACTGTTCACTTTTTATTAACATTTACTGCTTGTATTATGGGTTGAATATACAGGATGTCTAACAATTGCTTCCCTGATTAATTTACAGGGAACATATTCAAATGAATGTTTTGAGTAATCAATTATAGTTTTAAATCAGTCTTGATGTAACATTTTACTTATTTACAAATGGTTTTTTCATCACCAGATAAAGTTTCCGGTAACTATTAGCAGAATAAATAAAAAATATCACATCGAAATCATAGCACAAATTGGAATATTTAATAATATTAATTGTTTTCGTGGTCGGTTCTTGGTGAAACATATTTAAATAGTAAATAAAAATTATTTTAAAATAAAACACATTTGGTACGTTTTACAAAACGTTTCGACTCTTCAGTCACCACTAGGATATTATTATTATTTTATATATACCGGATATCTCTGTAATTTTAGAACAAAAGTGTACAGAAGAAAAATGTTCAGAATGAAAAACTGCATTCATCGAGTATAAGTTTGTTGTTCAATTGTTTCTTATATCCGAGTTAGAAGCAAAAGGAAATAAACGCTTTAAAGCAATTATCAGAGTGCCATGAAAAATAAAACAAATTAGATAACTTAATAGTAGGTATTTATTTGTCTAGATTATGTAGGAAAAAGAAAATAATAGTTGCTATAATTAATTTTATTATTAAATTAAATGCTCGAATAAATAAATAAATTAGAGTAAGCTTCCAATTCTGGTCCAATATGTCAAATAATGTCAGACACAACAAACAAATTATTGTTTTATTTCTCAGGGCACTCTGATAATTGCTTTAAAGCGTGTATTTTCTTTTGCTTCTAACTCGGACATAAGAAACAATTGAACAACAAACTTATACTCTATGGATGCAGTTTTTCATTCTGAACATTTTTCTTCAATACAATTTTGTTCTAAAAGTAATATGTAAAGAGATATCGTTAAATCAAAAATTTAACATTGAATTGTCTATGTTCGGTAAAAAAAAAGTAAATACCCGGTATATATCGGATCAACTACTAGGTCAAATTTGTAAAACTTACCGAGTTTGTTTTATTTTATATTAATTTTATTTTTTAAATATTCAAATAGGAATAAGTAAACTAAATGCTATATTCTCATGCGATATTTTTAGAGTTATCCTGGTTATCGGGAAATTTATCCGGAGATGGAAAACCGGCCCAAAGTAACTGTTATCTCTCACAGTTTTCTTGAAGATTGTCTATGTACATGTAAATATGTGTATATATATTTCCTTACATTTTGTTCGTTAAAATTTGTTGTACGGCGTTAGAAAGGGAATCTTCATTAATATCTTCAGGTAATACTTGTATTCCATATCCGGATGATACTATATTCGCAGCGTTTGAGGGCTGGTCGCCAAAAAATGGGATAACAACAAGAGGAACGCCACTAAACATTGCCTCAGTTAAACTTAAAAGTCCTCCGTGTGTTATAAATACTTTCACATTTGGATGTGCTGAAAAATTGAATATTTATTAATGATAATTTGGCGAAGATTAATTGCGGGATGAATCTGATTAATAAGCACAAACGCATGTTCTTGATTTTAGATTCATTTAGATTTTTTGAGTGCTTAACTACAATTGTGTGAAATTCATTTTATAACTCTTTCAATCGCTTAAAAAGAGCTACAAATTTGATTATAAGTTTTAATTTTTTGAGATATAGACTCCGGAATGGTTGCACTTACCAAACATTTGCAAAATCAGATTTTTGCTTTTCCGAGGCTATATCTCAAAAACTAAGCAAGCTATTGAGATTTCCTCAGCGGCATTAAATTTTTCGTATTTCAATTGTCTTATAAACAAGGATTCAGCGATTTTGAAAATTACGAAAAATTGTCTCCAATTTTTTTCCTAAAACAGTTTTTGAATATTATTTCAAAAACTATAAGACTTATGGTTTTAGCGATTACACCATTGGATTCAGCGGGTCAAAATCAGGGTTCGTAAATATCATGATATTTATAATAAATATCAAAATATCTGATATATAGGATATATATCAGATAAATATCACTTTTTGGATATTTATTTTTTAATTTTTAAATAAATCCAGGATACAAATTTAAATTTAGGACTGCTGTTTTTGTAGTAATAATATTAAATATTATAATATATTATTTCCAAATCTATTAAATTAGTTTACAACATTTTACACACCCTGTACATATGTAATAAATATAAACAATTAATACAGTACTTCCTAAATAAGTTTAAAATAAATCCAGGATACAAATTTAAATTCAGGACTCCTGTTTTTGTAGTAATAATATTAAATATTATAATATATTATTTCCAAATCTATTAAATTAGTTTACAACATTTTGCACACACTGTACATATGTAATAAATATAAACAATTAATACAGTACTTCCTAAATAAGTTTAAAATAAATCCAGGATACAAATTTAATTGCAGGACTCTTGTTTTTGTAGCAATAATATTAAATATTATAATATATTATTGCCAAATCTATTAAATTATTTTACAACATTTTGCACACACTGTAAACATGAAATAAATATAAACAATTAAGACAGAGCTTCCTAAATAAGTTTAAAATAAATCCAGGACACAAATTTAAATTCAGGACTCCTGTTTTTGTAGTACTAATATTAAATATTATAATATATTATTTCCAAATCTATTAAATTATTTTACAACATTTTGCACACACTGCAAACATGAAATAAATATAAACAATTTTAATACAAAGCTTCCTAAATAGGTTTAAAATAAATCCAGGATACAAATTTAAATTCAGGACTCCTGTTTTTGTAGTAATAATATTAAATATTATAATATATTATTTCCAAATCTTTTAAATTAGTTTACAACATTTTGCACACACTGTACATATGTAATAAATATAAACAATTAATCCAGAGCTTCCTAAATAAGTTTAAAATAAATCCAGGATACAAATTTAAATTCAGGACTCCTGTTTTTGTAGTAATAATATTAAATATTATAATATATTATTTCCAAATCTATTAAATTAGTTTAAATCATTTTGCACACACTGTACATATGTAATAAATATAAACAATTAATACAGTACTTCCTAAATAAGTTTAAAATAAATCCAGGATACAAATTTAATTGCAGGACTCTTGTTTTTGTAGCAATAATATTAAATATTACATTATATTATTTCCAAATCTATTAAATTAGTTTAAATCATTTTACACACACTGTAAACATGAAATAAATATAAACAATTAATTCAGAGCTTCCTAAATAAGTTTAAAATAAATCCAGGATACAAATTTAAATTCAGGACTCCTGATTTTGTAGTTAGCAAACAGACACACAAGCGGTGAAGAAGAGAGCTCGACATATTTGCAATGTCTCTCTCACTTCGTTATTAGCCAATAGTATTCCAGTATTACGGGCATGCGCATTTTGAAGCAAGTATGGACAAAGATAAGATAGCATATATCTCACTTTTACTTTCTTTTTCGTTTAGATAACATTGCTGGTATACGACATCAGCAATATATTACTAGTATATATATATGGGAATTTCAAAACTTATCTTTTGTGCTTAGCATACATAGTAATAAAATAAAATATTCCAGTGTGACAGCATGTCTAGCACTTTTTAAAAATGTCAAAAACTTAATAAATATTAATAAATATAATATTATCTAATGCTAAATAAAGATGTTTATGGTACAATTATCTAAGTTAAACTAGTAAAATTGATTACTGAACTGGAAGACGAAATACTTGGATACATTTCCGAGAGGTTGGAGAAGAAGATTTCACGACCAGAGATGCTGCAGAAAAGCTGTCCATGATGATTTGATAAAGTAAGTAAAGTTTAAGTACATGTAACGTAAGATGCAATATTTTAAAATCTAGATTTTATTTTTTCATTCTGTGCATTTTTTGTTTGAAACTTTTTTCTGTACAACTCCTAACTTCGAAGATACAAATAACCAGCCTTAAAGTAAAATATCTTTTGTACTAATTAAAAATTGAGGGTTGTTCGTGAACTCTGCCCTCAGTATTAAATCCTGGAAGCTGCATGCAAAATTTCACGGTGATTGAAGATAGTTTAATAATTAAAGGAAAAAAATATTGTGAGGTACATCGTTGCTTTTGAAAACCTTAATTAATATAGTATATTCGAATTGGTTGAAATTTTATAAATACCTTGTAGTGGACCTAGTCACTACGAAAACTGCAGGAAAATAGACTACGGCTTATTGCAAATAAATTTCTGCAGGGCCGAATGATTTCTAATGTTCCAATAATTATTCTGACTTATTTCTAAAACTGTGGCCTTTCCCCAAAGAATTCCTACAGTCCCTATAATCATTCTGAAGTCCCTGAAAACATTCTGACATATTTCTAAGACTGTGCCCTTTCCCCAAAAAATTCTGAAGTCTCTAAAAAACTTCTAAAGTGCCTGAAAACATCCTGACATATTTTTAAGACTGTAAGCCTTTCCCCAAAAAAATCATACAGTCCCTAAAAAAATTCTGAAGTCCCTGAAAACATTCTGACATAATTCTAAGACTATAAACTTTCCCCAAAAAAATCATACAGTCCCTAAAAAAATTCTGAAGTCCTGAAAACATTCGGACATATTTCTAAGACTATGGACTTTTGTTGGAATCTGGGATTCGGTAGGAATTATAATGAATGAAAATACGCGTACTGTATATGAAAAACGGTTTATTGACCAAACATGTAAAAATATTTATTTATTTATTTATTTACGTTACGCTGTACAACAGGATTTTAATCCCAATTACAGTACAGGGTCCGCACTCACCGAGCCGCAGTGTGGTAGTTCATATAATTTTTAGCTTCAGTGCGATTCGAACTCGGGATCTCCGGATTCGAATTCCGTATCGCTATCCACACCACCGTACTGACGGACAACTGCGAATACAAAATACATAGTTACAGAAAAAAAACAAAATAATTGAACAACAATATAAATGCCACGGACGCTCGGATCGCTCAGTGACATCTACTTCAACACTTCCCCTCGATCCGATCTCCGACTCTTTTCATGAGCCCTAGCAACTCCATGCACCGTCGGTGGCTGTCTCTCGGCAGCGGTTTCGTGAGAACGTCGGCCGCCATGTCCTTGGAAGATACGTGTACCACGGACACCTGACTGGACTGCACGGCCTCACGAACGAAGTGATGACGAATGTCGATGTGTTTCGTCCTGGCGTGATGTACCGGATTCTTCGCCAACCTCTGTGCACTCACGTTGTCGCTGAGCAGCCTCACGCTGTCCACTGTCATTTCCAACTCGCCTAGGAAACGTCTCAAGTATATGGCCTCCTTCGCTGCCTCTGTCAAAGCCATATACTCCGCCTCGGCCGTGGATAGGGCGACGGTCCGCTGCTTCCTCGAGTCCCACGAGATAGGTCCCCCGGCTGCTAGGAACGCGTACCCCGTGAACGATCTCCGGTCATCCGTCGACATGGCCCAGTCGGCGTCCACGTATCCCATCATCGGCTCGTCTCCTGCTTTGTAGAACAGTCCCCAGTCGATCCCTCCTTTGAGATACCTGAGTACTCTTTTCGCTGCATTCCAATGACTCTTGTTGAAGCAGTCATTGAACTGACTCAGCGAACTCGTTGCGTGTGCTATGTCCGGCCGCGTGGCTACTGACAGGTACAGTAGGCACCCCACGAGCTCTCGATAGGGAGGTTTTTCGCCGTCCTCTTGCGACCATGGATCTCCACGCGCCAGCCTGGTTCCCGGATCCATCGGAGTCGCCACGGGATTGCAGTCTTGCATCCCGAATCGTTGTAGGATGTCGGCAATGTACGTCCTCTGGCTGATGAAGATCCCCTCTGCATCTCTGGAGAAATCCATCCCTAGACACCGCCTCACGTCGCCGAGCTCCTTGATGTCGAAGGACTGTCCGAGACGCTTCCCGAAATCCAGGACCTTCTGCATCTCCCGGCACGTGACGAGAATGTCGTCGACGTAGATAACGACGATCAGCAGGTCAGCTTTTGTGGGTGCCGCTCCCATTGCGCGTAATTCGGCATCCAGTCTTGAATGCCACGAACGGCCTGCCTGCTTCAGCCCGTACAGCGCCTTTTTCATACGACACACCTTGTCGCCCGTGGCCATACGTCTCAGCATCGCCGCCGCCTTCTCGATGGACCGCTGACCTCTTCTCCCGTCGCCCACGATGCATTGCAGCACTTCCCTCGTCCACAACGGCAGCTCCATGTACACCTCCTCGTCCAGCCGGCCGTTGAGGTATGCCGTCTCGACGTCGTACTGTTGAATCTTCATTCCCAGCTTGGCTGCCAAAGAGACGACCGCTCTGATGGATCCCAGCCGGGCGACAGGAGCGTACGTCTCGTGGAAGTCTCTGCCGTAGCGTTGAGCGTAGCCTTTTGCCACCAACCCGAGCCTTTCTCGCTTGCCATGGCCGACAACCACTCGTCTCGCTCCGAACCCTTCAGCGCCTGATTGACCGGAACTTCGGTGATGAAGGCGAAGTCCTTTGGCTGCTCCGCGACTGCTCTGGCAACTGGATTTGCCTTGCCTGGTCTGCCGCGCTGTCCCGTCCGGATCAGCCGTGGCCGGCCGCGTCCTCGTGCTGGTATCTGAGACGCGTTGTTCTCCGTCTCATCTATTGCCTCATCGGAGTCGTTCTCGGCGCTCTGCCACGTCTCGTCCGGGTCCCCCAAGGACACCTCGATGATGTCATCTTCGCGCGTGTCGTGGTCTCGGTTGCGGGTGCCCGTTGCCTCTCGATGCAGGTCCAGGATGATATCAGAGTTTGGACCCTGCGCTTCTTCGCCCCCTGGAAATTCTTCTTTCCCTGGCTGCTTTCCCTGAGAACAAAAAATGTCGAGGTTTTCGGTCGACGGACTCGGGAAATTCCGGAGGAACTTCACGTCCCTCGTCACTTCGATCTTCCTGCTTTCCGGCAGCCAGACCCTGACTGCCTTGGACTCCGAACTGTAACCCAGGAACACTCCTTTCCTGGATCGTGGCTCCATCTTCCCCTAGTTCGGCGACCGGTCCATGACGTACGCCTCGCAGCCGAATGCCTCGAAGCCAGATACGTCCGGGACCCTCCCGAGCCACTTTTCGTGCGGCGTTGCTCCATTCAGCTTGCTGGTCGGCGCACGATTTCTTATGTAGTTGGCCGTATTCACGGCCTCTGCCCAGAATCCTGACGACAGGCCTGACTTGATGAGCAGGCACCGAGACATATCGAGTAGCGTCCGATTGCGTCTCTCTGCAACGCCGTTTTGCTCTGGATTGTATGGAGCCGTCAGCCGTCGCGTGATTCCGTGCTTCTCCAGGTACCTGTCGAACTCGCCGTTGACGTACTCTCGCCCGTTGTCCGTCTGGAGCTGTTTCACCCGCCGTCCGTGCTGCGTTTCGATGAACGTCCTGAAACGTTTGAACTCTTCCAGCACCTGGTTTTTGTTCCTGACGAACCTGACCTCGCACCATCTAGAGCAATCGTCGATGAAGGTGACGAGAAATCTCTTGCCGCCGTTCGACTCGACTCGCATCGGGCCGCACACGTCGGAGTGAATGATTTCCCCCGGTTCGGTCTTTCTCGCCGATGCCTTCGGGAACGGTGCGCGGCTCATCTTCCCCTGCATGCACGTAGCGCACTCGAATTCCTCGTCGATGTCCAGCACATTCGCGCCTTGAATTCGCCCCGACTTAATGGCTTCGTGAAGCGACCGCGCGTTCAAGTGCCCCATCTTCACGTGCCAGTCTTCGAGGGAATTCTTCTCAGGGGTTGATTTGGTTTTTGCTGATTCCAGGACTTGGTTGCACTCTCGGACTTTTTTCACACGGAGACAATATAGCCCGTTTTCGCGGTTCACGGTGATCAGCACGCGCCCGTCGTTGCTCACGACTTCCGCTTTCGTGTTGTCGAACACGACTTTGTGGCCTTTGTCCGTAATCTTTGCGACCGAGATTAGATTCGATCGTAAATCGGGCACATATAACGCGTCGCTAAATTTAATTGTTTCGCCGCGTCCGTTTACACTTATCGCGGCCGACGCCGTACCCCGTCGTAGGACGTCCGTTTTTGTAGCGTTCGCGAGGTTTAGTTGACCGTGCTTACCACTTTGGTCTATTTCCACGAAGGCTTCAATGTCCTTGCACATGTGCGATGTGCACCCGCTGTCGAAGCACCACGTGTCGCGTCCCGCGTCACTTCTCGCACGAAATGTCATTTCAGTCGACGCGTGATGAGTCGCCTCGTAACAGTCGTTTGATACCGTGTTCGCACTGGACTCCTTCCCGGGAGACTTGCAATTCCTAGCCCGATGCCCGATTCTACCGCACTTGAAACATTTCATCTTTGCGTCGCGCACTTTGTTTATTATTGTCGGGCCTTTTTACGAACATCGCATTTTGTGTCTTTCGGCTCGAGCCGCCGCGCGCGTCTTGCTCTTCCGCGACCTTTATACAAAGTGTATCGACCGTGGGCAACGTATCGCGCGATAACATAGCGCACCTGAAATTTTCAAATGATTCCGGCAGACTACGTAGTAGCATCACGGCCAAGAGATCCTCGTTGATCTCAATCTCGAGTTCCGCAAGCTTGTCAACGGTGTCTCCGAAACGTCGGCAATATTCCCGCGCGTCGTCCTGCTCGACCATCTTCAAGGACATCAATCTATTCATCAAAGCGACCTTCCGTGCAGGCGCTTTTGATTGGTAAATGTTTTCCAACTTTTTCCAGATATCGTTGGACGTTTGGCAAGACTTTACCTGCTTCGTCTCCGCAGAACTCATGGCGAGGATTATGTCGGACTGCGCCTTCAGGTCTGCGTCGTCCCATAGCTCCGCCGCCGATGTGTCGTTCGTCGGCCGCTGTATTTTCCCGCACACGTAGCCCCACGCGTCGTTCTTTATTAGGAGCGCCCGCATTTGGATTTTCCACGTGTCGTAGTTCGTTTTACTGAGTGTTTCGAAACGCACTCCCGTCGACGAACTCATCTCGAATTTTAGTTTGAATGTCCGAAAACTAAAAAACACAGCGTTATACACCGATCCTAACTCACCGCACTTTTACACGTTTTTTTTTCTTTCCGCGAGTTTCACTTTCACTATCGCGCGCCTGGGCCCATAACCTGTTGGAATCTGGGATTCGGTAGGAATTATAATGAACGAAAATACGCGTACTGTATATGAAAAACGGTTTATTGACCAAACATGTAAAAATATATTGTGACAACTGCGAATACAAAATACATAGTTACAGAAAAAAAAACAAAATAATTGAACAACAATATAAATGCCACGGACGCTCGGATCGCTCAGTGACATCTACTTCAACAGAATGTTTTCAGGGACTTTAGAATTTTTTTAAGGACTGTATGAATTTTTTAGGGAAAGTCCACAGTCTTAAAAATATGTCAGAATGTTTTCAGGGACGTCAGATTTTTTTTAGGGACTGTATGAATTTTTTGGGGAAAGTCCATAGCCTTAGAAATATGTCAGAATGTTTTCAGGAACCTCAGAATTTTTTTAGGGACTGTATGAATTTTTTGGGGAAAGTCCATAGTCTTAGAAATATGTCAGAATGGTTTCAGGGACTTCAGAATTTTTTTAGGAACTAAATGATTTTTTTGGGGAAAGTCCATAGTCTTAGAAATATGTCCGAATGTTTTCAGGGACTTTATAATATTTTTTAAGGACTGTATGAATTTTTGGGGAAAGGATACAGTCTTAGAAATAAGGCAAAATGTTTTCAGGGACCTCAGAATTTTTTTAGGGACTGTATGAATTTTTTGGGGAAAGTCCATAGTCTTAGAAATATGTCAGAATGGTTTCAGGGACTTTAGATTTTTGTAGGGACTGTATGATTTTTTTGGGGAAAGTCCATTGTCTTAGAAATATGTCAGAATAGTTTCAGGGACTTTAGAATTTTTTTAGGGACTGTATGAATTTTTTGGAGAAAGTCCATAGTTTTAGAAATATGTCAGAATGTTTTCAGGGACTTCAGAATTTTTTTAGGGACTAAATGAATTTTTTGGGGAAAGTCCATAGTCTTAGAAATATGTCAGAATGTTTTCAGGGACTTCAGAATTTTTTTAGGGACTAAATGAATTTTTTGGGGAAAGTCCATAGTCTTAGAAATATGTCCGAATGTTTTCATGGACTTTATAATTTTTTTTAAGGACTGTATGAAATTTTTGGGGAAAGGATACAGTCTTAGAAATAGGTCAAAATGTTTTTAGGGACTTTAGAATTTTTTTAGGGACTAAATGATTTTTTTGGGGAAAGTCCATAGTCTTAGAAATATGTCTGAATTTTTTCAGGGACTAAATGAATTTTTTGGGGAAAGTACATAGTCTTAGAAATATGTCAGGATGTTTTCAGGGACTTTAGAATTTTTTAAGGACTGTATGATTTTTTTGGGGAAGAGCCCACAGTCTTCAAAATATGTCAGGATGTTTTCAGGAACTTTAGAATTATTTTAGGGACTGTATGAATTTTTTGGGGAAAGGACACAGTCTTAGAAATATGTCAGGATGTTTTCAGGGACTACAGTATTTTTTTAAGGACTGTCTGAATTTTTTGGAGAAAGTTCATAGTTTTAGAAATATGTCAGAATGTTTTCAGGGACTTCAGAATTTTTTTAGGGACTAAATGAATTTTTTGGGGAAAGTCCATAGTCTTAGAAATATGTCCGAATGTTTTAAGAGACTTCAGAATTTTTTTACGGACTGTATGATTTTTTTATGGAAAGTCCATAGTCTTAGAAATATGTCAGAGCGTTTTCAGGGACTTCAGAATTTTTTAAAGGACTGTATGAATTTTTTGGGGGAAGTCCATAGCCTTAGAAATATGTCAGAATGTTTTCAGGGAATTCAGAATTTTTTTAAGGACTGTATGAATTTTATGGGGGAAGTCCATAGTCTTAGAAATATGTCAGAATGTTTTCAGGGAATTCAGAATTTTTTTAAGGACTGTATGAATTTTATGGGAGAAGTCCATAGTCTTAGAAATATGTCAGAATGTTTTCAGGGAATTCAGAATTTTTTAAAGGACTGTATGAATTTTTTGGGGGAAGTCCATAGCCTTAGAAATATGTCAGAATGTTTTCAGGGACGTCAGAATTTTTTTTAGAGACTGAAGAATTTTTTTGGGCGCAGTCCATAGTCTAAGAAATATGTCAGAATGTTTTCAGGGACTTTAAAATTTTTTTAGGGACTGTATGATTTTTTTGGGGAAAGTTCATAGTCTTAGAATTATGTCAGAATGTTTTCAGGGACTTCAGAATTTTTTAAAGGACTGTATGAATTTTTTGGGGGAAGTCCATAGTCTTAGAAATATGTCAGAATGTTTTCAGGGAATTCAGAATTTTTTTAAGGACTGTATGAATTTTATGGGAGAAGTCCATAGTCTTAGAAATATGTCAGAATGTTTTCAGGAACTTTAGAATTTTTTTAGGAACTGTATGAATTTTTTGGGGAAAGTCCATAGTCTTAGAATTATGTCAGAATGTTTTCAGGAACTTCAGAATTTTTTTACGGACTGTATGATTTTTTTATGGAAAGTCCATAGTCTTAGAAACATGTCGGAGCGTTTTCATGGACTTCAGAATTTTTTTAAGGACTGTATGAATTTTTGGGGAAAGTCCATAGTCTTAAAAATATGTAAGGATGTTTTCAGGCACTTTAGAAGTTTTTTAGAGACTTCAGAATTTTTTGGGGAAAGGGCACAGTCTTAGAAATATGTCAGAATGTTTCAGGGACTTCAGAATGATTATAGGGACTGAAGGAATTCTTTGGGGAAAGGCCACAGTCTTAAAAGTATGTAAGAATAATTATTGGAACATTAGAAATCATTCGGCCCTGCAGAAATTTATTTGCAATAAGCAGTAGTCTATTTTCCTGCAGTTTTCGTAGTGACTAGCTCCACGGCAAGGTATTTATAAAATTTCAACGAATTCGAATATACAATATTAATTACAATTTTAAAAAGTACCGATGAACCTCATAATATTTTTTTCCTTTAATTATTAAACTATCTTCAATCACACTGAAATTTTGCATGCAACTTCTAGGATTTAATACTGAGGGCAGAGTTCACGAACAACCTTTAATTTTAAATTAGTACAAAAGATATTTTACTTTAAGGGTGGTTATTTGTATCTTCGAAGTTAGAGGTTGTACAGAAAAAAGTTTCAAACAAAAAATGTACAGAATGAAAAAATAAAATCTAGATTTTAAAATGTTGCATCTTACGTTACACGTACGTAAACTTTACTTACTTTATCAAATCATTATGGACAGCTTTTCTGCAGCATCTCTGGTCGTGGAATCTTCTTCTAAAACCTCTTGGAAATGTATCCAGGCATTTCGTCTTCCAGTTCAGTAATCAATTTTACTAGTTTAACTTAGATAATTGTACCATAAACATCTTTATTTAGCATTAGATAATATTATATTTATTAAGTTTTTGACATTTTTTAAAAGTGCTAGACATGCTGTCACACTGGAATATTTTATTTTATTACTATACCGGGTGTAACACGAAAAGTGAAACATACGCGTTTAACATGGCAAATCAGTTTTTCCGAGCGCATTGCTTCCCTAATTATTTTAGGAAAAAATGTTTCAAATAAATGTTGTAAAGCATACAATTCTACATCCGAATCAATAAACTAAATTCATTTTGACTACTTCATAACTGCAGAAATTAAATTTGAAAATTCACGTAATTTCAATTTAATACTAATAGCCATGGAATGAAAAACAAGAGTTTCCCTTTTCGCTTTTGGACCCAGTGTCAGCAATATATTACTAATAGATATATGGAAATTCCACACTTGCAGTAATTTATTGCACATTATTTTGTTCTTGTTCCGCATATTCTTAAACGTGCTGTTGGACTCGAGCTGTGGTTGGGACCCGGTATCACCGCTACCGCTGCCAGCGCTGTAACAACACACCAGCATTTCAGAATAAGAGCTATGAAGGTTTTAGATTCAATGTAATTACAAATTTTATAGTTTTGTAACATAAATATAATAGTATATTACATAATAAGTCAGGAAAGTGATGCTTTACTTGACGAAGCGGTTGTTTGAAGTACGAGGCCGTCATGCCGACTATTTTAATTCGCTGAGTCAAGTAAAACACTTTCGTGACGTATTATGTATACTATTTTTTCTGAAATCATTCATATTTATATTTTATCAATATAATTAATAATAAATATTTCAAAATGTTGAATTTTTTGGTAAGAATCATATTGGCAGCAAACTACATATCCAAGGTGATAACAAAAGTTGTTGAAAACAATATCTTATGTGAAAAATCTATTGAATATATTTGTGTTAAAAGTAATATTGTTGACAGAGAAGATATCTTTATAATGTTGGAAAATATAGATGAAAATGAGTATGAGGCGGTATTTTCAAGTACTCCTCCTGAAATCTTAAATCAAGCAACTGCGGCTGTTGAAAATTTATTACCGAGCAAGTCCAAAGACCGATATGATAAAGAGTATTTTATTTACTGAATCTCCAATAAATTTAGCTTCAAATTTGCCAGTGTCATACATAAATTTTAGTAATTTAAGCAATTGTATATTTAGTATTAATATTATTGATAAAAATAAATAAAAATCTTATGAATTTTTTTAGTTATTTAGTTTATTTATTTGAGTCAGGTAAACACTTACTTTCCTGACTAAAATGCGTCAGGAAAGTAGGCATTTTCTTGACGATTTCAGAAAACACATATTACCTGGCTGCACATTTGTTTATTTCCCAATTAATCAACACATCTTCGACTTCCTCTACATCCAATTCCAGACTCGTTTCCGGGAAACCATCATACGAGTGACTGTCTTCTTTTTCTGGAATTGTTTCGGCTTTTTCCTTCAATCTTATTTTTCTCTGTGGGATCACATTCTGTGATTCTTCGTCCACTGTTTCGGTAAAGTTGTTTGGTTTAGACTGTGAAGACCTTTCTAGGATTTCCGCTTCATTTGGTTTGTCCACTTCTTATTTGATGTCTAAGTTGGCGAAGACTGTGCATTTGTATGTTAAGGGAAGAAAGTGAGACATTTCTTCCCGAAATTGCTGTTTAATTTCCCGAGGGATATGTATAACATCTGAGGGATGAAGGACACTTTCTTCACGAGGTGCTTTTATTTCTCTTTGTAAATTGAGAACAAAAGCCATGAAGGTTTAGTTCTTCAAAATATAGGCATGTGAGTACTTCAGGACAATGCCGTTGTGCGCATTTTCATATATCGTTCATTTTTTAAGAGATAGCTTCGGAAAAATGCAAAAATCTTAAAGAATAAGTAGAACTTCACTTTTCCGGAGGCTATATCTTAAAAATCTGATGTGGACAGCACATGACTTCCTTGTACACGTATTAAACTATAGATATTTTTTTAATTGCACATATTTGATATTAAATCTTTTATTTTTTGTTCTAATCCATAGCAAACTTAATTTTTTTTAAATCTTAAAATATATAATATTTAAATTTAGATATCTCGCTTATGTAAAAGGCTAATTTAAAATTTTTTAATGTGCTAGACGCAGAATTTAATTCTCTAAAACTTTTATTTGCAGCATTTATTTCTAAAATCAAAATAATACCATTTTTTTTCAAGGAAAACTGTTAGCAGCTTCATGTAATGTGCCACTTCCGGTTAGTCTATTTTAACCAAAATCTATTAGGTTATTTCCATTGATATAGTAGTCTTATATACCAAATTTGGAAAGTTTTAAATTATATTTGAATATAGTTTAGTAGTATTATAGGCTTCAAGTAAAGTACCACTTCCGGTAGTTGTATAATGACCAAAAAGGGAGGTGCACAACTAGATGTTATAACAGTCCTAAATATAAAGTTTCAATTTTCTACGGCTTACCGTTTTTGAGTTATGCGAGATACGTACGTACGTACGTACGGACGGCACGACGAAATTAGTCAAAATGGATTCAGGGAGGGCCAAAACACCTATTTCCGTTGAAATCTGAGAACCGAAAATTTTCGCGATTACAATACTTTCTTTACTTCATACAAGGAAGTAATATGCGAAAAAACACTCAAAAGCAGGCTTTTTCGGATATTTTTGTTTTCAAAAATTAAGTGTTATAAAAGACCATTTTCTTAATTATACAGAATTTTTTTAACCAAATCGTCCTGGTATTTTTGATAAATTCAGACTCGAAATTTTGACGTCTTGATCTGCTGCATTTCAATTCAAATTTGCTTGTTTTATAAATATTTTTAATCTACATATCAACAAGTAAATTGTTGTGAGATTAATTGCATTACTTGTTCCTTCATTTGGATGAGAATAAGAAGTAAATAATTTTTTTTCTGAGCCCCGCAAACATACCTAAAAAGTCGACATGGGCGACTTTAACGTCCAATAAAATTTGCGGAGAAATTTATTTTACTCCAAATTAAAAAATGTTTTAAATTAAAAAGTTTTATTTTGTTACTTCTTTTTTATTTTAATTATATTATTTTTTAATTAAGGGATGAATTGAAAAATGTTTTAAACAAATCTTCTTAATTTTTTATTTCTCTGGCACATTTTATTTTCACCAATTTAAATCTACCCCTGTGGCTCCTCCTCCACTAATAACTTTGGGGGCCGTGATTTGACGGCTGGTAACCGAACTTCAGGCGAAAAAATATATCACTTACCGAGATCTGCTTAGGCAGAGTGCCACACCCAATAATGGGTAAAAGGCGTGATGATATATTTATTTATTTGAAATGTTTTTCAATTTAATCCCCTAATTCTGAAATATTTACCTTTGTATATAGTTCCCAAGTTGTCAATAGATGGTTCTAGCAGTCTCGTTTGAATATTACCCTGAACATATTTTCCCGATTTCTGTCTATATTGTTAATTTTACAGAAAAGTTTTAATGAAAGAAAATACTACTTAATTTTGTCTCTATTTAAGTTATTTGAAGAATATTTTAATTTAACTCGAAATTATTTTTGTTATAACTACTTTTTCTAGAGATTGAAAATTTACTTTTTTAAGGGGCTTTAAACAATAGTTATTGGTTTTGATTGGCCAGGACATGAATAAAAAAATATTGTTATCATATAAATAGGGGTCGTTAGATTCAGTTCTTATTGATTTATTTATTCCATATATTTTAAATAAGTTTTATACACTGTATATAATATAAAAGTGATCCATTCAAATTTCGTCTTTTAAATCTACATATAAAATTAGGGGTTATTGCAAGGAGAAACGGTCTAAAATATATTTAATTTGTTTAATAATAAGATGTATAATTCGATACAATCAAATATATTCTATAGAGCCTAGTTGTTAAAGCCTAGAATGGCATGAAATCAGTTTTTGGCTATTAATTGAAATTATGTTTTAACTTGTTACGTACATGCCTAGCGACTTTAATTGTCAGTCTACGAACGAAATTTGTTTAAAATGCCACGTTTTATTTGTGTCTCAAGTAAAAATATTGTAAAATCAGTCATTTTGTAGTGAAATATAAGGGCAACATAGTGTAAAGTGTTAGTGTATACTAGATGTGAAGTGAATTTATAGTGGTACGAGCCTGGAACTTTTCAGAGAGGAATGGATGAGACTTAGTACACGCCAGCCAAAAGGTAGATTCATTATTTGTTTCTATTAGAATATAGTTGTTATTAAAAGAAATTAGTATGAATGTTTGGCGAAGATTTTTTACCAGGGTTCGTATATATCATGATATTTATAATAAATATCAAAATATCTGATATATAGGATATATATCAGATAAATATCACTTTTTGGATATTTATTTTTTAATTTTAGTTTTTGTACACATTTATTATCACAATAGGAAATACAAAATAAATTATTACTCCTAAATAAAAAATTAACATAGGTAATGAAAAAAAGTAAATATACATTGAATGAATACACAAATATTATATAGTACTAAGAATAGTAAGAATATTTAAATAATCATATTTCCTAAATAGGGGCAAATCATCATCTTCTGCAGATAGAGACTCACTTGGCCAAATCCAATCTAAATTAGTTTTTTTTTGGTTTAAATATTTAAACATAAAAACTAATTTACCGGCATTGTCGTTACCGAGACGATTACGTAATTGAGATTGGACAATGCCAAAAGTGGAGAAATATCGTTCCAGCCCTGCTGTGGCTGTTACAGCAGTGTGTAACTGTTCACATAGTTCAATAAATGTACTTTTATTTGGCCACTCTGACTCATTGATAGTTACACTTTTCCACCATATTAAAGGATTTGTATTTCTAAAATGAGTACCAAATAAAAATTTTGGAAATGGTTCAGACTTTGCCGTTAATGACATCACAAATGGCACACAATTTGGATTTATGTCGTTGATGTGAAGTTAGTCAAAAGCTAGTAAAGTAAGAATTATCTTTGGAATATAATTTTAACAGTAATAATACTGTATTTATTATAGACTATTTGATATTTTTATATAATGGATATATATATATATATCTTCGAACCCTGTTTATAAGTTAACTGAAGCACGAGAAAATTAATGCCGTTGAGCGCGTTTTCATATCACATTTAGTTTTTGAGATATAGCCTCGGAAAAGTAGAAAAACTGAAAAATTCGAAAAATTTCACTTTTCCGGAGGCTATATCTAAAAAACTAAACAAGATATGGAAATGCGCTCAACGGAGTTGAATTCCCCGTGTCCGAATTGACTTATAAGCAAATTTTCATACAATTTTATGCAATTTAATATTTTTAATTATTTCCTAAGGGGCACCCGTTTGGTTTTTTCAGATTTTAATTCAATTTTCCCAAAAATCCTTAATCGTAGGATTATTAAAACGAAAATTTACATACATATGTATTTTAACCCTCTGAATCCAGTGGTGCAATCTTCAAATGCATATGACTTCTGGTTTTCGAGAAAATGTTAAAAAACCGCTTTTTGCGATTTTTTGGCGGAAAATTAAAAAAAATAAAAATCGCTGAAACTATGTTTATAAGTTAACTGAAGCACGAGAAAATTAATGCCGTTGAGCGCGTTTTCATATCACATTTAGTTTTCGAGATATATCCTCGGAAAAGTAGAAAAACTGAAAAATTCGAAAAATTTCACTTTTCCGGAGGCTATATCTAAAAAACTAAACAAGATATGGAAATGCGCTCAACGGCGTTGAATTCCCCGTGTCCGAATTGACTTATAAGCAATTTTTCATACAATTTTATACAATTTAATATTTTTAATTATTTCCTAAGGGGTACCCCTTTGGTTTTTTCAGATTTTAATTCAATTTTCCCAGAAATCCTTAATCGTAGGATTATTAAAACGAAAATTTACATACATATGTATTTTGACCCACTGAATCCAGTGGTGCAATCTTCAAATGCATATGACTTCTGGTTTTCGAGAAAATGTTAAAAAACAGCTTTTTGCGATTTTTTGGCGGAAAATTGAAAAAAAATAAAAATCGCTGAAACTATGTTTATAAGTTAACTGAAGCACGAGAAAATTAATGCCGTTGAGCGCGTTTTCATATCACATTTAGTTTTCGAGATATAGCCTCGGAAAAGTATAAAAACTGAAAAATTCGAAAAATTTCACTTTTCCGGAGGCTATATCTCAAAAACTATTTGATATTTTTATATAATGGATATATATCATTGCAAAAATATGACGATATATATCAAAATAAATATCATGATATATATCGATCGATATATATCTTCGAACCCTGTTTTTTACCAAATATTCAATTAATTTATTTTTAAGATGTTCACGCAATCTTGAAATTGGATTAAAAACAGTGGTCTTTTTAGAAAGTCTCTCAAAATAGTTTTGAAGACAAAAGTCAGCTTAAAATTTTTCCAAAATTATTTTAAAGACAGTCATCTTCCTAAAAAGTCACCCAAATATTTCATAAGATTATCATTTCGAAGAATGTCAGTTTCTTAAAGAGGCCTTCAAAATTATTTTCTTCCTAAACTGTTCCATAAAACATTTATAAGACTTATCTTTCCAAAAATCTCCCCAATCATTTATAAAACTGTGATCTTCCCAAAGAAATCCGTAAATAATTCATAAGAAATAATTTTTCTCAAAAAATGTTTATTTATTAAAAAATAAATTATTGAAACTTGCATTAATAGTATATATATATACTAATTTGACAGTTTAGTACCACCCAAATATCTGCAATTGCATATTCTACACGTGTAGAAAAACATGCTGAACCCTTTAAAATTTATTTCATTCATTTGCAACAAATATTTCAGTCGCAATTAATTTTTTAGATTTACAGATAATATTTTTGAAATAGTTAGTAATATTTCGGATCGATAAAATTATATTTATTCTAATTCTAGTTTGATCATGAAACCTATATAATTACAACAGATAGTATGTACTTGTAATCGCGGACCGCGACGTCTTAAGAAACAAGCTCAGACGATGCTATGACGTCACTCGCCATCGATGTTCGGCGATCAGCAACAAATGTTTCTTTCCTGCTGAGCCCCTTGAATCTCTGTGCGTATACAATCCCGCTACACTTAGCTTCAAGGCGGGCTTGTATACTTCTCTACTCGCTGTAGATTCGGTTGCCTAAGCTTGCTGCGCTCTCACACTGCATCAATCTATAATACGTCCGCCAGGATTTGAACCTGGAAGCTATGAACCAACTAAGCTACTTAAATTTGTATTTAAGGTTTAATAATTTTATTAATTACGCTCTTTTAACCATTTTACAATAAAATTAATAAAACATTTGTATGTTAAGGGAAGAAAGTGGAGACATTTCTTTCCGAAATTTCTGTTTAATTTCCCGAGGGATATGTATAACATCTAAGGGATGAATGTATCTTTCTTCACGAGGTGCTTTTACTTCTTTTGGTAAATTAAAGTGAACAGTCATTAAGATTTAGTTCTTTAAGGGGTATAGGTATGTGAGTACTTCAAGGTAATGCCGTTGAGCGCATCTTTATATTTCGTTCAGTTTTTAAAAGGTAGCCTCGGAAAAGTGCAAAAATCTGAAAAAAAACTAAATATCACTTTTCCGGATTCTATATCTTAAAAACTTAACAAGATATAACAGCATTGAATTCCACGTATCCGAATTGATTTATAAGGAAATATTTATGCAATTTTAAGTAATTTCATTTTTAAAATTTTTCCGCATATTTATATTTTGCTTTATTTTTGTCTGGCAAAAATTGATTGCTTAATGAATTCAATAAATAAATATTAAATGAATCTTGAATTTTTGTTTAGCTACCTTAAAATAAATAAATATATACAATATAAAATATTAATTGAATTAAATTCAGAATATGATTTAGCCAGTGGCCCATCCTGTGGGCCCTGTATTATACTTTATAGTGGGGACTTTCATATAAAAAAATAGTCGACGTAACGGAGCGGTGATCTTATATCGCCCAATTTAATGATACTCAGGAATACAACTGTTGTGTATTTATATAAATTTATCATTCGTGGGTATAGTATGACACTTTATTTTTCATAAACTGTTTTTTGTTATTCTATTTATATACAACCAACCGTTGCTAGCGTAAGTCGCACCATAATGCCTAGCTAACTACATTATTTTTAATTATATAACATTTATCCCTTTTAATATAACTAAGGAACAGAATTAAAATGTTGAATAATTTAATCGATCAGGCATTTTATGGATATGACTACATAAATTATCTGTCTTATTATTACAATCTGACGGTATTATAATTTCATTATTTGATTCATTATTTGCTACCGGATTTTCCCTATCAACACTTCCTTTCTCATTTAACTTATCTAACATAGGGACAGTATAAATTTTACTATTGAATGGAGTAACATTAGCATTGTCTGTTAAAGCTTTCTTTATACTGTTTACATGTTTATACATAATTTTATCATCAACTTTAACTAAATATGTGACAGCACTTATTCTTTTTACAATTACACCTTCCTTCCATTTTAAATCAGTATAAGGTCCTAAATTTCCCACAAATACTTTGTCCCCTACCGAAAACATTTTAACAGGTATCGTATCAAATTGTTTTTTAAATATGATACCAGTACCTTTATTTGGCTTTAACAAATCAATATGAGTTCTAGGCTTAATTTTAAAAATATAATCATTAGGACTGAGTCCTGTACTAGCACAAGGAGTATTTCTATATGAAAATAAGAAATTAACCAATTGTTGTTCAATAGACAAAGTGGATTTTTGTGCTAGATACTTTCCTAAAGCAACTTTGATAGTTTGTACGTGCCGTTCTGCTACTCCATTAGATTGTGGGTGATAAGGCGGCGCTTTAAGAACATCAATACCATTTACATGGCAAAATTTATAGAAATCGTTTGAATTAAATGGTGGACCATTATCACTCACAATAATTTGTGGTAAACCTATGATAGCAAATGTAATTTTCATTTTCTCAATAGTTTGAGTAACATTTAATTCTTTTGACATGCAATGTATATCCATCCATTTGGATTTACTATCAACTAACAATAAATAAGCTACATGGTTCTTATAAAAGAAATCTACGTGTATCCTTTGAAAACAATTTTCTGTTTTCGGCCAAGATATTAAAAATTTGTCTTTATTATTTTGTGTCATTTGACATACCTGACACGTACTAATCATTGTCTCAATGTCCTGCTGTAAGCCCGGCCACCAAAATGTTGATCGAGCTAACATTTTTGACCTTACAATACCAATATGATTTTCATGAATAAGTGATAATATATTTTTTTGTAGTATTTGAGGTACTACAACTCTGTTACCAAGCAAAAGACAATTTTCCTCAATGGATAATTAGGCCAACCTGTTTTTACAAACTCTCTAACTTTACATAAAATATTATCTTTATCGGTAGCCTTGGCAATGTCTACATATGTTAGAGGAATTTAGAGAAGTATCAATTTCAGTCGGATCAGGTAATGGTAATCTAGATAACATATCAGCTTCTAGCATTTGGGTACCTTTTCTGTATTCTATGATATAATCATAAGCAGATAAAATTAAATTCCATCTAATAATACGAGAGGCTGACATCACTGATTACATTTAAAGGTTGATGGTCTGATACTAAAACTAAATATAATTGCAAGAGCTTCACGTTCAAGTTGTGAATAATTTTGTTCTGTTCTTGAAAGAGTACCAGAAACAAATAATACAGGTTTTTCCACGCCATTTATCCGATGACATAAGACACCACCTACACCATATGAGCTTGCATCACATTTTATGACAATTGTTTTTGTAGGATCATAGTGTGTTAATATTTGATTTTCATTTATCAACTTTTTACTCAATTGGAAAGTTTCTTGACATTTGCTGTCAAATTTAAAATCAACATCTTTTTCTAATAATTTATATAATGATTTTAGCTGTGAAGACATCATAGGTACAAATTTACTATAATAATTAATCAGACCTAGATAAGACCTTAATTGAGTAATATTTTTAGGTTGTGGTGCCTCATTTATGGCTCTTAATTTCTCGGTAGTAGGATGTATACCTTTACTGTCAATTTTGTGCCCCAAATATTCAACTTCATTTTGAAAGAACAGGCACTTTTCTATATTTATTTTTACGTTATATTCATTTAATCTACTTAATACTTTTTCGACAGATCTGTACGCTTCCGATAAAGATTTATTAACAATTAAAATGTCATCCAAATAGCATGTTACATTTGGTAATCCAGCAAGAATCTGATCCATGACTGACTGAAATATAGCTGGGGCTGATGATATTCCAAATGTAAGTCGTGTATACTGAAACATTCCTAAATGTGTGTTAATAGTTAGATACTTTTGAAAACTGGGATGAACTTTTAATTGTTGGTAAGCTCCTGATAAATCTGAAACTGTAAAAATAGATCCTCCTGATAAAGTAGCAAAAATATCATCTGGTACAGGTAACGGGTATTGATCAATATTCAATGCTTTATTGACAGTTACGCGGAAATCAACACAAACTCTGACATCCCCATTCTTTTTTGGAACTACTACAATGGGTGAAGCCCATTCACTATGCTTAACTGATTTTAAAATACCTACAGACACCATTTGTTTAATTTTATTTTCAACTTTTGGTTTTAGTGCATAAGGCATAGAGTAAGCTTTTCTAAATACGGGAGTAATGTCATTTTTAATATTAAATTTTACTTCAAATTTGTTTATGGGAGAACACAAATTTAAATCGAAAACAATTTTATACATTTGTTTATATTTATTTATTATAGTAGTATTATACTGATCAACTTTATAGCAATTTATAGAAAATTTACTTTGCCAGCCAGGAAATAGAACATTGAGCCAATTTCTACCAAGCAATGGTGTAAACTCTTTACTCGACTCAATCACTGTAAGCATTAATTTATAATTTTTAGTACGATGTTGTACGTTAACTAAACATTCACCGACAACTTTAATATTTTGGCCAGATACTACATTTAACTTATACTTAACAGTTTCTAAAGGTAAATTTAACAATTTCTTGAAATGATTATACGAAATCACAGACTTACAAGCACCAGTGTCAACTTGAAATGCTAAAGATTGATTTTCAACATTCAACCATATCTTATGCGCACGTGCGCTAGTATGCAGCGAGTTTAGCTGGAACAAATCTTCATTGATATCTTCATTGGTACTGACACGCCATGAAGGGCTAGAAATCTGCTTAGTAGTTGCCTCGACTGATGACTGCTCTGCTACCGCATCCACTGATGAGAAGTTCTTGACATGACCATACTTCCCGCAACCAAAACATTTCCATTTTATTGCCGGACATTGATCCTTTGTGTGTCTTCTTCCACATCTTTTACATTGGATATTATCAATTGATTGACTTGGTAACTTTGATTTTGTATACTTTTGTACGGCATTAACATTACTAATAATAACATGGTTATCGGCTAATGTTTTGACCTGTTTTTCGGCTATTTCTGTTTCTGAATATGTTCCGACTGTATACCACAAACAAATCTATCTCGCAGAGCTTCATCGAGAAATTCCTTAAAATTACAAGTACTGGCTAATTTCCGAAGTTCTACTATATATATGCAGCAATATTTTGCTCGGGCTTCTGATTGCATCTATGGAAAATAATCCGACACAGGGGGAGCATAATGAGTTTTTAAAAATTTAGTAATTTCTTCGTATTTTAAGTCACTTGGTTTCTTAGGTGCTACTAAATTTTTCAGAATTTTATAGACATCTGGACCTGCCAACGTAATGAACATTGATACTTCCATACCATCTTCTACATTATTGACTTTGAATAAATGTTCTATTCGTTCTAAATACATTTCAAATTCTTCTGCCACACTATTGAAAGGTTCGATACTACCTACCAGTGGCATTTTTATATTTATTATTTCACAGGAAAACTTCAATATTATTTATTATAAAGCAATCCTGCTGACCTCGTCGCCAAATATGTTGTGTATTTATATAAATTTATCATTCGTGGGTATAGTATGACACTTTATTTTTCATAAACTGTTTTTGTTATTCTATTTTTATACAACCCACCGTTGCTAGCGTAAGTCGCACCATAATGCCTAGCTAACTACATTATTTTTAATTATATAACAACAACATTTAAATAAATAAACAAATTTATATTTAAATTTTCTTATATGATGAATATGATTGAAGGTTTGTTGTGTGCACGAATGATTCGTTTATGAAAAGAATTATGAATGTGGATGAAGCTACAGTGGTATGTTAGGAGAGGAATATTTGTTATAAGATTAATTGCGGCATAAATATTCGGTGTATGTACCAACATTTCATCCTATCCCATTTAATGGGGCATAGTATGATGTTATGTATGTATGTAATCACAACTTTCGTTACAAAATAATGGCCTTCATTTTAATAATTATTCTGATTGAATAAATTATTAATTCTACTTGTTCTATTATCTAAATATTGTAGACTCAACATTTATTTAATTATTTTGAATAACAACCTTTCTGTATGACAAAGAAATAAATATTTTTCAGGGTTAATCTTTAAAATGGAAATCATCGAAATAAAACTGCAATTCTGAAAAATATTCTCCTTGTTATTTTTACTCATTTATGTTTCGATTTTTATTTAAACAACATTTAATACGAAACTATTTTTATAGATACATAATTTCGCAAAGTTTATGCGAAAATCCGAATAATATTGGCTGTGAAGAAATTATGAGAACTCGTCTAAGATTCTTACAAAGACGAATAATAAATAGACCAGATGATCTGTGTAATATTTTGAAGAATTATTTTTCAATGAATCTGTCTTGATCAGTGTTCATTGCATTTATTTCGTAAATAGAAAAAAAATTCACATATTAAATAAAAAAATTACTTTAATGTTTTTAAAAATTGTTATTACTGTGATCTGCAAGGGCAGAGCTGTTAGATTTAATATTTATTCTTGTACAAATCGAAATGGTTAGAAGTGCTACCTTTGAGGAAATCCTTCCTCTTGTAAAATAATGATTACTTTTTTAATTAATTAAATACTTTGAAATGACAATTTAAAGATATAATCAAATAAATATCGTGTAGTTTTTTACACCCGGCACGTGATAACCAATTAATAATTTGTTCTTTTAGAACAAGAGTCTTGATAAAATGGTGCTGATTATGCTAGTTCTTCAACGAATGGATTGAAAATTGAATAGATTATAGTATAAAGAATGTGGAAATGATCGATGTAAGTATGAAAACTGTCTTCTCCATAACACAAAAACTTCATTGGATAGAAGTGTTTCAATGATCTGTAGAGCTCATTAAAGAGTCTAAGATGATGAAATTGTGGTTATATAGAGAAAAAATATCGTTGAATTCATTGGTGTACTCAAGTTTTATGGCAGATAGAACGTGTTTTCATTGGTGTTCCAAAGACGTAGGAACATCAATTGAAAATGAGTTTTTGACCTGGAACCAGGGTTCGTAAATATCATGATATTTATAATAAATATCAAAATATCTGATATATAGGATATATATCAGATAAATATCACTTTTTGGATATTTATTTTTTAATTTTAGTTTTTGTACACATTTATTATCACAATAGGAAATACAAAATAAATTATTACTCCTAAATAAAAAATTAACATAGGTAATGAAAAAAAGTAAATATACATTGAATGGATACACAAATATTATATAGTACTAAGAATAGTAAGAATACTAGCGATCAGGTCGGCTACGCCGACCCTCAGCTAGGCTCCGCAGCCCTTGAAGAAAATGATTGAGTATTGATATTGTAAAAATTACAGTTTACAAATTTTTCGAAAATGATTTGCTATCAACTCCTTGCTGATTTATGTTTACATTATCTCTCAGATCTTTCATTAGAACTGAAATAAGTACAGTTTCAATATCATTTAGGTGAAAACAATTGACAATCAGTCGATTACAATTTTTGGCTTCTATATCTCCTCATAACTTCAAATTTAATACCAAACACGATATGTTTCTAACACCTTTAGAAATAAACAATTGACAATCAGTTGACCTAATTTTTTTTTAATATTTCTGTTCGAAAGCTCTCTTTAAACCTTTTAGTTTGATACCAAACTCGATAGATTTTTAAAGACTTTTAGCAAAAACAATTGACAATCAGTCGATTATAATTCGTAATTATTCTGCTAGAAATCTCTTTTCAAAACATTTAATTTGATACCAAACACGATAGATTTGTAATGACTATTAAGAAAAACAATTGACAATCAGTTGATTACAATTTTAATAATTCTGTTTAAAAACTCTCTTCGAATCCTTTAGTTTGATACCAAACACGATGAATTTCTAAATAGTATTAAAAAAAAACAATTGACAATCATTCGATTATAATTTTTTATAATTCTGCCCAAAATCCCTCTTTAAAACATTTAATTTGATACCAAACACGATATGTTTCTAATTACTTTTAGAAAAAAAAAAACAATTGACAATCAGTGAATCACAATTTTTAATAATTCTGTTTAAAGCCCTCTTCAAACCATTTAGTTTGATACCAAACACGATACATTTCTAGTGACTTTCAGAAAAAACAATAGACAATCACTCGAATATATTGATAATAGTTTGTTACTAATTTTAATTCTAACGACTATCAAGTCTGTTAAAATATTTCATTATGATACTTGATTTTGTTGAGAAAATACGCAGCCAAGCTGATAGTGTAAAACCTAGTTCTGTCAATACTTGGCAACTTCATGGTGCACTGTCATATCAAAAAAATAGTTTTTAAATAAACATTTAAAAAATTTGTAATTATAATAAAAACGTCCCCTCATTCCTATAATATGCGTAAAATATATCAAAAGTAGTCTACAAATTTTTCTATTGAAGTAATTTATAATTAAAAATACGACATGGCCACTGAGAAATGTCAAATCGACGTTAGATGTTCTTCTTAAAAAATCCAAAGCTACCTCGCTCTAAGTTGATTTTGCGCCAAAAACGCATGTTTTTCTAAAATATCTCGCACATCATGTGTACGAAAAATTTGAAACTATCAAAAGGCACTCCCCATAATTGACCTCTATCAAATAAAAAATGTTTCAAATTTTTCGGATAATCCATCTAGGCTGTAGAAATGGGCAACTGACCGTGATGAATCCAAATATATAAATATATATACCTTTTTTCTCTTTTAGTATATGGACTAGCGATCAGGTCGGCTTTGCCGACCTTCAGCTAGGCTCCGCAGCCCTTGAAGAAAAGTATTTTTTAAACTTCTTACTTTATACACTACCTGGTCGAGTTGATATTGTAAAAATTTACATTTGATACATTTTTATAAAATGATTTGCTTTCAACTCGTTTTGATTCATTTTTCATGTTCTCTTCGACCTTTCATGAAAACTGAAATAAGTATACTTTCTATAATTTTTAGGTCAAAACAATTGACAATCAATAGATTACAATTTTTGGCTTCTATATCTCCTCATAACTTCCAATTTGATAGATACCAAACACGATATGTTTCTAACGACTTTAGAAATAAACAATTGACAATCAGTTGACCTAATGTTTTTTATGTCTGTCTTTAATATGTCTGTTCAAAAGCTCTCTTTAAACCTTTTAGTTTGATACCAAACTCGATAGATTTTTAAAGAAATTTAAGAAAAACAATTGACAATCAGTCGATTATAGTTTGTAATTATTCTGCTCGAAATCTCTTTTCAAAATATTTTATTTGATACCAAACACGATAGGTTTCTAATGACTTTTATGAAAAACAATTGACAATCAGTTGATTACAATTTTAATCATTCTGTTTAAAAACTCTCTTCAAATCTTTTAGTTTGATACCAAACACGATGCATTTCTAAACAGTATTAGAAAAAACAATTGACAATCATTCGATTATAATTTTTTATTATTCTGCTCGAAATCCCTCTTTAAAACATTTAATTTGATACCAAACATGATATGTTTCTAATTACTTTTAGAAAAGAAAAACAATTGACAATCAGTGAATCACAATTTTTAATAATTCTGTTTAAAGCCCTCTTCAAACCATTTAGTTTGATACCAAACACGATACATTTCTATTGACTTTCAGAAAAAACAATAGACAATCACTCGAATATATTGATAACAGATGATTAATAATTTTAATTCTAACGACTATCAAGTCTGTTAAAATATTTCATTATGAAACTTGATTTTATTGAGAAAATACGTAGCCAAGCTGATGGTGTAAAACCTAGTTATGTCAATACTTGGCAACTTCATGGTGCACTGTCATGTCAAAAAATTTATTTTTTAAATAAACATTTAAAAAATCTGTAATTATAATAAAAACGTCCCCTCATTCCTATAATATGCGTAAAATATATCAAAAGTAATCTAAAAATTTTTCTATTGAAGTAATTTATAATTAGAAATACGACATGGCCACTGAGAAATGTCAAATCGACGATAGATGTTCTTCTTAAAAAATCCAAAGCTACCTTGCTCTAAGTTGATTTTGCGCCAAAAACGCATGTTTTTCCAAAATATCTCGCACATCATGTGTACGAAAAATTTGAAACTATCAAAAGGCACTCCCCAGAATTGCCCTCTATCAAATAAAAATTGTTTCAAATTTTTCGGATAATCCGTCTAGGCTGTAG
Source organism: Pterostichus niger (assembly GCA_947425015.1). Taxonomy (NCBI): domain Eukaryota; kingdom Metazoa; phylum Arthropoda; class Insecta; order Coleoptera; family Carabidae; genus Pterostichus; species Pterostichus niger. The sequence continues at coordinate 38,155,335 of OX380337.1, forward strand.
AAATGGGCAACTGACCGTGACAAATAGTGCAGAATAATCTCACAACATTTTACTTTTTGATATGTACAAAAGAATGTGAAATTTCTATAAAACAAACAAATTTGAATTGAAATTCAGCAGGTCAAGATATCAAAATTTCGAGTCTTAATTTCTCAAAAATGCCGAGTACGATTTTGTATAAAAATTCTGTATATTTATGAACATAGTTTTCTAATTACCATATTATAATATTAAAAATAAACTTTGTAACTCTTCTATCGCAACAATAAATATATCACTTATTGATATCTGCTACGGTTATGCAAAAAGTTCGCAAATTTTAAATTTTTTAATGCGTAACCTATAGAGTCGTGTGCCGGTATTAGAATGGATTGTAATGCGAACATTGAATAATTTGTTAAAATACATATTTAACAACTATTAACCTGATGTTTTATTCAAGTTATCTTTTCATCATATTTTACTTGGTTTTACTGTATGGTACTATCACCGAGGACATATTTTTATTTGGTTAAAAATATTTGAGTAAATGTACACAACTTAATTTATTACTGTTATGTTAAAACATTTATTTTTTAAATAAACATTTAAAAAATATATAATTATAATAAAAACGTCGTCTCATATCTATAGTTCCTATAATATGTACTATCTTTTAATATTTCCATTTGGTTTTTAAGTAATTGTATGTTTAAAATTTTTTGGACTTAGTACAGTTTGAAATCCATGGTAATAAATCTAGTTGTAAAACCGTGTTTGGATACTATGTATGTAAGACTGCCCGGAATCTAAACCAATCGTTTGCCGGTATCAGAATAGAATATGTGTTGTGTGCAGCTAGGGACATTGAATATAATTGGTTTTACTGTATATTATTATTAATTTTTGAGGACATATTTTTCTTTGGTTCTACTATATACACATTTCACAAACCTTCTGTCAAATTGACGTTTCTCTTAAAACAAATTAAAATGAAAAGTCCACAAATTTGTAAATTTGCTAATGCGTAACCTGTACAATGTATGCTAAATTGAATAATTTACTGAAATATTTAACAACAACAATTGGCATGATATTTTTTTTGACAATGTAGATCGGTCATATTTTGCTTGGTTTTACTGTATATTATTATTACCGAGGACATATTTTTATTTGGTTCTATTTATATACACATTTTCTCATAAACCGTTTAAAACAACTTGAAATCAATTTGTAACAGTTTGAAATATGTATACTCATTCCACTAATACCTAAATCAATTTATAAAATTTCTCTCAGTTGTCTAGAAATTTAAATTTAAACCAAAAATTATTTAGATTTTTAAATATTAGATCTGAAAACGTTTTCCAATTAATGAACTTAACTTATCATATAAACAACAATAAAACCTTTTTAATGTAAATCATCAATATATTAATTAATTACAATATTATTATATTTATAACAACAAATTATATAATAAAATTATGAATTTAAATCGGTATGAATAAATTTATTTACATGAAAACTAATACATCTGGTACAATGCTAAAATAATTTCCAGTATATTTTCTTATTTAGAATAAACTTAGGTACAATAATATTACTAAAGAACTAATAGATCTTTTAGGACTAACAATATAGAGTAATACAATGCTTTGTTGTAATCTGCTTCAATTATGTAGATTTGATTACAACAATGAAAATTTGTGCAGAAGTTAAATTTCTTCCGGAAGAGTGCAACTCGTGCATGTAGGGGGTGTTACGATGTTATGACAGATAGAAATATAATTGCGTATAGGTTAAATTTTTGACGGTTTAAATGTAGGGAAATATTTATTTCATTATGTCCTTCATGCATCTTGGTTTCTCCTTTTCATCAACCGAAATTTTGATTGGTAATCTATCTAAAAAATTAGAGCAATCTAAAAATCAGAAAAACTTAAAAAATGAGAAATTATTGAACAGATTAGTATTTTACCTACATCATAAGAAATCCTTTCTAGAATAAAAATGTAATTTCTTTTTGCTTGTACTGTTTTTGTCATTCAGATTTGGTCAGGATCTGCTTTCAATGGAATGATATTTATTGTAGAATTTTATTATTTTTACCAATCGCCAGAATATTTTATTGTTGTTTCTTTCCTATTTGATTTCATGCCTAAAAACGAAAAATAATTCAATTAATCATGTAAAATTTAGTAAAAGATACTTGCTTACCTCAATTAATATCTTGAATACACAAAATAACTAATAATTATCAAATAATTCAGTGATATTGATTCAAATTACACAGATTTTCACCAATGTAAATAAAACTATTGTTTGTTGTCATGATAACATGTCAACTGAGAAATGTCAAATCAACGATAGATGTTCTTCTTATAAAATTCAAAGCTACCTTGCTCTAAGTTGATTTTGCGCCAAAAACGCATGTTTTTTCAAAATTACTCGCACATCATGAGTACGAAAAATTTTAAACTATCAAAAGGCACTCCCCACGGTTGACCTCTATCAAATAAAAATTGTTTCAATTTTTTCGGATAATCCGTCTAGGCTGTAGAAATGGGCAACTGACCGTGATGAATCCAAATATAGTCGGATTCTCTTTTAGTATATAGGATTTAAATAATCCTATATCCTAAATAGGGGCAAATCATCATCTTCTGATGAACTTCCTGAACATAGCGTTGCAGATAGACTCACTTGGCCAAATCCAATCTAAATTAGTTTTTTTTTTTGTAGTTTCTTTTTGGTTTAAATATTTAAACATAAAAACTAATCTTTGTCGTTACCGAGACGATTACGTAATTGAGATTGGACAATGCCAAGTGGAGAAATATCGTTACAGCAGTGTACAACTGTTCAATGTGTGATTTGTCGTAAAATATAAAAAATACAGTTACATGTATTTATCACACTCGGGCGCTATAAATTAGTCACTTATTCGCCTTAAATACTGTAGCATTTGACTACGAAAACCGGCAGTACGGCAGTGTAAAAACTGCGGCTCGGTGTGTCCGGTAGGCCCAAGCCCGATTTGGGCTGTAGTGCCATTAGAAGAAGAACTGTTCACATAGTTCAATAAATGTACTTTTATTTGGCCACTCTGACTCATTGATAGTTACACTTTTCCACCATATTAAAGGATTTGTATTTCTAAAATGAGTACCAAATAAAAATTTTGGAAATGGTTCAGACTTTGCCGTTAATGACATCACAAATGACACACAATTTGGATTTATGTCGTTGATGTGAAGTTAGTCAAAAGCTAGTAAAGTAAGAATTATCTTTAGAATATAATTTTAACAGAATTTATGAAAGTAATAATAAGAGGTATACTGTATTTATTATAGACTATTTGATATTTTTATATAATGGATATATATCTTCGAACCCAGTCTATAAGTTAACTGAAGCACGAGAAAATTAATGCCGTTGACCGCGTTTTCATATCACATTTAGTTTTCGAGATATAGCCTCGGAAAAGTAGAAAAACTGAAAAATTCGAAAAATTTCACTTTTCCGGAGGTTATATCTCAAAAACTAAACAAGATATGGAAATGCGCTCAACGGCGTTGAATTCCCCGTGTTCGAAATGGCTTATAAGCAAATTTTCATACAATTTTATGCAATTTAATATTTTTAATTATTTCCTAAGGGGTACCCCTTTGGTTTTTTCAGATTTTAATTCAATTTTACCAAAAATCCTTAATCGTAGGATTATTAAAACGAAAATTTACATACATATGTATTTTCACCCACTGAATCCAGTGGTGCAATCTTTAAATGCATATGACTTCTGGTTTTCGAGAAAATGTTAAAAAACCGCTTTTTGCGATTTTTTTGGCGGAAAATTGAAAAAAAATAAAAATCGCTGAAACTATGTTTATAAGTTAACTTAAGCACGAGAAAATTAATGCCGTTGACCGCGTTTTCATATCACATTTAGTTTTCGAGATATAGCCTCGGAAATGTAGAAAAACTGAAAAATTCGAAAAATTTCACTTCTCCGGTGGCTATATCTCAAAAACTATTTGATATTTTTATATAATGGATATATATCATTGTAAAAATATGACGATATATATCAAAATAAATATCATGATATATATCGATCGATATATATCTTCGAACCCTGCCTGGAACTACTACAGAAATGAATGAAATTTATATATGATGTACAAGAAACCTTATAACACCACATTATATATAGGTTTGCATGATCTGAATTGTTTTGAAATCGTATTTTTAAAATTTAGTTGATGCTGTCCAAGAATTTTATATAATACAAAAGGACAAATTTGAAACATTTATAACAAATAATTTAAAGCATTTTAGTACTAACAGGGAGTTGTAAGAGTATTTTAATAAGTAGATAATCATATTTTGATAAGATATTAATAGTTTTTAAGTGGAAAAACTAACAAATTAGTAAAAAATATGTTACAATGTTATTCTTATGGGGCATTGAATTTGTACAAAAAAACGATAAAATGAAAATAATTGGCATAGGGAAAGTTATTGATTTAACTAAATTATCATCTGGGAAAAATAAGGTCTTTTGGGCATGATATGTCGTACGGCACTTGTGATTTTAACAAGCGAATATCTCGCAAACTAGACTTCCTAGAATTTTGTAACTATTTTTTCCTGAAATTCTCGTAAAAGACTGAATAGAATAAATGTATCGTGGTCCTGATCTACATTAGTAAAATTTTAATTTTTTAGGAATAAAAATGGCTGTTCATAAGCGTAACGTTCAACCTCCGCCAAACGTCTTCAGAGTTTTCTCTTTCTAACGCATTGCAGCATACAGAACAATTGCAAGTATATATGTTCCGTGGCTCTAACAATCAGTCGGAGTTGGTCTTCTAGTCAGGTCAGACCTATGTCCATTTGCTCCGCGAAATTAATTATTTTTCCGCGGATACTAGAACTTTTTAACTATTAAAGTTTTATCAATTAGAAATATTATAACGTTAATTAGTGTTTAAAGTGATTATTAAATGATTTTTCGGAAAAAAAATAACTTTGAAATAAACTAATCGGCCGAAGCTGACCGAAAAGAGCCGAACCGACATCGGGGGAGGCAAAGATGTGGCGGTGAGTTGTTATTTATTAATTAATTAGTTTTTAATCATTATCTTTAGCATCAGATGCAATTTAACATTCTTCACAGTTGCTAACGAACAATTATTTATTACGGAGTGTTTCAATATTATCAAACAATACTTGATTAAATAATTATTTTTGTCCCGCGTAATGGCCGCGCGTGTTGAGGGCAAAGACCGCGGAAACATTTTTCGAAAGGGGTTGCGAACATTTTTTGACCGAAGTAAAAATAGCACACAGATAAATGTAGGTAATTAAAATGAATAATTAGGTGAGATACATTATATTAATAATATAATTTCTTTTTGTTAATTAATGTAACAGTTTTATAAAGTTTTTACATCTGTATAAATTGAAAAAGACAATTTTATTTATTTTTATTTGTAAAAAAAACTATTGTTAATCAGAGATGTGCATCTACATGTAATGTTTAATTGTCTACATCTACACGTAGATAATACGTCGACAATTCTAGCGACGTATACAATGTAAACAATGTAGATAATGTATCTGCCAGTTGTAAAATTCAACATAACCTAAATTTATTCCTTTGTAACTATTACATGTATTCGTATTCGTGAGCTCGGGTCATTATCGGTCTTTATATAATAAAACTAATAAAGCAAGTGCATGTCTGTCTTGGGTCTTGGGCAAGCTTTCAAATTTTTAAAATAGCGAATCCTATTTTTGCCCATTAACCCACTGGAGTACAAGAAACATGTTGATTTATTATGAAAATATTTGAAAAAAATTAGTTGTGCAGAGCAAAACGTCTGGTGAGATGGCGCGTTAATCGATTTTAAAAATATGACAGTCTAGTGCTTGCACCGTTTGTAATTCGCAAGCACTAGACGAAAAATTTCTGTTAATGGCGATCTGTCATATTTTTAAAATCGATCAACGCGCCATCTTACCAGACGGAGTTTTCTTTGGCGCTATTTTTAACAGTAACCAGTTAACAAATTTTGAACGTTTTACCCTGCACAACTAATTTTTTTTCATGTAATCCCTAGAATAAAAATAAAAATCTCTAACAACATTTAAAATTCCCTAGTTGCGATTGCAACCCCTGAAACCCTACTTCCGCGGCCACTGGTTGAAGGCCTGACACACGACCGTAAGGTCGTGGGTTCTGTCCCGCCCGTGTCGGCCATATAAAGGATATATTGGCATATGACCTGTGTAATTGGTCCGATATGTGAATTAAAAATAATAATAATAATTATTAAATGATGTAATTTTTGAATGGTTTAATTAAATATTTGTTGTCATAATTTAATACGAATCTCTCATATTTTAGGATGCAGTCATCGTGGAAGTGGTTGTCCAGGTTCAGGTCCAGGTGATTATCAAGATTAGAAGTAGTTCAAACATCAGTTCAGTCTAAGGTCATATGGAGTGTCGACAGTTCTGGAGCAGCACAGTTCAATTCTTATGGAGGTAAAATAAGCAGTACAGTTGCAGTCAAAGTAAGTTCTTGTTTCTATCTATTTTTGAGTGCTATAAACTATCACCCAAGGTTGTTAGTGGAGGGTGAGCTTCAATTCTCCTCCTCAATTATTTACAGTATACATTTTACCAAATTCTGCTCGTAGCACTTTAAGATATAAGCAGATAACTTTTTTTTTAAACTTCAATATATTTAATATCACCCACCGATTAGAGTGAAGGGTGACCTTATATTATGCTACAAAATTTACGCCCATATACATTTCATCCACACTTGGTGTGAGAAATTATATTATTATTTCAAAATTTTGTTATAAAATTCAAATAAATAATTGAAATTTGATCTTAAAAGTAAACGTACACCATTCATAGACCAATGAATATATAAGTGATATCTTATGTCGTTTGCCAGTGGCGTATTTATTATTTTTATTGTGTTGGGGCAGAATCTGTTAGGATTTTTACGTTGCTGGGTTGGAAATTTTTATAATATTACTATGAGTTTAGTTGAAATAATTATTTAGATTGACTGAGGGATTCAACGGTTTTATTTATTAAATATAATTAAGACAAAATTACAACGAAATGAATAACTTTGATGAAAATGATTACCAAATATCAGTCTTACTAGTGAATATTAATTAACGTGATTAAGAGTTGATAATTGTTGCTAACTTTTGAGGGGGTGTATTTGACAGTGGGTTCAAATCCTACATTATAGATTCTTGTGTGACTCGAGCATCATTTCAGGAAAAGTCAGCGTCAGTTTGCCCGGGTGACTGTCTGTCACAGTTGTTGACACAATCTTTCTACATCAATCAATTTTCACTTCTGTGTTGCTTGACCACCAGTCTTTGTTACAAGATGACAAGTTCCTTGTGTGTTTTATATTTTAAATTTAAATAGCGTTTCACAAATATTTAATAAAATAATTGATACTTGATTTAAATATTTAATGTCATTAAATAGTAAAACAAGAAGTTAAATATATCAAGACAAAAATTGATCCAGAGTTCCTGCTGTTGAAGATAGTCAAGCAATTCAAGACATTTTTATTTTTGAATTATTATTTAACATTTTTATTTTTGAATTATTATTTAATTACCAAATTTTAAATGTTAAAAGTCATACATGATGTGCAACAATAATAATTAAAGATTAAAATATTAATTATGTTTGAAATAAATTAATTGTATGAATAAAATTATTTAATATCTATAATTTAAATGTACTCAATTTAAAACAATAATTTTGCATGATTCTTTAGAAATAAATAAATAAATTTTGAAAAAATAAGAATTACAAGATAATAAATGAATATTGCTGTGAAGAAATGAACAGGATTACATCTTGAATTTGACTGCTGGAAATTAAAGAAGAAATAGAACAAATGGAAGAAAGCATGCCTTTTACAAAACTAATAATTTCAGATTAACTAAACTATTTCATAAGTTATTAAAATGATTTGTTTTTGTGAAACACTATTTTCTAAATCACAGTCTCCACTTTGTAATCTCGCCCGGGAGATTTTACACGGTCGAGTTCTGTAAAACTATCATTACATGTGTGTCTGTTTGTAACTAGTCCTGGTGAATTCAATCAGTATATTAGTGAGATTTGATTGATGTAGGAAGGGTGTGTTATCAACGAGGACAGGCTGCGACTCGGACTAACTAACTCTCACACTTTCTGGAATTATGTTTGGTTTGCTGAAGAAACTGGCAGACTTGGGTTCGAAACTCAGAGCCTGCAGACTTCATTTAACGAACACATTCTAGAATCAACTGCAAAGAGATTTATGTAAAATAGGTCGTAAATACGTCATGGGTTTCAAAATAATAACTCTAATTAATTTAATTTTAATTAATGATAACTAAGATAAATGAAGATATTTAAGATATATGTTTGATTTTTATAGTTATTTGAATTTAAGGATCAAATTTCAATCGTTCATATAATCTAAATAAATGTTCTGGGAAGTTTAATTTATAACTAGAAACATAACTGGCAGTGGACTGCGATTCATTTATGGGTCGTTGTAGCATAATGGTAGCGTTGTCGTCGTATGAGCAAAAGTTGTAGAATTCAAACCCCTTCAGGGTGAACTTCTCGGTAGATGGGCATATGTTTACTGGGAATATTCAAATCAAACATTTCGTTTGAGCTTCAAGTTAATTTTTGGTTGTTTATTAATAATTGTTCTTTGATAATTTTATAAATAATGGTAGTTGATATGATCATTGATTAAGAGTGATTTTTTAATATTTGACAGTTTAAATTTCACTGATAAAGGCGTAGTGATATATTTATGTATTGTGATATAGATTAATTTTCAGTAAAATATTGTTTTAATTTACTTACTGGTTTTAAGGCAAGGTGATAGTAATACTGCTGGAATTTAAAGACCTACCTGGGGGCCACCATCAACGAGGTAGACGTCTAGTGAATTAAACAGTTTGTGATATTTAATTAAATCTAGTATGAATTAGAAGATGAGTGCTCTATTATATTAATCATGTTTATCTGTTAGTTAGAGTTGAAAGAAAAGACGCGTGATTGCACTTCTAGTAGAAAAATACTCCAACTGAATATTCCAGCATCGTGGATGAGCACCAGTCTTCCAGGACATGGTAGTCTACCGCGAGGCAGGCCCAAGGAGTCCAGGTAGTCCCTCAGGACCTCTATTCCTGAGAGGGAGACCCACCAAGAATGGATAACAGGTTAATCTTCGAATTTTTACTGGTTGTTCTGTTCTGCATTTGCAGATCATTGCTCAAAACTGAATAAATTAGAGTTTAATATCATCATGTCTTATTCATTTTTGAAGGGCTCTGCAATCGCAGATTTTTCTATAAATTACATAAAAATATCTAAATAAATTGTTATTGGATTACAGTTGGCCTGTTTCTGTCAACAATTGTGACAATAATACGTATTGTGCGCGTTTTTATGAACATTTGAACCGGTAATTTTTTAGTTCTATATGTAAAACTTATGTCTATCGATTCCTTATTTTCTGGTGATCATTTTGATGTATAAATTGTCGCATAAATCTAAAAATTTCATTCGAAAAACTTGATAAACAGTTGTACAACAATGAACCCTATTCTGATTGTAAGAATTTTGATCAAATATAATTATTTAACTTATGAATAGGATTTAACGTATCTATAGATATAAAATGTATCCGGTTTTACACGAAAATAATATTAATATATTTGATAAGAAATTTAGTAGTAAATTTATTTTATTTTTATTAATTCTATAATTGAAAATAGTGTGATTATAAATCGAAATTAATTGAACTTGCATATTTATGGCATATTTTAAGAAGAATCTTTGTAATTTTAGGATGCAGTCGTCAAAGAGCTATCTCTTCAGGTCGAGATTAGTCCTGAAGGAAGTCCAGTCGATGAGCATTCATGATGATGAGCTGCAAAGCCAGTCCACTGCGGAACGAGCCTTCATTACACTGCAACTACCTGATTTAAACAGCTAAGTAGACACTTGTTATTTCTTTATTTTCCAAGTTAGTTACTAGTAGCGGTCAAATTGCAACCCCTACAATTGTGGGTGTTTATTTATTCTTTGTGCCGTGATAAAACACCAAACATTTATTCTCCATCATCGGAAACTCTTGCGCTCGTAATAAACCGTAAATAACATTCATTCCTCAACTTATAAGACGTACACATAATCTTACACCCTCAATCTTAACACATACATCTTATTTACACAAAAATAATAACCCTGGTTACAAAATTCTTTTCAATTTATTCAAATTTAAAAAATAGACATAATTGTTTATAAGAATTTACATACATGACATACCCACCGATTTGAATGAAGAAAGAATTAAAACTATGCTAAAAATAATAATAATATTAAATAATGACTCGCGCACGTTCACACTATTAATAACATTCTTTTCAATCTGACACTTATCATACACCAATTTATTTCTCACATGATCCTTTGTTATGTAGCTAAACATACCCCATATTTGGGGGAAAATAGAGAGAATGAATTATGGTTTATTACTTTTTTTTGCGGGCAATTTTATGTTATTTTGCGCGCGATTGAAAATCACTTGATTTTATTATCCGAAAGAGTTTATCTCGGCGGAGGTTGAGGTTCAACGGTGATATTAAATTAAGTGTGAAATAAATAAGTCGGTAGATGGGTGTATTTTTACTGGGAATTTTGATTGTTTTGGGTGTTTACCGCGGCGTATATTTTATAAAGTGACTTAAACAATGAGCGATAATTAATTAAATTCAGTGGGTGATACTGTCGCAATAGTTAAGCTTCATCAAATAATTATTTGCTGTATTCAAATCAAAGATTTCGATTGAGCTTCAAGTTAATTTTTGTTTATTTATTGATAATTGTTCTTTGATAATTTTATAAATAATGGTAGTTGATATGATCATTGATTAAGAGTGATTGATTGTTTCGTTGTCAGACGAGTGAATTGTTCTAGATAAAAATGCTTCGCATAAAACTGATTACAAACATTTACTTTTCAGTATGTGTATGTTTTAAATGAACAGGAAATATTCAGGGTGCATTGCATATGAAAGTTAGGAAGCATAGGTTAATTAGCATATAGTACTAATACTAGTTTAGCTATATTTTCAAACCCTCGACTCGTACCGCCCGCATATTATGTTTAAGTTTTAGTTTTGTAAGTTGTACGAGGAGGGAGGTATATTAATTCAAGATAGGGTAGATAATCTGCAACTTTTTATTGGGTATTACTAAAGATAAAATTAGCTAGTTACTTTGGGCAGTAATATAGTTCAAGTTAGTGTACGAGAATTAGGAAATTATTGAAGTTAAATGATTTATTTTTTCTACCCTTGCATGTTAGTTTATAATTTTTGCGGAATAGAAGGGGGTATATTATGGCCACCCTTCAGGAACCATTATTAGGAATCCTGAATATTTCTGAAAACACTTACAACTTTCATTGTAATAAGGTACTTGTAACTTATAGTAAAAGTATCTGAAATTTAATTCTCTTCCATTTAAATTGGAGGCATTTATCTTTTAAATAATTGAAGACATTCTGGCAGGGGATCAATGAAGTTGTCCACTCTTTGTCGACGTTCCTGTAAGCAATTTCAATTAACAATTTTACAATCCACTGAATATAATTGTTTGACGGCGTATTACTGTTGTGCAGAATAATTTGTTAGTGAAACAAACGGAGGTGCATAATTTGTGAAGTGACTTAATTAGTGAGTGATGTTTAATTAAATTTTGGTGTAAAATATACAAGTAAGTAGTCTATGATATTAAAGAGTAAAACAAATTGTGACTGTATTTTAAATAATTAATTTAATAAATATATCACCACGCCAATCCCCACCAGGTGGTTCGGATTCCACTATAAACTGTAGGTCCCCTGCACTGTCATTGAGTCGTGCAGCATAGTAAGTAAATATTTAATGTAATAAGAAAATAAGTTCAGCAGTAATTAATTCAAACAATTTTCAAAATTATTCTTTTTATTAATTAAAGAAAATATCATCACGTCTTTTATCTAATTCAGAGTGTCATTGTTCTGCAGATTCAGATCTTGGTAGATGACATTTTAATCGAGACGTAGGCTTGTTAGTGGAGAGTGTTATATCGATGATTAAAATGTTTAAATGATAGATGTGTGATATGGAATCAAATCGGAGACTTTTAGGGTACGAGCCGATTGACTTGAGACGCTCGGTTGTTCATTCCATACAAATAACTTTAAATTGTTTAATTTAAATTTGCGTAAATATTAATAACAAATATAATAATAGCATTAAAATGAAATGAATGATTTTTAAAATGATTCCTTCATGCATCTCGGGATACAAATCAGGGTTCGCTTAGTTTTAAGCCCGCGTAGTTATAAGTCCGCATAATTTAAGTTCGCGTAGTTTAAGTTCGCGTAGTTTAAGTTCGCGTAGATATTAGTCCGCGTAGTCATAAGTCCGCGTAGTTATAAGTCCGCGTAGTCATAAGTCGACTTCCGGTTTAGTTTTCTTATTCTAGTTTATTTCTGTGATGCTTGAAGGACTATTCTTATTTGTTTCTATTTAAATATGAAATTTCAAGTAAATACTTTTTTTTTAAACTATATTTTATATAAATATCATTTTGAGATGGATTAACGGATAGTTGAATGTTCTAAGGCAATGGCTTGTGATTCTAATGGTCTCTAATTCAATTAATTACTATACTAAAATATCAAAATTTATTTCTGTATTGTAACTAAACACTATATTTAATTGTAAAATATGACTTCTACTGTGATCTGTGATTGCAGAGCTGTCTCACTCAGGAAGTAATCAAGGTATAATGATATATCTATTTAATAACAAAATTCTAAATTATTTTTATGCTCGGGGGAGGTCGGGTGGAAAAAATAAAACAACAAATATGTTGTTTTATTTTTAACGAGCTCTAAAACATTTCTCTAAAATTTAAAATAACAATTTTATTAATTATAAATAACTTTATTTTTTAATATTTGACAGTTTAAATTTCACTGATAAAGGCGTAGTGATATATTTATGTATTGTGATATAGATTAAGACCTGGGGGTCACCAGCATCGAGGTAGACGTCTAGTGAATTAAACAGTTTGTGATATTTAATTAAATCTAGTATGAATTAGAAGATGAGTGATCTATTATATTAATCATGTTTATCTGTTAGTTAGAGTTGAAAGAAAAGACGCGTGATTGCACTTCTAGTAGAAAAATACTCCAACTGAATATTCCAGCATCGTGGATGAGCACCAGTCTTCCAGGACATGGTAGTCTACCGCGAGGCAGGCCCAAGGAGTCCAGGTAGTCCCTCAGGACCTCTATGAGAGAGAGGGAAACTTCCCAAGCATGGATATATTTCTTTGTAAAATGTGTCTTCTACTGTGATCTGTGATTGCCGTTTCACTCAGAAAGTAATCAATGTATAATGATATATCTATTTAATAACAAAATTCTAAATTATTTTTATGCTCGGGGGAGGTCGGGTGGAAAAAATCAAACAACAAATATGTTGTTTTATTTTTAACGAGCTCTAAAATATTTCTCTAAAATTTAAAATAACAATTTTATAATTCTAAATACCTTTATTTTAATATTTGAGAGTTTAAATTTCACTGATAAAGGCGTAGTGATATATTTCTGTATTGTTATGTAGATTAATTTTGAGTCATATATTGTTTTAATTTTCTTATTCATGGTTTTAAGGCAAGGTGATATTATCGTTGCGGAATTTTAATGACCTACTGAAGACCTGGGGGGTCACCATCAACGTGGTCGATGTCTAGTGTATTAAACAGTGTGTGATATTTAATTAAATGAACGCAGCCAACACCAAGATAAAAACCTCTAGGATAAGTTAGAGTTGAAAGAAAACAAGGTTGATTGCACTTCAAGTAGGTAGTTGTTCTGGATCTGCGTGTGCGCTGAGGCCACGGTTCAAGTAAGTTCAACACAAAAGTTATAGGTACTTGAAAACTTGATTAAAAATTCAGCGCTTGGAAAATTTGAAATATTTAATTAAATAATAAATAAATTAAATAAAACCGATTTGATAGTCTTGGATCATGTACAACTAATATGTAATATATGTTTGTTCAATGCTAATAAATATTTGTCACTTTTTAGCATGATGCAGTAACGAAAAATACTCCAACCGAGCATTCCAGTATCGCGGATGAGCACCAGTCTTCCAGGACATGGTAGTCTACGGCGAGGCAGCTCCAAGGAGTCCAGGCAGTCCCTAAGGACCTCTACTCCTGGTAGAGACTCACCAAGAATGGATAACAGGTTAGTCTTTTGAGTTTTTTCTGGTTGTACTGTTCCGCACTTGCAGATCATGGCTCAAAAATTAATAAATTAAATATCATGGGTTTATTAATTTTGAAGGACTCTGCAATCGCAGATCTTTGTACAGTTAAACAAATATACTTCTCATCGAACCTAGTGTTCAATACAGCGATGAATGCGGCTCTTCAGTTGCAGATCTTGTTGAATAAAGTTCTTGAATTTGCATATATAGATTTGTAACATATTATTTAGCATCAAGTGTACATAATTACAGATAAAATTGTCACCCAGCATTATTTATATTAACATCCATTATCACACATGTACATTTTACCCAATTATGGGTTTACAAGCTCGACGAATTACATATTTTATTGAAATTAATGAAAAATCAGCGAGTCGGATTCGAGTTGATGGTTTTTGATGAAATATTAATTTCTGCAATTTTTTTTATTGATTAAACAGTTATTAAATATCGATAAATAAGTTTCTTCCTTAATTACTGGAATAAAATTTGTCCGGTTTAACACAAAAATAATACATTGTAAGACATTTAGTAGTGATTTTATTTAATTTTTGTAATTGTTTTATTGCACTTGATTAATTATATAATTGAAAATAGTGTGATTATAAATAGAAATTAACTGAACGAATATATTTAGGGCATATTTGATGAAGAATGTTTTTAATTGTAGGATGCTGTCGTCAAGGAGCTATCCCTCCGGAGCAAGATCACGTCGAGTCCACTCCGGGAAGCGGCTTCATTGCAGTCCAACAACCTCATACAGACAGATAAGTGGACATTTAATATTTATAAGTTAGTTACTAGTAGCTGCCAAATCGCGACCCTCACAATTGTGGGTGTTCATTTATTTTATGCGCAGTCGTTTACCAGTGGCGTATTTATTGTTTTTATTGTGTTATTGATATTAATTAATGTGATTAGAGGGTAGCTTTTCAAGGGTTGCTAAATTTTGTGAGGGTTATTTAGGCATGAAATTCTTCACTGATTTGTCGAGGTTTTGAGTTAGTCTAGGGTTAGTTTTGAAGGGATGGGATGTAATATTCGCGGTTGGTTAATTAAATAATTGTCTTATAATTTACAGTGGGTTCAAATCCTACTTTATAGTTTCTTGTGTGATTCGAGCATCATTTCAGGAAAAGTCAGCGTCAGTTTGCCCGGGTGACTGTCTGTCACAGTTGTTGACACTTGGTGTGAGAAATTATATTATTATTTCAAAATTTTGTTATAAAATTCAAATAAATAATTGAAATTCGATCTTAAAAGTAAACGTACGCCATTCATAAACCAATGAATATATAAGTGACATCTTATGTCGTTTGCCAGTGGCGTATTTATTATTTTTATTGTGTTGGGGAAGAATCTGTTAGGGTTTTTACGTTGCTGGGTTGGGAATTTTTATAATATTACTATGAGTTTAGTTGAAATAATTATTTAGATTGACTGAGGGATTCCACGGTTTTATTTATTAAATATAATTAAGACAAAATTACAACGAAATGAATAACTTTGATGAAAATGATTACCAAATATCAGTATTACTCGTGAGTTTGAGGAAAGCTGGGAATATTAATTAACGTGATTAAGAGTTGATAATTGTTGCTAAATTTTGAAGGGGTGTATTTGACAGTGGGTTCAAATCCTACTGTATAGTTTCTTGTGTGACTCGAGCATCATTTCAGGGAAAGTCAGCGTCAGTTTGCCCGGGTGACTGTCTGTCACAGTTGTTGACACAATCTTTCTACATCAATCAATTTTCACTTCTGTGTTGCTTGACCACCAGTCTTTGTTACAAAATGACAAGTTCCTTGTGTCTTTTATATTTTAAATTTAAATAGCGTTTCACAAATATTTAATAAAATAATTGATACTTGATTGAAATATTTAATGTCATTAAATTGTAAAACAAGAAGTTAAATATATCAAGACAAAAATTGATCCAGAGTTCCTGCTGTTGAAGATTGTCAAGCAATTCAAGACATTTTTATTTTTGAATTATTATTTAATTACCAAATTTTAAATGTTAAAAGTCATACATGATGCAACAATATAATACTGAATAATAGTAAAAGATTAAAATAATAATTATGTTTGAAATAATTGTATCAATAAAATTATTTAATATCTATAATTTAAATGTACTCAATTTAAAACAATAATTTTGCATG